>VZSC01001426.1:197152-288610 GCA_013398225.1 Steatornis caripensis
CTGATAATGCAGAGATACTTACTTTCATCAAAATAAATCTTGAACAGGTTTCAGTACTCCTCTGAAATGAGAGGTTCAGGGACTGGGACAGGAAGACCTTGGAAGGGAATGATACTTTATTGATTTACTTGGGTAACTATTTTCTTGGCAGTACTTAGCATGGGTGCAAAAAGCCTATTATGTGCTGACTGTAATTTTTTATAGCCCTCATTTAAAATGATGAAGTGGTTATTCCATGCTTGGTAGGGCTTTGTATATTTTGTAAGTCACGAGTCTGAATCCAAAGGCTACAGAAGCCCTGTGGGCACTCAGCCACAGATTTTTCTGCTGCCTTTCAAACTATCTGTGTTTGAGGTTTTATCTCAACACACCTGAAAAAGCACACCTTCCCCACTTATGCCCCAATGAAAAGGTGTCCCCATTCCACTTTCTACCTTTGCAATTAGGAGTAATAATATATCCTCTATATTATATCCACTACAGAACAAATTCCTCCATTTTCCTTCCCACAGTGGATACTGGTGTCACTTACTCTTCTTAGAAATCACAACAAATCACAAAGAAGGGATTTAGAAGGAATTATCCAGAAGGAAAAACTAGCAAATATCTAGGGCAAAAAAGTCTTGGAAGTCACCAGTTTTAATTCTGCAGATGCCATCCCCCCTGCCTCCCCGAGCTTGGAAAGGAATAGGACTATCAAGGGAGCAAACTGTTAAATTATTGCAAAGTTAACATCCCAGCTCATCTTCATGATAAACTGAATCACCCTCTGCAAACCCTTTCCATCATCACAAAAGGAGCATTGACAGAATCATGCACTGTTACTTCCTGCAACTTACGGCACCCTGAGATTGTGCCACAGGGGCAAGAGGCAAGCAGGAAGCAGTTTTCACACTGGGATTTTGAAACCTTCTCCTGTCTGCATCAGAAGGATGCTGTTGTATAAGGGAAAGGAGACAAAGATCCCTCCCTTGTAGCAAAGTCCCATCACCTCACCTCTGGTATCTGTCTGAAGTCCAGGTTCGACAAGCAAAGCTTAAAGTTATTTCTTATTAGCACCAGACAACTGTGTGTGAACTACAGTTAGGTGTTCATCATCACAAGGACATCATCCATCTCCCCTCATCACTGGGAGAGTTATACCCAGCAGGCATTGGCTGTTCAGGGTGAAGGCTCTCTGGATGGACCTGACAAAACTTCAGCTAAGGTCACTTTGGACTGGGACCCGAGGGGCTGGAGTACCTCTCCTATGCAGAGAGAGTTGGGGTTGTTCAGTTGGAGCAGAGAAGGCTCTGGGGAGACCTTACAGCAGCCTTCCAGTACCTGAAGGGACCTACAAGAGAGATGGAGAGGGACTTTTTGCAAGGACACGTAGTGATAGGATGAGCGGTAACGGTTTTAAACTGAAAGAGGGTAGATTTAGATTAGATACTAGGAAGAAATTCTTCACAATGAGATTGGTGAGACACTGGAACAGGTTGCCCAGAGAAGCTGTGGATGCCCCCTCCCTGGAAGTATTCAAGACAACCTGGTCTAGTGGAAGCTGTCGCTGCCCATGACGGGGGGTTGGAACTAGGTGATCCCTTCCAACCCAAACCATTCTATGATTCTATGATTTTGCACCCTCTCTCTTTCTGGCTTTGACCAGCAACCCCACCATGAATCTGAGAAAGACTTTGAACAAACCTGTTGCTGCTCCACTAAAGAAGCTTTTGAAGAGATCATGGATTAGCTCTGATCGTCATCACTGTTGGCTTTATGAGTGAATACTTTGCTCTATTTGCTTTCTTGGAAGTAGAAAAAAGGAAACGGAATGAAGAAACCAACATATGAGTTAGACATTTTGGGTGGAAAAGAGTAGTAACAATAGACTTCGCCCTATGGTTTGCCCTATAGCCAACCAAAGCATGGTGAGATCAGTGAAAATACAAAGCACCTAACACTGGGTCAGGTGAGATGCTACTCCGTAAGTATTTTACATTGCAAATGTTATACAGAAGGATAAAACACTTGATTAACTGATTCTGGCAGCCTGGCACACTACAAAAGAAAAATTAACATATATCCTACAATCCTCAGCAATTACGGTGTACTTAATCTGGATTTTTTAAAATAATATAACTGTAAAAAATAAATTGAGAGTGGAATCATTAGCAACAAGGTGACAGAATTATTAGCAAGCCAGGGAAAAGAGAATTAGTTGGTAGATACCATCATTAGACACTGGGATGCTAGTGGTATCTCCCTGAAATTGCAGCTGACAGCACAAGGTTGAAGCTGGTGCTGTGGATGGGCACAAGCACTAATGCACTGAGTAGTTTTTTCCACAGAATCACTTTGTAGTTGTTAAATCATGACAATCTGATGACCAAAAGTGCCCAGCTTTGGGCCAGAGGGAGCTGCCCAGTGAAGCTGCCCTGACTCAGCCAGATCCTCAGCCTTGCTCGCTGGGAATGAGACTGCCCACAAAGATGCATTTTCTGGCACTGCAGAGGTAACAGACAGATATGCCCAGAGCACGGGTTTGGGACTTACACCTCTTAACCCACTCAGCTATGTGAGGCTTCTGAAACCTTACCCTCCTGCTCACTTGTGAGAGGTGAAGGAGAGCCAAACCGCCACTGCTCTCTGGGGTGACAGAACCCAGCATGACACCTCCAGACCTGGAAGCCATCTAGTCCTGTTGCAGGGTTCATCTNACCTTACCCTCCTGCTCACTTGTGGGAGGTGAAGGAGAGCCAAACCGCCACTGCTCTCTGGGGCGACAGAACCCAGCATGACACCTCCAGACCTGGAAGCCATCTAGTCCTGTTGCAGGGTTCATCTGACCTCATGTAGTTAAGGAGTTAATACTAACCATATGGTTGATTACAGCAATTATTACAAACACAACATCTAATGAAGGCAAAAATACGGTAAAATAATTAGACTTAATTATGTCATTCAGATTTCAAATTATGTTTCACTTATCCTGTGTGAAAGATGAAAAACTACTCCAGAAACAGACCAAATTTAAACTTCCTCTGCACTCCCCAAAGGGAAGGTTCCTGCAGCACTGGAGGGAACAGGGGCATGTGTTTATGAAGCCCCAGATGGTGAGACTATATAAGGTACCCAAGTTGGTGGTTTTTTGGCCCATTAACAGTTTTTTCTTTTTGCAGGTAACTTTCCTTCTTGCCCCAGTGCTCTCACAGCTAGAAAGCTTCACAGGGGTCCAAAATGCAAAGAGGACCCTGAAAAAATTCCCAGCTTCCTCAGCCCCTGTGTTATCTCATGCATTTTAACCTAGTTAATCCCACCAGCATCACTCAGGAGGGTCTCTTTGGGCTTCCTTGCAATGGCAAGCATGACCTGGAGACCCCAAGGGCAGTCCGATCTTCCACTACTTGAAGAGCTCCTCCTTCTCCTTTGCTTTCTTAAGCATATGTGTCTGGGCTGAGTCAATTTTAATTTACAAATAGCAGTCTCGTTTTAGAAGTTTGTAACACATAGTTGCACATAAATTATTGGCTGCAATGGAAGAGGGGAGTTTCGGGTGGCTGCATTTGTCACAGTGCTCAAAATTCCAGCTGTATCGATTTGGTCTATTCATTTTACAGTGCTATTTTCATTAGCTAATCCTGGGGAGTTTGCTGCACTGTATCTATTAAGTATACACACACACACATTGAGAGTGGGAGAGGACAGATTTCATTAAAGCGTAGCACAGATGGGAAGGTATCCAAGCCACTTCCAATACATTATATTAGCTCAACAGGAGGTTTTTCCTTAGAGTTCACATAGTTCATGGTTAAAGCTTTTCTTTCAATGGCCTGAGTCATGCACTCCAGTGTGTGCTTCATGATCACTATGAGCTAGCTGGGAAATATTTATGCTATGTGGCTTAAACTTTGGCATGAAAATTATTTTGACAAAATACATGGTAAGAGCACTTGCTCTGCTCTACTTTATGTCAATATGAAAGTGATTTTCACGTGGTCTGTTGCTTTATTCACTGAAACAACTCAGTGGGAACCTGCAGAGTTAATCAAGAACCTGTGCATGAATGGATGCTCTTCATATAACCTGAAGCTATTTCTTCTGTATAAAGTCACCAATGATAACTTAGGGATAGTTACTGTAGCATTTTGTCATTCCTGGGAAAATGCGCCTGCACGTGACACATTATAAGAATGAAAATAACCTAATTTAAAACCAAAATGGCTTGATACACACCTAGCAGGCTCCTGCATCCATTTCTGTGGTGGGTACCTCACACTCTCCCCTGCCGAAAGCAACATTGACAGCTTGCAAAGCACCTGGTCTTCTACAGCACCAGAAGCAGCAGCAGAACCAAACTGCAGGCAACCAGCTCCATCCCCCTCACAGCCTCCCTGGGCAGCAGGAGTTCCCCCTGTGTCCTGTCCCTGCTCTGATTCCCTCCTTGCAAGAGCCGTACCTCTGAGATCAGGCAGCAAGGCACAGCCACAGCACCCCTCCAGAGCTGCTCGTGTGTCTCATGCCTGATAACTCTTGTCAGAAGAAAAAAGCACTCAGTGCAGGACGGATTTGAAATTACAGCAATACACATAAGCAGATGGAAGCCATCCTCCCTTGCAAAGTAAATTCCAGTCAGCAGCCAGTGCTACCAGTGTCTGAATAATGTAATGACAGTGTCCAGAGGAAAACTTGCCAGATCATTAGTTGTTCCGTGTAACAAATTACATCCCTTTGAAACTCCCTGGGTGCCATAGCAGGGCACCATGCAAACTGCAGAAATCCGAGCAAGGCCCCCAGGACAGCAGGACAGAGGCATCAGCCCAAAGATCCATGCAAACACATTTTTCTATTTCAACATTCTCAGTGCCACATGCGAATCTCTTCAGCATGCTGTTTCTGCACAGGGAGGGTCCTTCTCCTGCATCCATTGCCCACTTCAGGATGTGTCCGATCTGCAGACACTGGCCCCCTCACGTTTCCCCCACCACCCTCCCCAGCCCCCTGACCACCAGGGAGAAGTTCCTATGAGACAGCAGTCCTGGATCCTCATCCCCAAGAAACCCTAAGACGCTTGTCCAAATTTTCTGGTGAGGAATTTTCAGGTGAGGAATTCCATGCAACTTTTAAATAAATCATGTGATGGAATTTTTGTCATTATTCACGCAGTTCTGCCTAGCCATGACTGGCCCTATGAATTTACCTTGCTGTCAAGGTACTTACAGGCAGCAGTATTACGTACTGCAGGACGATCTCCATGGTGGGAAGATGAGCAGGGAGGGAGAGCCAGCTGGTAGGGCCTTGAAGCAAGTACATTTTTGCCAGTAGGTGAATCAGTATTTCTTTGCTGAAGTAACCTCAACTGAATAAATCACTAATTCAAGAAAAGTGCAAAGACTAAGCTATGGTATTTTCAAATGCTACTTGAGCACAGGAAGAACAGTGATGCCTGGGTCTGCTTACAGGATTACTATGTTTATGTGCGTACTATGGACGGGGACAGTGCACATAATCGTCACTGTGAAGTGGCAATATTTTCCAGCAACTCACAGGGAGGAGGTTTTGAGGACTTATGTTTACCCTATACGTCAAAAAAATAAGTACAGTCAACTCATAATACTCACAAAGAAATGTGGACTTTTTATTCATTCGTAGTATTTGGAAAGACTCTTCATTCTTATAAAATCAGCATTCACCTAGGGCAGTTTTCAGACCATTCACAGTTGTCTGAGGTTGGAGCCTTGGAAAATTGCTACAGGGCAGAGAAGGAATGAAGATGCATAGGCTTCCTAAGAGCCGAGATTCTGAATTACATCAGTGTTCCATAAATATATTCATTTTATTCATGTTCATTCCTGAAAGAATTTACTGCACCAAGGATGTCATCTTGACTATGCATCTTAGAATTGATCATTTCCCCAATTAAGCTGTTCAGGCCTCAGACTTAAAGAGCTGTCACAGCTGCTGCAAGCTGATTTATCTCCTGATGACGGGCAGAGCTCCTGACCAAAAATTATTAATGACAGAACTTCTTTTTTTGAAATAACCTTAACCCAAGCATACATCTTTTTAGTCACATTAATATCTGAACACATACCCCCAATTCTTAGCCAGGTGTTAAATGGATGTAAAACCCTAAACCTTAGTCTTTTAATACAGAGACTTCCAAATTAAGAGTAAGAGATTAATCCAGCCCTGTTCTGTGCCTGGCTGAACACCAACTACTGCTGTTGCACGGGAAACGTGGGCTCTGAACTGGGCTTTGGTTTACACCACTCTGTTTCCCCAGCAGCTCTTGCACCACAGCGTAGTGTCCTGTAGCTCCCTGTGATGAGACGTGACTTCCACAGGCTGGTGCGGGAAAGGATTCCCCCCAGCAGAAGGAGGCACAAAGATGAAACACGACAAGTGCCTGTTCACCAGTTCAGGACAGTTATATCTTTTTAAGCCTCCTTTTACAGTTTAACATCACTCCCACTGAAGTCAGTGAGGAGTTCTGCCATCGGCATTAGCGAGGCAAGAAACGGGCCCTTCATCAGCATGGATTTGTGACCATCGCTACAGGAGTTGGGACCCATTGCACTGCCCTGGCCAGGAGTACAATATCACGTTTCATTGCTTAGCAAATTTTAATGTAAAATAAATTATAAGGACTTTGTTTATGCGGGTTGTTGCATGCACAAAATGGCTTGGGTCCATACGAAGTCTTGGACAGCAGAGTCCTGACCTGGCTGAGTTTTCTCATACTGTGAAAGCATAAAAGGACACAGGCACAAACTCAAATCAAATTTCCTCTGATTTGAATGGTCCTAAAATCTTTCACACCTTAAAAATCCCCCTCACAAATGCCAGTGAGTGTGAGATAATTCACACATTTAGCTAAGCAGTTCTACTATATTCCAGATATACGTCAAATCTTCCATTTAAACTTTTGTTTTAATTAGTTTAAAAATTCATCCAAATGTTTAAATGTTTTAAACAGCTAAGCATCTTTCTTATTATTCAGTCTTCTTATTATTCATTTTCAAAAGGCCTTCTGACACCTATCAAATCTGATAGACGGAGCAGCGATTTCTCTCAGGCGAGTGTAAATCTTACACCACTTCCCACATGCTATTACTTTCCACATGTCTGATGGCTCTGGAAACAAGTAATCAAATTAATAGGACTATTTAACTTTCATTTATATCTTAGCTGCCACCATAAATTTCAGCCATCAGAAGATGGTAAAATGTTAGTTTTGCTTTATTTGGAGGAGATACCCATTTTCACAACTTCTGCCTTATTAAATCCAGCAGCTTATTTCTTGGGTAAGACAGTATGATTTGCACTGACAGCAATTTCAATAACCACTCCAAACCTTTGCTATTTACATTTGGTTTTGTGAACAGGCATATTCCCAGCATTAAAAGTTTATGATGATTTAATAGGGGGATTATAAATGTAATCTACCTGGGTCTGAAAACTTCGGTGGTTGAAAAAACGCAACAGGAACCAAATGCAGCAACACGGCTCCTCAGCTGGTCCACTGAGTTCCTCCTCAGCAATACCCATTACTGGAAACAAATCAAAACTGTCCTCTGCCTACTGTGCTGGCTTCTCACTGCCTATTGCAGCAGGTTCATTATGTCATTATTCATCTGCAAAATGCCCAGCAGTCTTAGCCCAGGATATGTAAGGGATTACGCTACTTTACAGAAAAAAGTTTTGCTGTCTTCTCTTCTACTGTACCTCAATAGAAATAGCACAGAGAACTGCTTGTCCAGGGCCGAGGAACTGAGGGTATGATGAGGGCAATGCAAAAGTCATGAACTACTGCAAATGGATGAGTTTTCACTCCTCAGACGAGGTGTAGTAATAGCCTGCCTGTGTGCTCTGAGCCTATCTCAATTGCAGGCTGAAACTTCCTAATTTAAATCGTCATGAATCGCACCACTTTTTCCCCACCGCCCATTCCAAGTGAAGGGCAGATTTTCAACCTACCATTTGCCAGTAACAACGGCTCTTTGCACATTTCAGTAAAACATTACACAAGGATCTTATCCATCTTTCCCTTTCAGCCTTCATCCACACATACAAACCATTCCCTCAAGAAGAAAAGCAAAAAAGAAAGTGTGCGATGGTTGCTATCAACATTGCTTCACACGACTGAGTGGATGGCAACTGAAGACTGTGGTGGGTCTGGGTGACATGCACAGTAGTAAGAACAAAATAGCATCTCATCAGTTTTAGACAAATATCCTGAAACACATAAAGTGCATTTTGGTTGTAGTAAGGACCCTGTGCAGTGACTAAATAGATCAAAATGCACTGCTCAAACTGTTTGAGCTGTTCTGCATTCAGTCCTAATAAACAGTTTGCAAAAAAGATTATCGGTCTTGTGACATGATAGTTTGGCATTTACAACTTAAAATTACATTGGACATTTTGCAGCTTTATGATATTGCAAATTCAGGCTTGGTTGGCTATCCATTACCATCTTACTTCTTTCAGAATTACTGTTTCCCAGGTTTCTTCCTCCTCTTGGAGATATGTGTTTCAGATTATTTTCCCTCAGATTTATTATCCTGCAGTTTTCCGGGATGAATCTCCATTTCTATTAAAAACCCTGCCTACCTTTACAATCTCTTTAGGTCTCTTTTTATTATCTCATTTTCTCTCTAGTCCTCCTAATTCAATATCCTCTGAATTTTGTAATCATTCTCTTCTCACTTTTTTTCTTTTAGATCATTAATGATGGTATTTAATACAACCTCTCCTTACACCACTCCTAAAGTACTGCACGATCATAATAATGCTTAGCTTTTAGAAAGCACAATCTATCCTTATCTCACAAAGCATTTCATATGTCAGGTAAATGATGTTACCCCATATTACAACCGAAGATGCAAATGATGCAGGCACTTGCAAAAGCTTGTTTCCTTTAGCTGTGCTTCATCTACAGTCAAGGGACACAGAGACACAAACTTCTCCAGAGCCCATTTCTATAGGGAGCCAGAAAGACTCTGGCAAATATCTCTGGGGAAGCAACCTTGACAAAGGAGAGCTGGGACCCAAACAAAGCTCGGTCCACCCTTTGTCGAATGGAGTGTACTGCAGATCTCCATCCCTGCTTAGGGCATGGGCAGTTTCCTATGTTGGGAAACTTATGTATGGACAAGAAGGAATTAATTCCCCAGTAAAGTTTTGGGTAAACCCTCGGTATTTTTCTCAGAACAAAACCTGAAATTTTTACTTCCCACATTTCAATAAATAGCTGCATAACAGTGATGTGAAAGACCCTATTTGACATGTCTCCACAGAGCACTGACTTGTGGCTTCCTGGACTCATCAGTGGCTCATCGGTTGCAGCCTGGGAAGCATTGACAGAAGATGATGGTTTCAGTGATCTACTCAGTTTGTGGGGGGTTCAGAGAAACCCCATCCACTGGTCCAAAGGCTGATATCATCTGTTTCAGAGTACTCCAAACTTCTCAGCCTTTCCAGTTCCCTTCTTGCACACAACCTCCTGTTAAGCCTCTGCAGTGAACCACTCTCTCAGGCAGTATCTGCCCCACAGCACAGCAGTTTCCTATATGGCATGCTGTGGTTAAAGAATGGACAGGTAGGAGGAAAAAGGCACCAAAATCGGTGCTATCCAGCCTTGCCAGGCAGGCGCTCTGCAGCCCCAGCCAGGCGCTCCCACACACCCGTTGGGACCAGGACTTTGTAGACACAAAAAAATCCAGCTTTGACTCCAGTCCCTACCACTGGAGACTCAGGAGGAGAGGTCAAAAACAAACCAAGATGAATGCATGTAGATCACAGTTGCTGAGTTTCTCTCCCACACACCCATTACCTGAGCATTACCTGAACGGTAAACACCGTGTCCTAAGAGATCTATGGGCCACTGCCACTGGAACTCCTCAGCCCTCTCTCACATCTGGATGATCCCGAACCATACGGAGCTGCCTGGCAGCAACCATGTGAATATCACCTGCAGCCTCGGACTAGAGTAGCTATTCAGTCTAGTTGGAAGAAAACGTCTGCTGCTGCCTTGTGACCAAGTGCTTTTCCGTCGCCAGCTGCTACACTTGCAGGCACAGGGGCGCAGTTGGCCTTTTCTCTTCCTGAGGCTTCATGCCTGGCTGGGGCATACAAATAGCCTCTGCCCCTCAAGGTGAAGGTTGTTTGCTAAGCTGTGAACTAATTCCACCATTTCAAACAACCTTTTGTTCTGAGTACGTGATGTTTTCAGAGGTACTGTGTGCCTGCAGCTCCCACTGAAATTCAGATGGGCTGACTGCTGCCAAAAAGGTGTTATGGGGGGGCCAAAATAAGAAAAGCCTTTTTGAAAGTCACAGTCTAAAAGTTCTTATCCTGAGCACTGTGTTTCACTCATAGTTTTGGGGATGCTGTCTCAGACAGGAAAAAAATACATAGAAAGACACATTGTTTGAATCAGAATTATCACTTGGTGGTCAATGCCGATTTGATGTCTTCTTCAAATAAGATGAAACAAATAGTAAGGTAATATTTTCAACAGCTTTCCAGTTAAAAAAAAAAAAAAAAGAAAGAAAGAAAAAAAAGCAGAGATATCCAAAAATCCAGTAACTATTGTTACTTTCTGCTGCTATTTCACAGTCTGGACTTACTCTTTGTATCAGTATTAAGCTATTATTGACTGTCTGGTGTTAGGGGTATTCTGGTTAGCAGCAGTGGTGCATTACAGGTGTTTTTCAAAAGTAGAAGGATGTTTGCCTCTTTTTTTCGGGCCAAATTTCACTCTGAGTAATTATTTTCTGAGTGCCTAAAGTGTCAAAGGCTTTATTTGGGTAAGATATTAAGTACTTGCCGTAAAACTACAATGTGTTATTTTTTGCACCGTTAAACAGCTGCCATTACCCACATGAAAGGTAGCTCTGTGTTGCTGATTGAGGAAATAAATTATTATCTCATAACCCCATCACCACATTTATGCAGGCAATACCCATGCTACTGGTAGCAAGACCATAGGATAATTTTGTCATTTACTTCATTAACATGACCCATGCCTGCAGTCCCACTGTCAGGCAGTTACTCTAACATCCCAGGCCTAGAAGGAGCTGCAAACGTGCAGCAACTCCCGTGTGTTTAGCAAAACACTCTGTGCAAACACATTAAGATTAGATGAAGGAGTTTTCATTCCCTGCTATGTTTTAATTAGGTAAAAAACTGTAGGGATCAAAGTTGACCAGAAACCGCTGACGACAGAGCCATGGCCAAAGCATGGGCTCCATACACCTCTCTCCTTCTGTAAAAACCTAGACAACCAGCTCCCACTTGCAAGAGCCTAACATGGGACTAGAGGATTATCCGTCACAATTCAAACACAATTCTCTGATAATGGTAATAATGTTCCAGTGTTAGAAGTGATAGACTTACATAATTAGCTGCAAGTGCTATTTCTGTATGTGTAAAATCTTTTAATTATTTCCTTTTTAATTATTTTAAATTACCTAATAACTCTTTGGCAAAGAGGGATGTATGGGAGGGAGGTAGCATGAGCCCACCATCGTTATGAAAGCTTTTCAAGAGCTCCATTATATGCTGTAAGCATCTGACTCTTTGTAGCATGAGTCACCCGCAAAGTCTTGAGCCATCAAGTAATTAAGGTTCCTTAATACAGAGTGGGAGGGGAGGAAGTAATATCATTTGTCGTTATGATCAGTCACATTCCTACAAGTATATATCATAACTGTTTTATAAATGGATTATTAGCAAATCAGACTACAGCACTAATTACTTCTCTCAGCATTTCCCTTACCCATGTGCTGTGGACTCATCCACTCCTCAGTCCTACTATACTTCTCTTCCATCAGTTTTCTTCCCCCTTTGCTAACTCACACACATACGCAATCATTTATGTAAACTCATGCGGGACAGGAAGAACCAAACAATAGCTGTTTTCAACAATTCGAAGCGAAAAACTTTGCTTGTTGTCACAGGAAATCTTTCTGAATGGATAGCTGCACTGCAACCTAGGTACAACAAGGTGGTCGTAACCCAGTTCTGAGCAGAACTGTGAAAGAGCAATTCGCAACACGCTGCCAATCTCCATGCTGGTGAGCAATCTCAGAAGAAAGGACAAGAATTGGCAGGCCTGAAAATAAAACCACCTTTCTCACCTTTACTGGAAAAAACAGGGCTGTTAGGGAAGACACATTAGGTAACTTTTTTCCTTTCTAATGAAGACCAAGCCCAAGAGACCTAGATTATTCCAGCAAAAAATCAACGGCAGGCCAAAGTTAAGCAAGAGCTGATGAAAGAAGCAAAGTGGAGGGGCAGGAACTAAAACAAACTAAAGGAAAACATACGTGGAATCATAGGTCAATTTTGCTACACACAGTCAATAAAATCCTTTATAATTTTCAAGAGCACCCACAGGATTTAGCAGCCCTAAGGAATTGTAATCGTTGTGCCAGCTGTAAATTTTCACAAAAAGAACAGAGATGTTTAGATGTTTCTGTTTTGCTGTTTTGCATACTCTATAAAATTCATTAAAATCACCAAGCCAAAGCCTGAAATGGTACACAAAGTGAAAGCTAAGGCAAAGTTGCTCCCCTTCCTAGCAATGTAAAAAACCTTCTGCCGCAGATTCACCAAAGAGTAAATGAAAAATTTCAAGGTAAAAACTAATGGGTTGTGAGACCACAGTTCTGACAGTTCTCCAATCTTGCTTTTGCCATTTCCAGAAGAAAAAGCAACCAAGAAGATGGTGCAGTCTTTGCACAAATACCTTTGCCAGCTAGTAAGGTGTGATTAACATAATCCCAAGTGTTTGCTAGGAATGAATGAAGAGCGTTAAAAATGCTGAGTTCAGGTTCAGCAATATGGAAAAATTTGCAACAGACTTCTGCTTAATCTCGGATTAATCTTTCCCAATCAGGGTGCACACAACCAGTTCCTTTGCTGAAGCTGTTCCCTTACCAACACAGCTCACCGCCCCAGCACTACTAAAGAATTACTCGTGTTGGATCTGCTCTCCTCCATATTGTCCTCCGTTCAACTACGTTATATGCACATCAAGGCAAAAATCCAGCTTTCCACCCATAAACAGAGCTACCATATACATTTCAAGGCACGGTAATATATCAGCAACAAAAAAAGAAGCATCAAAGAAGGAACAAACACCCGTGTCCAGAAGGACTGTTGTCTTCGTACATCTGTCTCTCCAAACTGGACAAAGTTTTCCCAAAAGTGTTCAGTTCTGCCACTACAGTTGCAAGCAAGAGGAACGAAAGCCCGGCGCAGCCTAATGCACCAACTCCAGCCACAAGAAGGACCCATGGATCCCACCAAGCACATGACCCGCAGGCTTGCAGGGCTACCTGTGAAGGACACACTGGAGGAGAGTGCTCAGTGCCTTCATAGGCATTTTGCTTATGTTTAAGGAGAAGGGTCTCTGGCTGGGTGGACTCATAAGTGTCAGTATCTCACATTCACCTCTCTGGGAGAATGTGACTCAAAAGTGTAATTACGCCTCCTCTTCTCCCATCCTAGTTAACCTGAAGATGACAGCTGAATTTCTGCTGGCTGAAGAGCATATGTTCGTCCACAAATACTTCCCACAACGCTGGCTCTATCCCTCAGTATATCAAGCTTGATTCCCTTTAAATACTGCTATGGTACCATTTTAATCGGTAATTACACACAAAGCAGAGTCATGAACCCTCTCCAAAGTGAGTCCCCCTCACTGGTGCTGAAACAATAGCACACGCCTATGGTATGGGCAGAAGTCTCAACTCTACTCTCTCTAAGGTGCTACTTCACAATGTTAAACCTATAAAACTCAATCATACACTAGCCTGGGAGAAAAATTCCGAGAAAACTCTGGAGGAGTCAATTTATTTGGAAGTTAACCAGACATATTTCAATCTCGATTGGACATCTTAAGACACAACATAAATTTTTATATAGGTTATTTGATTCTCACACCTCATAAATTAAATAGAATGATCTCTGATATATCTAATGCCTGGTGGTAAAACTGCGGAAGGATGGATTTCTGGAACATTTGTTTCCAGTGCCCTGCAGTTAGGTCCTTCTGGGCATCAGTTAAGGTTAACGTGAAATGAGGGGCAGTGGCAGGAGACAGTTTCAAGTCCTGAACAATTTGCAAAGGAAAGTCATCTTGCTGGGACCAGCCTACCAGACACTCTGCATAGGACAAAGCTATCAGTGAGTTAGGTATTGTTGCCAGGCTCTGCTCAAAATTGCCCCAAAACCATAGGAAGCTGGAGCACTGCTTGGCAAGCTGAAAGCGAACATTCCAGGCAAAAACTGTTTTCGTAACAGCTGGATGACTAATTTATTGGGTTTGTTTATCTTGTCCAAAGTCCCTCACATCTTTTCATGAATTTCCCATTTGAGTGAGCCAATAATAAAGTTTGATTTTAAGCTGAAAATGCAACTACACTGAATCTTGCAAATTTCTCAGTTGAATATAGAGTGGGCTAGCCATCTGAACCCTGTGGTGGGTTTTTGTGCCTGGACAAAGCAGAGATGAAGTAACACAGAATGTCACAATTCAGAACTTGACCCACATTGACTAGCTGCATGACTCGTCCAGCCAGGAAGAGAAATAACACTACTTACGGGCTCATTGTCCATAACTAGACACAACCTGGGTGTGACCAATTGTGTAAATACGCTATTTGTGTCTCCAAATGCACACTTAAAAACTGCTTTCAGTAAAACTCAAGATAAAACTCCACTTTTTTGTAAATCTACAAGCAAAACTCATGTTTGCAGGAAGCAAACAGCATAAAATGAAAATTAATATGTAATATGACTACAAATACTTATATTAATAGGGAGATTAATTTAACTTTGAAGCAGAAATTTATGACCCTGTGCTAGATTAAGTATATAATAGCAGTGATAGCAGTGATATTATGGAGGAAGTTACACTACAATCAGAACTGGTGTATGTCTCACATGCAATAAAAAGGCTCATAGCTGTCATCAGCAGTCATTTAAGTTATTGTCGTGGTTTAACCCCAGCTGGCAACTAAACCCCATGCAGCCACTCGCTCATTTCCCCCTGGTGGAATGGGGGAGAGAATCAGAAAGGTAAAAGCGAGAAAACTCATGGGCTTAGATAAAGACGGTTTAATAGGCAAAGCAAAAGTCACACACGCAAGCAAAGAACAACACAGAATTCGTTCACCCCTTCCCACGGGCAGTCAGGTGCTCAGCTATCTCCAGGAAAACAGGGCTCCATCACATCTAACGGTTACTTGGGAAGACAAATGCCATCACTCCAAGTGCCCCCAAAGCCCCCGCCTTCCTTCTTCTTCCTGCAGTTTTATATGTGGAGCATGACACCATATGGTATGGGATATCCCTGTGGTCAGTTGGGGTCAGTTGTCCCAGCTGTGTCCCCTCCCAGCTTCTCGTGCACCCTCAGCCCACTCACTGGCGGGGCAGTGTGAGGGGCAGAAAAGGCCTTGGCTCTGTGTGAGCACTGCTCAGCGGTAACGAAAACATCTCTGCATTACCAACACTGTTTTCAGCACAAATCCAAAACATAGCCCCATACTAGCTACTATGAAGAAAATTAACTCCATCCCACCCAAAACCAGCAATTTCTCCATCCCTTGTTCCATACCATTTATATCATGCTCACGTCCCACACTATCCAATACATCCTCATTAACTGCCACACCCCTTCCCATCCTTTGATACAATACGCAGGTATCATACCTTTAGTCTATGGACCACCCCTGTAAAGTGTCCATGAAAAGTCAAAAAATGCCCAGAAAAAGTCCGTTGGGTTCATTTAGTCCATGACTTTGGGCTCGATCTCTTGCAGTGGCCACTCAGGACAGGAAAGGTAGTGTTGCATCACGTTATTGGGCACCAAAGCCAGCTCAGGTCGGGTCGCTGCTGCACTTGTACTGCTTCTTGTAAGGCTTATCCTCCATTGGTTCGGATGGTGCCTACTATAGCAATTCCTGTAACATGCAACTCAAATCATGCGTTTATCCAGCATATCCATATATAAGGTATATCCATATATAAGGTATATCCATTACAAGCTCCACCTCTGGTCCCTTGGGACCAGACCATAGGATTTAACATTGCAATGAACTCCTCTCCTTGCCCCTGCTCTGGCTTGGACTTACCCACAGACTGCAGTCCCTTACGGGAATATCTGCTGCAAGTGGAGCCTTATCTATTAGCCACAGTCCCTCCAGGGGTATACCTGCTGCGGCATAGACTTATCCACAGCCACAGTCGCTTTGAGGTGCACCTGTTCCAGCATGATGTTCTCCATGGGCCACAATGCCTTCAGAGATGTACCTGCTCTGACACGGCCTTACCCATGGCTACAGTCCTTCCAGGGGTGTACCTGCTCTGTTATGGCCTTATCCACGACGACATGCTTTGAGGTTCNACCCCTTCCCATCCTTTGATACAATACGCAGGTATCATACCTTTAGTCTATGGACCACCCCTGTAAAGTGTCCATGAAAAGTCAAAAAATGCCCAGAAAAAGTCCGTTGGGTTCATTTAGTCCATGACTTTGGGCTCGATCTCTTGCAGTGGCCACTCAGGACAGGAAAGGTAGTGTTGCATCACGTTATTGGGCACCAAAGCCAGCTCAGGTCGGGTCGCTGCTGCACTTGTACTGCTTCTTGTAAGGCTTATCCTCCATTGGTTCGGATGGTGCCTACTATAGCAATTCCTGTAACATGCAACTCAAATCATGCGTTTATCCAGCATATCCATATATAAGGTATATCCATATATAAGGTATATCCATTACAAGCTCCACCTCTGGTCCCTTGGGACCAGACCATAGGATTTAACATTGCAATGAACTCCTCTCCTTGCCCCTGCTCTGGCTTGGACTTACCCACAGACTGCAGTCCCTTACGGGAATATCTGCTGCAAGTGGAGCCTTATCTATTAGCCACAGTCCCTCCAGGGGTATACCTGCTGCGGCATAGACTTATCCACAGCCACAGTCGCTTTGAGGTGCACCTGTTCCAGCATGATGTTCTCCATGGGCCACAATGCCTTCAGAGATGTACCTGCTCTGACACGGCCTTACCCATGGCTACAGTCCTTCCAGGGGTGTACCTGCTCTGTTATGGCCTTATCCACGACGACATGCTTTGAGGTTCTCCAGCATGACCTCATGCACAGCCGCTGATGCTTCAAGGTGTACCTGCTGCAGCATGGACCTAGCCACAGTCACAGATGCTTCGAGGCATAACTTCTCGAGTGTGAACTTACCCTCGGGCCACCGTCCCTTCAGAGGTGTAGCCGCTGTGGCACAGACATTACCATGGCCACAGACGCTTCAAGATGTACTTGCTCCGACATGGGCTTATCCACAGCCACAGATGCTTCGGGGTGCCCTGCTCCCACGTGGACGCATCCACAGGTCACAGTCCCTTCAACTTCAGTTCACACTGGAGTTCCAGCCTGTCCAGTACAGCGGCACACATCCAGCAGTGATGCCCTGGCCGTCTGCCAGCCCAGGCGCATGGCCATTGCTGTTATCAAAATGTTCCCAGGCACAGCAGAGTAAGATGATAAGCAGTACAGCAGTACAACAAGCAGCAAAAGCAAAAAGCAGGCACTAACAAGCACAAGACTAATATACAGTAAGGCAAGCAAGCCCCATGGCAAGCACAGAAGTCTGTCAATTAATAGCTAAACAGCAATAACAACTACAAATTCGATCTAGCACATTCCAATCAAATCTCTTGTTATCTCAAACCCTTCGAGCCCCACACTGGGTGCCAAAAAGGACTGTCGTAGTTTAACCCCAGCAGGCAGCTACGCGCCATGCAGCCGCTTGCTCATTCCCCCCTGGTGGAATGGGGGAGAGAATCAGAAGGATAAAAGTGAGGAAACTCATGGGTTGAGATAAAAGCAGTTTCACAGGCAAAGCAAAAGCCACGCATGCAAGCAAAGCACAACTCAGAATTCATTCACCCCTTCCCATGGGCAGGCACGTGGTCAGCCATCCCCAGGAAAGCAGGGTTCCATCACGCCTAACAGTTACTTGGGAAGACAGATGCCATCACTCCAAATGCCCTCTGCCCCTTCCTTCTTCTTCCCGCAGATTTTTACGCTGAGCGTGATGTCATATGGTTTGGGATATCCCAGTGGTCAGTGGGGGTCAGCTGTCCCGGCTGTGTGCTCTCCCAACTTGTCGTGCATCCCCAGCCTCTTCGCTGGCAGGGCGGTGTGAGAGGCAGAAAAGGCCTTGGGTCTGCGAGCACTGCTCAGCAATAACNAGAAGGATAAAAGTGAGGAAACTCATGGGTTGAGATAAAAGCAGTTTCACAGGCAAAGCAAAAGCCACGCATGCAAGCAAAGCACAACACAGAATTCATTCACCCCTTCCCATGGGCAGGCACGTGGTCAGCCATCCCCAGGAAAGCAGGGTTCCATCACGCCTAACAGTTACTTGGGAAGACAGATGCCATCACTCCAAATGCCCTCCGCCCCTTCCTTCTTCTTCCCGCAGATTTTTACGCTGAGCGTGATGTCATATGGTTTGGGATATCCCAGTGGTCAGTGGGGGTCAGCTGTCCCGGCTGTGTGCTCTCCCAACTTGTCGTGCATCCCCAGCCTCTTCGCTGGCAGGGCGGTGTGAGAGGCAGAAAAGGCCTTGGGTCTGCGAGCACTGCTCAGCAATAACAGAAACATCTCTGCATTACCAACGCTGTCCTCAGCACAAATCCAAAATGTAAGCCCAGAATAGCTACTGCGAAGAAAAGTCACTCTCTCCCACCCAAAACCAGCACAGTTACACTGATTACCACCAGCAAGAAAGTATGCCTCGTAAATATTTTTGCCCATTTTTGTGGTACCCTCTTATTTNCAAATCCAAAATGTAGGCCCAGAATAGCTACTGCGAAGAAAAGTCACTCTCTCCCACCCAAAACCAGCACAGTTACACTGATTACCACCAGCAAGAAAGTATGCCTCGTAAATATTTTTGCCCATTTTTGTGGTACCCTCTTATTTTGTCCCAGTGTTTCTCTATTTTTTTACTTTTTTCCTTGCCGTTTTACTTTTCCTTGTTTGTTTCTTTCTTCCAGCCCTAACTTTCTTGCTTCTGACATCACTTCCCATCAACAAGTCTCACTTTTTCCTTTAGCAGCTTAATTTGTTTCTCAACTCATTATGAAACTAGGCTTGACTGTCCATATTATAGTAAGGTTATTATTAGTGACAGCAGAGAACTGCATTTGTTGATTCAGGAGGTCTCTTCCAGTCTTATATTTCTTTCTTGTTCCCTAGTTCATTTGACAAAAATTGGTCATTTTGACAGATATCGATATCTTTATTAGGCTTCAGAGTGAACATCCCAGTGCAGTGCAGTGCAAAGGAGGAAAAAGTGGGAAGGAATTAATTTTTCCCAGAGCTCTCATTTCACCTAAGGAAGAGAACTCTTTATCTGTTATGCTTATCTTGCTTTTAAAGGTTGGCTTTGTAGCCAGGTGGGTGAGTAGCATTTTATTTCTAAAGTAAGCATGTTTTCAAGTTTCGTATGCCATATGGCCCACAAAGAAGGAAAACTTCCGCCTATGGGCAGGGTGTTCAAGACCTCTGCTCTAGGCAGCTGCATGCAGCTCTGAATTCTCAGTATGTTTTTTGGAAATGTGTTAATTTCTATGCGTTCTAATTTGATTAAGTTCCTTCTCTTGGCAACTGGCCGTTGTCAGACCCCTTTCTGATCAGCAGGGAACTAATACAACCTGGGAGCTACAGCCCAGGCAATGGAAAACATTACAGGCACGATGGAGGACATATTTGCAAAGAATATCTTCTGCACCTGGACTCAATTTATTAAGTTTGCAGAAAGGACAGCTCCTGCCAAGAAGCCAGACACTCTGACCTTGTTTGAACCTGCCTGCTGCCTGCAGAGCAGTATCTGTAGCGAGCGGGAGCGAAGGAGGGGCACGGAGCATGCTGTTGCTCCTCGGGGACTCGCTGCAATATATGGGGAGTTTATGTTCACAGAGTGTTTTACTTTTAAAGCCTGTATGCTTTCATCTCGTCACAGGCTATAACTCTGCTATTGAGCTATATTGGTGTGTCTAGTCAGGGTGTGTGTTTGTATGCCGGTGTCAATCATTTCTTTTTGTACCCTTCGTCGGCTGCAGCTCATGGAGTGGCAGGTGGTTCTTGCTCTCCACTCTATTGATGCTGCTTGGTTTTATTATATCATTTTTCCCCCTCCTCAAGCTTTATAATCTACCAAGGTCTAAAGTCTCTAATAAACTGAAAGTTGAAAGGGGGAAAAAAAATCCCAACACACAAAGCTAATACAGCTTGAATTCAATAGCCGGCTCATCTTCAACAAGGCTCTAGTTTTCCCACTATGACATGCAATTGAACTTATCCCATAATGTGGTTCTCATTTAGAATTTAAAGATGTTAGCATTCCACATAAGTCTTAATGATCATGTTTGGCTCTCAGACACTGCAGAGATAAGTGTCCTGCAAATAGCTAAGCTGGATAGCTACAGATACTGTTTTCCCTAATAAAAGCAAGATCCTTCAAAACAACAGATTACCTAACCAGAGTATTACCTTTCCAAACAAATAAGATATTTGCTTACTCCTTTTACAAAAGGGGAAAAAAATCCACAAGAACAACAACAAAAAAATCTCCTTCCCCACTGCTATCTACTACTTAAAACTGCTCCTTCCTGTCTGAACGCCGCACAGTACTAAGGAGCGAACTTAATTTGATGTCTGCTGGACAACTTTATTTAAAACCAGGCATCCCCTTAGGCATCATGCTGACTGGGGACTTTATTCAGTGCCTTTAGCATCACAATGTGGCGCATTTTGACTCTCAAAAAGGGGCTGCAGCCCACTGGGAAAAGTTTCTCCTAACCTGGAAGTCTGCCGAAGGGCTACAGGGGAGAGATCAGCCTGGGAGGATAAGGGTAGATCAGGGAAGCTGCCATCCGTCATGGCTGGCGGTGCCTTGGCCGAGGGTGCCAGCAGGTGCCAGTGAGGATGGTGGGGGTGGTTGTACGAACATCTGTCCATTAGGAGGAACAAGGACGAGGAACAGCCCGCTAATTTTACACTCCGTAACATTGGCCGGTCGCCATCCCAGGCTTTTCGTTACCACTGATCTGGGCTGGATTTGAACAAGTCAGATGGGAGTGAAACACTGTGTCCTGTAACTAGTTCAAAGCAGCTCCCAGATCCCAATTATGTCTACTTTAGCCATTGAGTACTAACTCATAAAATTTGTACTTGCATTTCCCTTTGTCTGGAAAAGAAAACCAAAAGAAAAACTTGACACATCATTCTGACATATAAAGGTAAAAGACAACTAATTAGGGTTACTTATATAGAACTTGCTGTAGGTTAAAAACAATGTCATTAAGAGCATAAGTAGTTGAACACTCACGCCATTTATGATCTAAACCTGGAGATGTGGTGGGGAAAAAGCCCTGCGACCAGAGGAGCAGCTGGTGCCCTGGCAGAATCTCAGGGCTGGGGACAGCCCCACTTCAGCACTGATGGCTCCCCTGCCACCACGAGGGGTAGCCCATCATAGCCATCTTCCCTGGGGCCACCTATGGCAGAGGCATCTCTCCCCGGGGCTGCCCTGCCAGACCCATGCCCCTGCACTGGTGGGCTGCAGCCACTCCCTTAGCAGGCCATGGCCAGTGCTGGCCACAGCAGTGGTTTTCCATCTGCTGGAGGCTGTCAACAACCTGGTGTCACTCCTCCAGGGAGTGCTGGATAAGTGGGTGGGCTGCTTCATGGTCACAAAAGGGGCAGGGTGCCGAAGAACTTGGCGAAATGGAAAGAACAGACTGGAGATCCCACAGCAAGGCGACATGAGTTTTCCCACAGTTGTATTTTGCCGCGGTGGTTTAGTTACTACAAGCAACCCAAAAAAATCCACCCATATCTCAATGAGCTGAAACAGTGGCAAGAAATACCCTTGTGTTATGAAGCCAGGTACTGGGTATGTATGCCTTGACTCAGGGCAAGTGGTTTGTTTGTGGGGGGATAGTTGTAATTCCACTCATTACTGTTCCTGGAAAGAAAGAAGTAAAGGGGAAAGATTGCAATGATAGCCTGGCTTCCTGCTGTACTGCTTCCAAGGAAGTTAGGCAAGATCTAGCCAGTCTGAACACACTTTTGTGCCCAGACAGTATTTTATAAAAATTAAAAACCCTCCCAGTCTTGTTTACAAAATCCAGCTTGTGTTCTGGAATATTATTTCAGCAACCATAAGGTAAAGAAGTATGTTAATACACCGCATAGACCAGGCAGAAGAAATCATAAGTCAAAACAGCCCAACAGAACTATCGGCGCATGATAACTGCTCTGGTCATTTGAAAATATTCATTAATAAAAGGAAGTCCATTTGATTTTACTGGATGTTCTAGATCATTTTAAAAGATTAAAATTTTGCTCTGCTGCAACACAAATATTGCTTTTCCTCATTACAACTGAGTTCCACTTATTAGCATAAGTAAGAAAAGGGCATTGTTGTTTGTTCAGGGAAAATTATGAAAACAATTAAAAATTTATGGAAATATATTTTCCTAAGCAAACCTGAAAGACGAGGGGGAAAAAAATTGTTAAAATTAAATATTACAAATTTTTGTTTCCTGAAAACAAGAAAGAGACTCCTTTCTTGCTGAAAACAGGCTTTCTGGGGGAAAAAATAGCAAAAGGATGATGTTCACTATGTTTTAACTTGAAATAGCTCATTCAGTCCTTCGTAATGTTCTGTCATCCTCTGGCCAAAGATGACAAAAGGCTGCTAAACCTATGCATATTACAGAGATTTTAGAATAGCAAAAGTTTCTACCTGTAGATACTACTTCTTCCTAGAGCTATAGGGAAAACCCAATCCTATGTTTATTGTCTCTGTTTCTTTGATGACCAGTATCTTCTCGTAAGTGGTCTGATTTTCTCAGTAGAGAAAGCAAAAGCTGCTTTTAGAAGTGTAAGCCTTTTTCCAAATAAAGCCCAGTGGCTTGTTTCACTGGTGTGTCTGTAGTTTGGCACAACTCTGAGAGCTGTGGGATCAGTAATGGAAAGAAAAAACGTCATAAATATAGGTTAGAACAAGCACCTGTAACATTATTAGTGTTGTAAACGATTACTTTGTTCCCAAGCAATAACAAATATCTCTGAATGCCCAGAACAGGGCAGAGATCACTACGTACAAACTTCAGACTGCCCAGTTATGGAGCAGGGACAGTTATCACCAGAGTTCATAGACCATTCCTATGCCATAGATACATACCATCAACTCATCACAGCATCTGATTATTTCATTAATGGTTTGTTTATGCCCACAAAAACATTAACAAATCTAAACAAATCTCAAAGCCATTTGTGGATAGGCTGTAAGCAGAAAAAAAAATAATTAAGTTCATCAAACAACACCAGTCCTGGCAAGTAATTCGGGCAGCTCTGCTTGGGGGTCAGTTTTGTTGATAATGATGTTGTAGCACATGTAGGCATCCCAGTTAGCACTCATGGCGATCAGAGGCTGCCTATGCCTTTGGACATTCCCGGCAGACTCAGATTTAAAGATGTTCTAGCACAGGCACACCAGTTCACTCAGTGTCATTGGGTCTTGAACAGTCACTGTCTTATCAATAACTCCCTATCTACTGCTCTATCAAGTCTTCATAAAAGAAGGAATTAAGTTTTTTTCTGTCTTCGTCCTCAAGACCAATTATGGCTTTCAGTATTGACTAAGGTTTGCACAGTATTATGTAACTTATGTTAATGTTGGCTTTGTTCCAGTTATACTTATTAGACTGGTATTTGTTTAATTTTGGGTAACTGAAGGAATAACTTTCTGAAATTTATTTTTCTTTAAAGTTATTTTCCTTATTAATGGGGGGAGGACAAGTGGCATTCCTCTCTTGCTATGACTTTGCACAGATTCTAAAGAGCTCAAAAACTGCTGAGCATTGAAATTATCTGGAGTTATTTACTGCAGGCTTTGCTTGAATTTGAAAGGAACTTTAGAATAATTTTTGTGTTACTTGAATTATTCCTTATATTGCAGCAGATGCACAGGAGCTGGACAATCTCATACACAGATTTGCTTCAAGCACTCAAAAAAATAATAAAAAACTTTGGGGAAAAATAAAAAACAGAAATAGGGACATTTCTGGCAAGTTCTCAGATCAGTTATGTCCCTGTTTCAGCCCTAGGTTCAGAAGATGAATTTAACATTCTCCTCAAAAAACCTTAATGTCAATACTCAGAAGTAATCATCCGATTCTGTGTGTATTTTTGTACTGTTTCAGTCTGGCAGCTTAGAACCAGTAGAAAAGATTTCCAACCTGCGGGTCAAGCAGGTGTTAGTCAAAGTCTTTCTCAAAATATGTCTCTGCATTGGTTTAGAAAAAAAAATAAATGGCTCTGAAGAAAAAAAGGCAGTAGACAAGACTCAGAAAAAAATAGTACCCATAAATCTAGTAGACAGGTTAATTTTGTATTTACGATATTAGAAAATGAACACGTTATTGACTAATAATAGTCTTCGTGAAAGAACAGGCTAGTATGATTATTCACAAATTATCTGCGCTAATAAATGCAGAGAGAGTGGTACCTGATTTTGAAGGGCAATGTGATACCTATGGACATTTGTTCTAAGTATTTTTTGTGGCAGAGGATGCTGTTGAATTGTATGAATTCACCTTTCTAGTGTAAAACCAGTAAGTTTCAAGTAGCATCTACAGGTAATTAAGCACACAGCTCATTAATCTGTTAGTCCGAATGCTCTCCTCCATGCACATGAAGGAGAACGTCACGACAAGTTCAGGCCAGCGAGCACAGAGAGAAGCGACCAGGAGTCTGGCAGAGCGCCTTTACTTCTGCTTGGAAGAAGGAAAGATTTACAATCCCAGAAGCAGTAGGACTCTCTCTGCTGCCCCACCATGCCGACCAGGCACAGGCAGAGCGCTTTCCCCAGCCTGGCACAGCTCAAGGAGCTCAACATTCTTAGGCACACCACAGTGCAGGCTTGCCACAGAAGATTCAGCTTCAGATTAAAAAAAAATCTCCTAAATTTAGGCATGTACAGACATGTGAGACAAAAAACGAAGTTGCCTAAACATAAGTGTCTGGCTATGGTGAGCTATCCTCGAGTATTTGAGACATCTGTATAGGGATGTCAGAAACAATATAGAACCTGCAGAGGTCCTGCCCATTTCTCAGGCAGAATATCTCATAAAGCCTAAAATTACCTGAGACACTCACTGCAGCAACAGGATCCAGACAGTGCTGCCTTGGCTTCTATCATTGCTGATGGCAAGCTAGTCAAGACATCCCAGAGAGCTAGGGAGGGGACCTTAGACTCCTAGTGCATGTGCAAACCCTTGTACAAGGTGCCTCAATCGGCAGCTCAGTCTCCTACACCCTGTCCCCATTAGTGACAGCCAGTCTCTTGCACCCCACCATCATCTGCCTCACCACACCTGTGGCAACACTGGCATACTCACTCTGGTGTGCAAGTGCCATGCCTGCAGCAAACCTTACTAGTTAGTGTCCACGCCTGGAGAAAACTTTCCAGGGTTAAAATACACTATAACTAATTAAGTGAATTTGAGATGTATTTCAAAATCTATCGAGCAGAAAGCTACGCTACTAAAAAATTTAAGGGGCTGACTTAATTCCTCTAAGGCAATACTTTCAGCTTTGAAAGAATATAACTTTTTAGTCAACAGGTTCTGAAATATGTCTCAAAGTTGCTTAATTAGTCAGTTATAGCTGAATTTAGTTTAAAAAGGGGACTATGGGGGCAGTCATTGAACAATTATGATAGGTGTGACTATGCAAAATTGATGCTATAATGTTGATACGGGAGGGCCTCCGGCTAGTTTGTGTGTCAATTCTCTGAGTATGCTTGTAAAGAGCTAGATATTTTCAGAAAACTAAGAAGAGCTCAGGTTATATTTGCACCTTAGTACTTAAATAAAAGCCTTACATTTTCTCTCCTGAAAATCTAAATTCTAAAAACCTGTCAAATGCTACGTGCCAGATTCTCATGTGATGTAAACTAAAGCAGCTCCTTAGCTTGCCACACAGCTTTTCCAATTTATGTCACCTAAAAGACCTGGCCAAGTGCCAATATGATTAGAAAAGCAGATCCTTTCCTTCTTTGGTTTCATTTTCATACACCTCTTCACTTCCTTTGCTCAGTTACAGACTAGAAACAGAAGCAGCAACGCGCTCAGAATTAAAATGTGCACTTGCCCTATTTTCTCCTTAGCAAAGCAGCGGAAATTTTGTGAGCTAGCCAGTCCTCTGAGATTTCCAGCCCAGTCTGGCAGATTCTTGAGGTTTGGATAATAAAATTATGAGACAATTCCCATAGGTATATTTTTCACCTTTTTAATATCTTTTATATGCTGTATTACTTTCATGTGATGTTTCCCACAGTTCTGCTCTGATGAAACGTAGAAAATTCATTGAGTATCAGTCTCCTTACAAAAGCCAGCACTGGCACAGTGTATGTCTGCTGAGGATGAATCTGAGATCATCTTTCGTTTAGTAAAGAACGGTACAGAAGCACCAGGTGTCATTTTTGGACTCTGTGCCATAAGACTTTGAAAGTCTACACCTTGCCTGCTGGAAACTATTCTACTGTGGTCTGTCTTGCAAATAAACCTTGAAAATCCCCAGACCCCATTCACCAGTTATTTACATGAGCATGCACTAGGAATGCCTCGGTTGCATTCGTTGCCTCTAACATACGTGGGCACAGCAGAAGGCCACATCTGAAAAGCCTGATGTTTCCAAAAGAGCAAAGACTTGATGACTGATACAAATTCTTCTACTTCTGTTAGAGGTATGCGATGGATTATCAGAAAGAAAGAAGACAAAAGCTTATTTCTCAAAACACCCACACATCCTTGCAGTCCACGATCTGCAAGGTGCCCCATCCTGGAGGCAGTCTGCCAGGTTGGCGTTGGTGTAAGCACTGCACAAGGATGCGGGCAACAGAAAGGAAAACACCCTAGCTTGCGTTGTTGCAAAACTGGACAGAAATGTGAGCAAGTTGCAGTTGGCTAGCTGAAATGTGAAAAAAACATTGCTCTTTCTATCGCTGATCCTTCAGCTCAGACAACTTTCTACCCAAGCCACCTCCAGGAAAAAATAAAAGAAAAAAAAAAGAGTGACATAAAGCTTATTATTACTCTTTATGGAGAGCTTGGAGATGCCCAGTCTCACGTATCTTCTCCTCTTCCTGCACAAGCAAACATGAGTGCACCATCTTCCATAGTCGTCAGAGGAGGAGCAGAGCAGATAAGGCAAGACAACATGGGTCATTACTGGAGGTCTTGCAGTGGGGTTGCCTTTTTGGGCAGCACTAGAAGAGTGACAGTCTTGGAGAGTTATTTAAGGAGAGGACATTCTTCTGAGAAGTGGGAGAGTGAAGCAGATTAGTGCATTTGTGCTCAAAGAAAACTGGTGGACTGATAAATGAGCTAAAAGCAAAGGAACTTCAATCCAGATACACCGGATTTCCTGCATCTGCCCCTAACTGACATGTGCAAGTATGTGCAACATCACATTACAATTCAACTCACCAATCCATAGTCTTCATTTTTTCACAAGCAATTTCACTTGTTTCTTCCTTCTCAAGGTGTCCTTAAACAGTTAAGCAAAATGAAGAATATTTTCCAACCTCCTGTGTATAAGTAACTTTTTGCATTAAATTATACTGCTATCAATTATTAAATGAAGATTGTCATTAAATATTACAATGAAGAATACTATCAATATTGCATCTGTCACAGATGAAAAAACTACATATATGGATGGATGTAATCTGTTCATTGGTTTATGAACCCAGAGCTCCCTAGAGAGTGTCACTGATGATGAAATATCCCCCAATGCTGGATTTTCTGTGTGATATATCTGAAAGATGTGCAAAAACAGATGTAACCAGACAGCTCCCTTTGGTTACGTACATGAGGAAGCTTCACAGAGCAAGTTATTTGAGCTAAGGCTGGAAATAATTTATTCTGAATAAATTGCCTCTATATCTGTTTCCGCAGCAGCAACATAGGAAGAATGTGAACTTTGTTGTTACATCAACTCATTTTGAGCCAAATTATGCTTCTTTTTGAGTATCCGCCATTGCAAACATAGAAGACATGTGGATCTAGATATTAGCACCTTCTAAAAGTTGGCTCAATAAAAGCTGTTTAGCACTTAAACATGGAAGCTGTTGTCAGCTTCACAGATGAGTAACTCATTCCAAATTTTGGAAATGGAAATTCTGATCTGATGTATACTTCAGGGTTATTAAGAAACTATATTTTCTAGGCCATAATTCAGTTAAAATTAACTCCAGCTCCCACACTGTCACAATCCACACATGACTATGGAAGTCATAAAAAATGAACTTGATGTGCGTTCTTCTACCATAAGTGGAGGAAAATGTCCCTTGGAGCCCAGATTCTTCATTCCAGGGAGCCATGGGAGAAAGAGAATAGCTAATCACACTGTCTTAGCTTGGAAATGTGATTAAAAATAAGAATGTGTTAGACTTTATCCTAAGAAATATCTTTCATTTTTTCCTGTAATGCCATCAGACACCAATAAAGACACCGTTGTATTTTTATTGATTCTGTACTTTCCTCTGTCCTCTAGACTTTAAAAGGGAAATTGTAAGAAGGAAAAAGAAACATCCCAGTAGACATAGCTTAAATCTGATTTGAGATGCTTATTTCTGGGATATTAAACTTGAGAGTCTTTTTAATATATCTTCTTTTCAAATTTTTCTTACCTCCTGAAGATCAAGTCTGCTGAAGATCTCTTGGTTGTTCTGAAAATGTGGGAATTACTTGTGCTATTCTTCCCTCTGTGCCTTCTATTCGTTCAAAACTCACTTATTCTCTGTATTTTCATGTGGTCTCATCACTACTGACACAAGGCCTTTTTCCTAGTCGCACCAACTGGAACAGCCTTGCTCTGACTCTATGCCTTCAAACTTACCTCTCTGAAATCCCATCTGCAGAAATGCTTGTCCTGTTAATTTTTCTTAGCTTAGCTCTATCTCTGCTTCTTATTTTTAACTTGAGCTTAATACAATCCTAATGAAGTCAACGAGTAGTCTTTCCTTTGACTTGAGCTGGACTAGGTAAGTTTGCACTGAAAACTTTAGAGAAGATTATTTAGGTGTTCTAGCACGTGGACTTAATGAATGAAAGTCAGTAACCTCACAACTGAGGTGTCAGCCAAGAGATTTCTTGTCCTCAGCAAGTCATAGTGTCAGGGTCCTAGTCTTCGTCTCTGTTAGAGAGCATACTGGTTTATCACCATTACAAAACGATAGGGTGAGGCTATTTATTATAGAATACATCTGAGCAGCTGTCTGAAAATCTACGGTGCTTTAGTGACTGAGTGTTAATAAAAACGTTTTTCATGCTATCAATAATTTATTGACAGTTGGCTGCCAGTCTCACACTTGCTCTGCTAATTTGCTCCAGATCTTCACACGTTTTGGTGGACCAGGGCCAGGACAGAAAACAAGAAAGAACAAAACAAACCCCATCCCTCTTGAACCCTCTGCCCTTTCCACTCTGAACACGATCGTGCTCATCTCTTTGCTGGGAACCAATGTTCACAGTGTGACTAAGAAGATGATTCAGTCCTGAAAGCCGCCACGTGATTTAGCGAAACAAAGGGCTGACCTCCCTCAGCATCGGCAGCAGCAGCACCAGCCGCTCATGAAATGTCTAAAAGGCAAATGCATTAGTATGTTCAGCCACCATGCTGGCTAATGACTAGACATTTTCGAACATATGGGATCATTATTCCAGCATATCATCAGTGAACTTTCCAGAAAAGCTAATTAAAGGGCCCTTTAAATGCTTACCACAAAGTTGGGTTTTATCACAGCTCCTCACTTGCATTTGAAGAATTAGCAGTTTTCATCTCCCTGCTCTCACTACCTTTCCATTTCCGGTGATCACTAAAGATGAGTAAAGCTAATTAAACAGATCTTTAATTTTTTAATCATAACTTATCTTTCCTTTTATTTCCTATGCAGAAAGATTTCATTTCCCACTGACACAAAAAGGATTTAGAATGCACTGTGGCCAGTGTCTACTGATGGCTCGTCTTCTGAGCTACCTTTCTTCCTATACATCTCTCCCATAACTGCTTCTGTTCTTTAATGATTATTGCAAATGACATTAAAAGGTAATTTATAGATTGCAGGAAAGAAAGGTCATTTTCCTGGCCAATAGCTCCTAACAACGGGTAAATTCTCTGGACAACTCTTCCTGCTAATCAGAATAATTTGCTAGGAAATGTGTAGGTGACCAAAATCTCCTGCAAGACTGAATGTAGAAACAAGCTTTTTCACTTCCTTGTGAAGCAATTTTGCTTTTAGGGATGTATCCTCTCAAATTAAAAACAACAACCTACAAACCTGACACAGGTGAAAAGACTATTATCTACTTTGCGAATCCAAATATGGGATAACTTTCAGGAGAAAAATCTCTCAGGACTTCAAACTGTGAATGTAGCATTGCCAGCATTGTGATGCCTAGGTCGATAGAAAATGCTCATAACAGCAGTGTGAGCAATTTAAATAAATAAACTCATCAGTCGTGTCTTTGTTTTTAAGTGTAACATTGCTGGTAACTTCAGCAGAAGCACACATGCAATTATCGAGCTTGTTGGACGCACTGGAACACACTGGGATGAACTACATAGTGGATGGCAAGCGTGCCTTCATCAGAATGGTCTCAGGGAAAACGGCTATCAGGATGAATAATAAAGAAGACATTTCCTCATCTTTCATTAAAAAATTAAAATTTTCCTTTGGAAGTTACAAAAAACCCAATATGAATTTGATAGTTCCATAAATACACTTTGATGGGCCATTTCCTATAATATGCACAATTTCACATGGCTAGTCAGTGATACACAGCAAATCTCAGAGTAAAATCTGAGCTTCATTAGGCAGAGAAGAGATTGTGATCCGTGGTTTCCCACAACATCCATGTCAGCTGTAATCGAGTAGCAACATGTAGCAGGAGGCAACCGCCACCATGTCCCCAGGAGCGCACATAGGCACATCAGGCCATTCACATTACAAGAACACTTCTGACACTGACAGTCACAGTTAGGTGCAGTAAGGCCCGTGTCCTGCAAAATAAGCCATGCTGTGATACGGCACTGGCTGGGGTGCACATGGAATGAGTGTGGTGCCAGCAGAGCAAGACACGGCTCCGAGGCTGCCACGTAACCTCGAATTGTGACTGGCATCGCATGTGGAACCGTGCTAATGAGTGAGCAATGGTCCACAAAGGATCTTCCCCAGCAACAGAAAATAAGACATCAACAGGAACGCTGTCTCTCAGAGTGCCGAGAAGTACACATAGTGCTTGCACTCATCCTTCAGCTATTAGCAGAGAAATAGTTTAAATATCTTGCAGCTGGGTCTCTCTCAGCACGTTTTTAAGTGGTAATAACTTTGAATAGATATCTTGGAATAATAAATAACCATTAAAATATACAAATCTAAATGCTTGAACAAAAAAATCAGCTAGTCATTTATCTAACACAATCTCTCTAAATTTTAATTTTTGATAAAAGTAATAGTTTCAGAAAACTTGATCCTCCAAACAAATATATACTCCCAGTCAGAAAAAAACACTTTCTTCTGTAGTAACACAATTTGTATGAGTAGACCTGTGCACATGCTGAAGCATTTATGAGACTGGAGACAGAATGTGTTAAAAAGAATCCGAAACGATGGCACACGTGCATCAGAAGATTTTGTATGTATTGCATCCTGTGGAATAAACATCCCTGTGTGGAGCTGTATTGCAGAAAGCTGTGCTTGGCAGATGGCAAGTAGACTGGAACATAATTCCCCCCGCCCTCACCCACATGCACTGCCTGGCAAAACAACAACGCCAGTACCCTGCCTACTTGCACTTCAAACCAACGTGACCACCCAGTATAAATGCCAGTATCTTTCCCCGAAAAGAAGGGGGAAAAGCTGCAGATCAGAAGATGTTTTGACAGGAAGTCAAAATGGGTTTAGTACCAGTCAGAAAGTAAACACCAGGAAACAAAATCCCTTCTTCCTTGTGTTGCTTCTTTGCCTGGTTTTTTTTTCCCTCCTGTTCTCAGTCCTGTCTGCTTTGGCTTGGTCTGTCTCTTCCTCTTCCAGGGCAGAAAGGGTCCAGGAGGTCTTCTCCTCTGGAGCAGGTGAGATTGCTCTGATGTGTGTGCTCATCCGATGCCCTTCACATCCCCATGACATTGGTCACGTATGCATGTATGATGTAGAAAATGTACAGAGGGTCAAAATGTTTGGCTGCTTATAGAAGTATTACCTATTCATGACAGGTCATCTAACAAACGAACAAGCCACAGCAACACTATGCAATATCAATATAGATCACGTGACAAAAAAATATATAGGAAAATATAGAATTGATGAAATTTGTACCTGGATATAGATAAAAAGAATAATCTCATAGACTCAGCAGTCAGAAAAGGTATAATCAAGGGAAATTATTTTTCTTGTGGATTGCCACACATGTTTCTGACCTGTCAAATATCAAATACCTGCTGCTTTCTGATAAGTAGTGAGCACACATCCTGATAGGGAGGGATGTTAAAATCTCTATTACTTTGCAATGATCGGTGTATAATACGACTTTGCCTCCCAGACCAGAAGATTTGCTCCCATGTGGAAACGGAAACATGGTGATTCACAGCTACCCAGTCCAAGTTTGACACAGATATGGGTAGCTCAGTTAGTAAAATGCAAATTTTCTTCAACTTCCCTTTCCAATAACGAGGTTCTAAAATGCAAATAAACATAAATATACATAAACAAATACTGTCAAATAACCTGATAGATCAGCTTACAGGTCGAGTGGGTCCCAGTGTGCCATCTTAGCCTCCGCCTTCATGGCGTTAGCCCTATGTATGCATGTACCATCCATACGAAGCTTCCCATGTCCCTCTGAGCATTCAGTAGCCAATTAAATATTCATTTGCAAATTAAATGATGGCTTAAAACACTGGAGCTAACACAATTCACACCACCTGAGGACTGTGCTCACTAACTGTCTGAAAAACAGGGGAGGAATTAAAACAGCAGGACACCCAGGTCACGGACCATGAGTGTGGGCAGGGTGGGGGGAACATGGTGTCTGCAAACACATAGAGACCTGAATGTCTTTCTTTAGTTGCCTTTTTATCTGAAAGCTCAACATTAACACACCTACATTTCAGTGTATATATGAATGGTGCTACAGGCATGCTATGGGCTCGACTGAGTTAATCAAGGATAGGCACTTGGGATAGGCCGTTTGGGATGCCTGGCAGTATGAGGGCCCCTGCTGGGAGTCCAGAAGGGCAGAGAACTCCTATAGGTGATGCGGTGGCTGCTCTGTGTGGACGTCTCAGGTACCCAGAGCATCTCAGGTCACTTTGAACACCAGACCGTAAAGGGAGTAGTTACCTCTCATCCTGAATCCCCCATATACCTGCCTGTCTGTGCACTTAAAACCAGAAGCATTATCCTGCTGTCTACAGCACATTTGGTGAGAGGAATGTTAAAANGATGCGGTGGCTGCTCTGTGTGGATGTCTCAGGTACCCAGAGCATCTCAGGTCACTTTGAACACCAGACCGTAAAGGGAGTAGTTACCTCTCATCCTGAATCCCCCATATACCTGCCTGTCTGTGCACTTAAAACCACAAGCATTATCCTGCTGTCTACAGCACATTTGGTGAGAGGAATGTTAAAATATTCACGGTAGGACTAATGAAGAATGAAAGCCCCATTGCTTTAAGTTTTGTGTGTTTGGCAAAAATATCAGCCAGTTATGAGAACTGGTAAGATGAGTGCTCTCCTTCCCATTTGGGATTGCATTCAAGGAAGAAATAGAGAAGGTAGGAGAACATTTGAGGTCTTCTACCTTTTGGGAGTTAGGGTTTTGTAACCAGGATACCATTTCTTAAAATATATCTATTTAACTGGGGCAGTATTGAATACATGAACTTACAGAAAAATAACTAGTTCAATTCATGTCCCACTTATTTTAAGGATATTAAGGACATTGTCCTTTGTCTTTAGTAATCAGCTATAATCAATAATTTCTTTTGCTTAGAGATTTTTACACCATTGCAAGAGAGAAAAGAGATACAGAACCTCACTAGGATTTTTACGCTGCTCGAAGTCTTGGGTATCTGAGACATCCACACAGACCTGGCAGATATGACACAACCTAAGAGACTGGGAAATGAGGATGTCATCATAGGTTAAGTCCTGGTTGTACTGATTTCAGTGGCAACTCTCATTGACTCCTGGTCAGAATTTTACAAAAGAGCTTTAAATGAACACAATTAGCGTGGGTGAGGAGCTACCTCATTTAGTTGCCGACATGTCATTTCTGTCATCCTTTTTCCCTTTAAGAGTAAAATTAAAGATCTTTTGCATAATTTTTCCTGAGTCCTTCAGCAAGGATCCCAAGAACCTACAGCCAGAAATCACAGTCAAAGGATCAAACATTCCCATCACCACTCACTGATTCCCTGGGAGAGAAGGTTGCAGGAGACCAAGGGTCTTGGGTGTCCAGTGCCTCCCAAGAATTGCCCAATTATTCTGTGTATGCATATATGTATATTTACATACTGGTTTAAATAATACTGAGTCTAGCAAGTATTTTGAGCAGGAAGTTTTTTTAAGCAGCTATTCCAGCATCTGCCTGCAGTCCAGCATGTGACTAAGTCTGCAGCATGAGAAAGAATGGACAATCGGTAAGGAAGACTTTCCATCAAAGACTTTTCTCCATCTAAGAACCCCTGTGGCTAAATAAATCTTCATCTCTAGATATGGAAGTGTGAGAGGCAGTAAACTATGTTAGTTAGAAGCAGATACTACATGGAGGCCCTCACCAGTTGGCAGGAACAGAGCTACTCCACGAGGTACCTCGTGCGGGCTTTTGTTCGGTTTTCATTAAGATTCCAAGGTGTTCACTCAAAGGGAAAAATGAGGGACAACAATGCTCAAAATTGAGTACACAAAGAAGACAAATGTACTTTCAAAAGCACAGATGAAATACTGAATGCAAGGACGTAGAGGAGGGTGTGCAGCTTAGAAGGGCCACAGTACCCTTGTTGAGTTCTGGGCCCAAAATCACTTCCGTGAGGATTTCAGGGAGAAATTATGTTCACAAACACATCCAAAACAACACAATCTCTCTCATTCGGCTGCCCATCTCCTTCTGATCTATTCTCCTAGTTTACAGTGAGGCTCACTCTTCTCCATTTTGTTCAATAGAGAATGGCCTACGTAGCCAACAATAAAATCAGATGGAGATGAAATTTACCATTAATGAAGTGGAGGCCAAATTATTATTTAACTTTTAAATATGAACAATACTTGGCTCCAAATCTCATTTAATCTTCATGGATATCAATTATATTTCATCATTTCTAGACCTGTGAAAATTTCATTTCTCCAAATGAGCTCAGTAACTAACCCTCAGCCACTTTAAAAAAAAAAACTTCTATTCTCAGATTTTTTCAATATAGATTATGAAAACATCAGTTCAGTGGGATTTATATGGCCTATTTGACATTCTTTTCTCTTTAGTTGGATTTGAGATATTATTCAAAGCTGGGGCTCTTTCCAAATGCTAAAATATTTGTGCTCTGAATAAATCACCATATGTGTGAAAAGATCAGACATGGGAACATCTTTTATATAGTAACTGTTCGTTTACAATGCTATCAGTCTTGCGTTATATTATCATTCTTTTTGTCACAGTGTGCATTTCATTGGTGTGGATGACACTGCAATGTTTCAATGCAAAGAGACCTCTAGGAAAAGAATGCAAACATTTCTAAATCTTGTATGTTCACCACCAAACACTCGGAAATGGTAATAGTGGAGAAAGTGAGCAGATAAAATTCTTGGGGAGGAAGCTTACCTCTTGGAGGAGCTGCTCCATAGGAAGCCCCATTTGCATCCAGGCCCCATTTGCAAGGTGCATGAAGGAATAGGCTGGTTTAAGCCTTGCAATGGTGGTAAACAAGAACACCTACAGCACAAGGATTATCTTCCCTGATGCGGCCTCTGGCCCCAAAAGAAGCAGCAAAAGACCTGCAGCCCTAACAAACCCAGGGCAGGTCTTAGTTCCCACCAGGCTGTCCTGCCTTGCTCTGAGCAGTAAAAGAAATGACTATCGGATGCAGAGCAGTAGCACCAGCCTCTGCAGTCTCGGTCTTTCCTGATTCCTGGCCCTGGTTTTGCCTCCCGATGTTTGACTGGGACTGACTTCCCAGCACAGCTGTAGAGCTGAATTCCCAGCCCCAAGTCCTGACACACACAGCCTGTTTTTAGGACTTTGTGGTGGCCCCAGCTGGTGCAGAGAGGCGATGACTGGTTTTTTCCATCCATGGTCTGAATGAGCAGCTCTGAGTGAATAGCCTGTGCAGCAGCTGTGCAGCCTGGGCCATCTCACAGGATAGGATTTAATTTCCCCAGTCCCTCTTCATTCCACCCTCTTGGGTTTTATGTGGGTGGAGTTTTATTTCAGCCTAAATGTCTAAATCTGTTGCCTGAGACATAGGTGCAATCTGAGCCCCTTCCTGTATTACGTGTTCAAATTGCTGACCGCAAGCACAATAGGTTTCGTGGTGTTAAGGGCCACCTGTTGAAAGTGTTCAAAGGCGCCCACATCCATTTGCATTCACCATCGCCTGTTTTACTGTCTGTGACTCAAGCGTCTCTCTCTGAGCCACTCGCCCAGTGTGTCGGGCTGCAATCATTGCTGCACTGAACCGATTCAACATCTTGAAAAGCTAATTAACTTCATAAAAAATTCATATAGGCATGCAAATACTGCGGCCCAGATAAATAATTAACTGAACTCTTCCACACCAGCTCCAACATGCTCCAAGGCTGCCCTCTCTTGCCAGGCCTGCTCAACAATTATTCAAGACGTGATGTGGACCGCATTTGATGATTCTCTTCAAGGTGTAAATCTACGCAGCAGCTTAATAAACAACATACATTGCACAGTCAACATTGATTTACACATCTTCTGAAGAGATGATGCATGAAATGATCAGAAAAGTCAATAACGCAAGCAAAATGTATGGGCTTGAGATAAGTAACAGAAAACAAAATCAATGCCTTCCAGCTATTATCATCATGAAGTAGAGTTCATAATAGATAACATTAAGTTAGAACAAGTTGCATCATTCCAATATCTGCAATCAGCTGTCACTTCTGACAATAATTGCCAGAATGGTATTCGTATACGTATATACTAGATCTACCTCTGGTGTTACACGCATTTAGCTGAACAATAAGTGCAAACAATCTGATGAGCCAGATATTTTATTATTCTGACATTAAGAAAGAGAGACTGCGGAGCCCATTAATCATGACCTGTATTGCCATGTACATACAAATATTGCACCGAAGAAAGCCAAAAAGCTTGCTACAGACATACCAAAATAAGTACCAGAGGAAGATCTGAGGTGGTTGATGGGATCACCCCTATCACTAGCTCTGAGGGATAAAATTCAGCAGAAGGAGGCAGCTGACACTATCAGAGCACCTGAGCAACAATGCATCAGTCACAGAGCACTGGCAATGATACACCTTAGCTTCGTATCCGGAGCTTTACATGGGACTTATCATATGGCTTTACATCAAGGATTTCTGATAGCCCCAGGATGTAATCAATAAGAAAGCAACATAAGAGAAAGCTCTGACCACTAAGGGCTTGTCAACACAGGGAAGCTATTGTAAACCACGGGAGGGTGTGAATTCAGAGTACAATGGCTCTGGCCATTTTGGAAGCTGATAGTCCAACACAGAGTAAAGTAAACTTGCACAAGGCAGTCTGAGGGTGGAAGACATTTCTATATGGAGAGCTAGAGTGTAACATCTATATCTCAATAGCCCTCAAATCTGCCTTTGAAAATATTTCTCACGGTATTTCAGTAGCAGTTAGTGTAACCTATGCCACAAAGTAAAACCAGGAGGAGTTGCCTTCGGTGCACAGAAGAGGCTGCCAAACGCGGCTCAGGCTATTTGTGGAAGCAAACACCCTGTCTGCTGTGCAGAGGGCTGGTAATGACAAACAGAGCCCCTTGCCTCCAGCCAGGAGGATAAATTTGGTTTTGGCTATTCACAATCCAGCTTTGACCAATTGATAATTATTCAGTGGCCATAAAAAATACATTGGCAGTCTCAATCCAGCTCCTGACAGAGCTGTAAAATGCTCGCAAAACCACAACGAGCAGTGATTGTGCCCCCTTCTGCGAGCAGCAGAGACACAGAGGGAAAGGCATTCCTCCTCCTTCCTACACGGCCAGGAGCAAAGGTAGAGCCTCACCAGGAGGTGGTGGTGTGGGGAGTCTCTATCACCATAACCTTATCTATGTTTCTTTTCCTAGCTTTGGGGAAAGAAAAGGAGAATAAGTATTATGAGGTGAACGGAGCTTTGGGGAAACTGTGCTCTGCATTGCAGTGAATGCAGTGAGTTGATGAATGGCCACCCCAACAAATTTATTTTCTGGTGGTTTTGATTTGACCCGCAGATGAGAAGATGGTTTCAGCTGAGTTCTGTTTTGATTTTTCAGGGACCCATTCATCATCCAAAACTAGAATCCAAGCTCATAAAGCACAAACCCACACAAGCTAAAATCAATCAGTAGCTTCCCCGAATCCCTGCAAAGCCAAACCATACAGTGCCACACTGCTCTGCCAATAATAGTAACAAGTAACACTACGCTCAGACTGTAATTTTTCATATCCAGTGTGCCGTTGTCATATGGTTTACTGTGCTAGCACTGAGAGCCATTGCCCAAGCCCTGTGTCTGCACTCCTCCTGATTTACTTAAATCTTTTTACTTTTATCAGCCACAGGGAATGGGGACACTTACACGTAACAACTGACAATTTGAACAGAAAATACAGAGAAAAGCTGTGTAAAGCAAGTGGCTGAGATTATAGCTGTTGACTTCTAATATTATTTGACAGACGAGACTGCTACAATTATCCTCTGCTCATGGGTTCCATTACTGGAACAAGAAGCGCACAAAATAAGGGCAATTTCCCAAACAATATATAGGGCCACTTAACTTTGTCAAGAGCCATTTCTGCAAGTGAAGTCCTCCCTGGTTAAAGATACAAGGATAATGTGCTGGCAACCTCACATGAGCATTTAGTGCATTCCATGTTAACTGCTTTTTCAGTTGTTCTTTTCCTGCTCTGTTTGAACCAAATAGGATATTATTTCTAAAGATATTTTTTAAAGAATAACATTGTACTTACTGCTGTTCCCTCTCCCAAGAGTATTTTTTTTTTTTAAAGAAGGTGTTTCAGAAAGTTTACGGCTCATGAGATCACTCTGGATTGTTGCCAAGTCTGGCATTCCCTATATCATCCTGTTCCCATGCCCCCTCCATCTCCTTGTACTGGGGTGGAAGGGACCAGCCTTCCATAAAGCTTCCCGCTCACTCCTTCTCCTTCCCTCATTCTTTGGATGCTCTGCTCCAGAGAGTTGCCCCAAGTCCCCCAGTCCACCCTGCAGCCCCCACTGTCCCCCTGCCTTGCCCCAGCCTGCTGCCACCCTCCCTCTCTCCTCCGCTGGGCCCCGATCCAGACCAGTGCAGGTGGTGGTCAGGGAGTGCCCTGCAGAGCTGGTAGGGGGAAGCAAGCAGTTCCTCAGTAGTAAAAAATTGTCATTCTGGGGAAGGGGAATCTCTCATACAGGCCACTCTATATGCCCGAAAGAGAGCAAATAGTGCCCAACACACGTGTGTCGGTGCGTAAGCAGATCTCAGAAGAAGGGTACAGGCTCGAAGTCTACCTAGAGTAATACGCAGCAAAGGCAATCGTCCTCTAAAGACTCCTCGTGCCACTGTATCTAATCACTGGAGTGTGAAAGAAGGAACATTAGTCCTGCTTTAAGTTCAAACCTCAACACAACCTTCACAACAGAGTCACTACTGGCATCTCCATAACATATTTTTAAGGTTGCCCCATTGCTTTGACTTGTGGAGCTATTTATAGATCAAAAGGAAATTCCTTCTCCAGGAGGAAAAAAAGCAATGAATTTTCTGAAAGCAAAGGTGAAAAAAAAATGAGAATGAAAAAAAGAGGGAATAACCTGTGGCCTAGGCAGTTGTTATTAATTCTTCCCTCCAAAGCGATCTGTGCTGAACTATAGTGGGAGTGAATATTTTTCAGCAGCCTTCCCCAGCCTCTCACACGCACTCTGGTACTTGTCTAAGATGTGCTTGGGACTTGCTGCTGCAGACCCAGGTGCAAAAAAATCCCACAGGAGATCACTGCACAACCATTTCAGGCTATGTTCAAGCTCCTGATCCAGCTTGGCTGGCGCTGATCCCCTTTCTTGGAGGATGAAGGCATTCATCAGTTTGGGGGAGACTTTATTTTTGTCCTGTTCATGTCATTCTGAAAGCTCTCATCCAGGACACAGATCTGGCTCTTTGTGAAGTATTACCAAACACTTGCTTTCTGCACTACCTTGCAGCAGTAAGGTTCATGGCTAAGCCAAGAGCAGAGTCGTGGATGACATGAGAAAAACAGACTCCGGACCACAGACAGTAGTACACAGTTTCTCTCCGTGTTCAGCTTGACCACTCAGGGAAGAGATCTGGTGAGAGGAAAAATGCCACCACCTCTGAGCCCACCCTGGAGAAAAATTCAGACTCCCCTTCCCCAAAACATATCCCTTGGCCTTCACCAAGACACCCCACCTGAAAGCATCCTTCAGGCTGTACATGTGAAATGCCTTCAGATGTCTGGGAATAGGGATACAGTGAATTTTGATGTATTTCTACATAGGTGAAATTAGATTTATGCCAAAATTACAGAAGAGAAAATAAATCCCAGAAGTCGGTGGGAGAGAGAAGACAAGAGCATTCAAATGCCAAACTAATGGACCCCAATATCCTCCAGATCATACAGTTTTCCTGTTGTTAAAATGACTAACTTATGGCATGCAGAATTGCAAAGAACAAAATACGTGCTGTCTATGAGATTTTTGCCTTTTACTTTCGTCCCTTCACCATGCCACTACATTTTTCCAAGGAGAGAGGTGGTTCTTTCCTGGAAAGTGACCTTCGCTGGAGGGCATGCAGATGGTGGCAGCCACAGACAGGCCCAGTTCTCCTCCTTGACCATGTGTCACTCAAACGCCTTGACGATCTCTGCGCTGGAGACCCCAGGTCTCCTCCTGAATCTGGGTCACTGGCAGCACAAAGGCCTGCTGAAGGCACCAGCGTGTGACGCAGACCCACCAAGGACCATTCCTCATTCCAGGGCCGTAGCGACGACCAAGCCTGCACTGCGTAATTACAACAATTTGGGCTTCAGGGGGGTTTTTATTATTTTTTCCTGTTCAGCCCCTGCAGTCTCCATCTCTTTAGCAAGGGTCTCCTCACAAAGGCAATTCCTGTACCAGAAAGCCTCAGATTTGCCCTCAGCTCTTCCATAGGCATTGATTAGCTGTCTTTTTTCTTTTCCACCTTAAAAAAAAAAATCAAAAAAGAAAAGGGACATGATTTAAAACTAAAATAGAACGAAGCGCATTGTACAAAGGATTATTTCAAGTAATTCTCCTTGAAACTGTAACAAAGGAATGTTTCCTGGGGATTAAATGGACTGTCAGGTAATCAGAAAAGTTGTTTTAGGTTTTCGTCAAGAAGAAAAGAAGCATTTTGGACGGATTTTGTTTCTGGTGCTTTGTGACACTTTACAGCTTATTCCCTCATGTCACACCAGTTTATTTCATTATTCATAAACATGCTGAATTCCAAAATGATCTGAGAAACTACGGGTCTCTTACACGCTCAACCACTAAGCCCTTTTCTCCCCACCCCATCACAAATGCAAGGACCCAGCCCTCTTGCTATCCTTCCACAGGGATTTTCTTTTTTAACCATTGCTCATCCTGCTACCTTTCTTTTTATGGGGCTGTGACTCCTGGCATTTTTCACATTATGCAGGACTCTGAGATGGCCTTGGAGGAGACGCACGTCTCACATTCAAGAAAGAATGAATTTGTCCCTAGGGTTGAAGTGCAGAGAGCCAGCACCCAAGGAACCTTACATACATGCTGGGTGCAGTCCTTATTACTCTGTGAGGTACCTGGGGTGCTAACACTATCCACTCTCATCACCAGTCCCAGGACACCTCCCAGACTGGGTCTGGGCTCTCTCACCACTCTTCTACCTTGCTGCTGCTGCAGGGGACAGGCTGCCCTTTCTCAGGGCCGAGGCACAAGCACCCATTTCCAGCAGTGTGTCTGCCATTGGACAGCCGCATGCTCCTGCCTGACCTGCTACCTGATTCATAGGAATGACTTAAAAGGGCCCAAGTCTTGCCTCCCAGCACCAAAAGTCCCTACCAGTAGCTGCTCTTCAGCTGTTCCAGCCCGCATCCACACCTGCAAGCTCAGCCCTCTCCTCTCACCCTTCCCAAAGCCTTTGAGGGAGCAGGTGAGACAACCTGGGGCACAGACACCCCCCATATCCACCACCCCACACCTAGCTTCACATTCCCCTCCCTCTGCTTGGCCAGGTGCGTCCAACAGCAAAGTCAAGCACAGCAGTTGCCGCAAAGCAAGGCAGCCTGAACCAAAGGGAGAAGGTGTTGGAGATGCTTACCACCTCTGTGGGGAGGGATCCCCACCAGCCGGGCATCCGGTCCCAGTTGCTACGTTGGCCCACAGCACCGACATGCTTTTGAACTCCTCAGCACTACTGGGTGCCCAAACAGCAAAAGACACCCACATCCATCTGTGCCTAAGCAGTCGGTTTCTGCTGTAGCAGTCAATCTTTGCTTTCAAAAACGGTGTGGGAAATGGGGGTTTTAAAATGTTACAACTGTGCCTGGAATGGGAGCAGGGATGGCTGCCGGTCTGTGCCGGCTTTCCACACCGCAGCACTGCCAGGTGTGACAAATTACAGCCTCGTTTTGTGGTGCCAACCCGGGAGTCAAGTATCGGTCCCGACGCCATGAAGAGCCTCCAGTTCCCGTAGGCTCACAGGACGTGGCTCTCCACATCATGCGTTATGCTGAGGCTGCTCCGATCTGGAACAATTGCTCCTTCATGTGTGTCTTAATTTTATCTTTAAGTAAGAGAGAGGAAGATTTGACGCTGCTAATGGCCCTGGAAAATGATGATTTTTTTTTTTTTTTTTTTAATCTAAGAACAGGGTTTTCTTTTCCAGGAACTGCTTCTTTCTAAAAGAATTTTGATTCCAATTATTCAGACACCTGCTGGTGTCCCAGCAGCCCCTCTGGCAGCAGCAAACCCTCTTGGGCTGAGCAGCCGAAAGAAACAAAGCCCAGAACAATGTTGTACAGGAAAAACAGTACACACACCACAAAGTCGGAGAGCACAGCAGCAAATGTGTTATTAGTCTGACATCACAAGGGTCTGCTTGTTTGTTTGCTTTCTGCTTTTATATCCCGATGCTCTCTCTTGCCGTGCCACACGTTGAATTTTTCTTGATTAAGTTGAGACTTTTATTATGCAGTGTCCCCAGAAGAATTACAGAGGGGAAGGAGAAAACCCAACTGCATATGGCAAAGGCAGTGAGATAGATACTGAATTCTTCCAGCTTGAAATGACAGTACAAATAAAGCTCTTCTGTACCTGCTTCAAGACGTAGCGTGTGCCAGCCCGTCTCAGCAAATAGACCTCGTGAAAAGCTGAAAGCGGAATCAGAGATGTACAGACAGGGAAATTTTACAGCTGTCAGTGCAAGATTCTTCAGACACAATATGTTTGTACAGTACCGAGCACCATGAGATGTTGATTCTAACTGTGCAGTAGTAATAATAATGATAATAATAATTTCTTTATTTTTAATTATTCTTCTTGTTATTGTTATTATTGTGTTATGAAAGTATCTCATAGGCCTCTCTGAGTCTGTAACTTTAAAAACAATAGTGGCCGCTGAAACCGTCCAAGCTCCCCTCCATTCAGCGTGCAATGAACCGGATGGGATTGTGTGGCATGAATGGGATCCTGGCCAGATCGTTGGGGCTGTATCTTTCAGCCTCATTCTCTCCTCCCATTGAGGGCTGGGTTTTGCAAAAGATAGACCAGCATCAAAGCCACTATGGCAGGATTTCCTCACTTGGAAATAGGCTTCAAGCAGACCTGTAAACTTCGTTCAAGTTTGCTTTATGGTGCCAGAGCAGCACAAAACAGCTCTAGCATCTGGCCTCAGGGGCTCAATCAGTTCTATATGAATACTCATATGATGCAGTTATCATCGGCAAAGCTCATAGCTAAGCGCCTTGCTACCAAGTCTCATGGCTTTGATTTAAGGAGATCCCAGTAATCTGGGACACTACAATTAACATATTTAATAGAGCTACTAATGGGAAAGAAAGAGGGGGGAAACCTGCATACTGCAGCTTATGCTGATGCTAGGGTGGGAAAGGAATAAAACCCCGCAGTTCCAAACCACAAAAAGGGCACACAGAAACTGGTTCATTTCTCCCTTTTATTCTGCACAATGTAAGGGGAAAAAAAAAGAATCACAGAAATTAATTAATAGTCAGTAACCTCAGACAGATTGATTTATCTTTTCAAAGGTGACGTACGAGATTTAAACACTCACCTTGGGACACTTTGGCAAGTCTGTTCATCCAAAGGCAGGTGAACTGCACTTAATGGACACAAATCCTTCCAAAATGTCTCACATGGTGGCACACAAACGATACAGACTTATTTCAAATACATACCTCTGTTCCCTACCTGCAGGAGAACACAAACTTTGCAGTTGGGTTATTAAAAGAGTTAGGCAATAACCAAGGGTTCAATAAAGGCATCTGTAGTTGTTCCAGGTAAGAAAATGGTAATGAAATTAATTTAGTTTATAAACAGGATATAAAGAAAAGTAGAAGCAATCGGCTAGATATGAACAGACAACCTTACTGTAATTATGATAAATCAAACATAGCTCTTCTGGTCAGTTGGGGACTTACTGCATTGATTTTGCTTGGAAACCAAGACCAGCTTCATCCGGCTTGGAGAAGCAGCCAACAGTTCATCTAATCAATGGCCAGGTAATAATAATATATTACATACCATAATGCTGAGTTACAGTATTACAGTGCTGTATCAACTGCCAGACAAAAATTCTAGCAAAATAGCCAAATGACTAAATACATATTTATCTTTTACAGTGTCTTTTACACAGTTGTTTAATTATCTCCAAACAAAGTATTCTAAAGTCAAGAAATAGTTTCAAATTATATTCAAATGGATACCTAAATAACCTTAATTCTGTCTTGGGTTTACTGTATGCAGTATAGCATGTAGCACATTCATTGCATGTGGTTATTATATCCAGTAAACATAAAATTATGACAAAGTCGCTGTAGCAATTATGGTGCCAGATTAGATAAAATGATGCTTTGGGCAAGGTCTTCCAGCTTTCCAGTATCATGTCTTCAGTTTATTCCCCACTAGAGAGTGAAGGCAAGCTGTCCTTAGAGAAGAGGTTAAGCCATGTTCAAATGACAAAGAGAAGAAGTTGTCATTTTTGCTTAAAGCACTCTGGAGTTTTATTCCTTCTAGAAACAATAGAGGAGGGAAGCAGTGTTGAGAGATGGCAAGTCTTTAAGGAATTTCCTCCAGCAGAACATGATTTTTCAGTTTTGGCAAGAAACAGTATTTGGCAAATAATGACACAAAATGGAAGATGATCATGTTTCTTTAGCAATGTATCCTACAGACAAAAGCTTTTTTCATCATTAAAATAGGTCCATCATTAGGTGCTTAAGAATCTGTTTATGATCAAGCTAGTTAATGGATTTACTTGTAAACTCAGATAATACATGAACTATTTAAAGGGTAAAGGTAGCACTCATCTGGGCTCACTTTAGCCATCTAAGAATTACGCACTTGAGTCGGCTGATCATCTGTACTCCCTCTCGGAGGACAGCAGGAAGGAACTGATTTATTGGAAGGGATAGGGATCTCACTCTCCAGACCTGACCAGTGTCCATATGTACACCTGTTTTTTAGAAATATTAGATGAATCCCATCCCTATTAATTAAGAGTGAATTGTGCTGTTTCCAATTCTTTGGCAGCAGCATTGGATAAGAAGTTTTCATCCCCACCCCCACCACCCCTGCTCATTCCTGCCACCTCCCATCCCCAAGAAGGGTTGGTTACCCCTCTCCTTTGCATCAGCTCAGCTAACACAGAGGTATAAAATGATCTGGTTCTAAAGAAGTGGGTTTTTCCTACTATCCACCTATTTTTCTATGGACTTCTTGCTATAATTTATCTTTTTTCTCACCCATCTCATTTTCACCAGTCCTGGATACACCAGCAGTGAAACAGGCATGGCAGCAGAGGCAGCAGACCATCACGTGGGTGCAGAAAGGGGTGGAAGATGGTCTTTTGGATCCGCTGATGAAGGATCCAACATGGAGCCGCACCCTAATTCTCAAGAGGATGCTGCATTTTTGTGTTCATTTACACAACAAAGAGCCTATGTGCAATACTCAACATTGCCTAGATGACAGAGCCACAGCACCATCTTCACAGTGAAAGTAATTTCATTGGCCTCCTTCTTCAGTGTCCCTTTATCCCTCATCTTTAAGTACAAAATGCCTAAGAAAGGTGATGCACAAAGATTCCTTGTCCAGCCAGCCATCAATAGACAAGCTGCCACAGTCCTCTGACCTCCCCTGCACCATTCCCATCTTCCCACTGCTCTTTGTCACTTTTACAAGGGGTACCATCCCTGGACATCTCCCACCATCCTCCTTCAGGTCGTCCCTAAAAGCCTGTGGGCCAGGACTTGAACCTTTTTCAGCTTTTCTGTATTGCTGCCTTGCTCTGTCACGCACTACCCATCTTGGATCTGTGCTGTCCCCCGGGCCAGAGGAGAAGACCTTCCTTCACCCTCCATGAGCCCCCTGCCTGAATCAGACGGGTCTCTTGTCAGCTGTGTGTGGTCTTGTTCCAGAAATTTTATCCTAAAAATTTAGTAAAAAAGAGCAAAATACCTCCTTGATACCCCACTGTTAACTTCAACTGAGTGACTCCAGGGATGAGCTGAGTACACTGGAAGAGGAAAAAATTAAGCAAAGTAGAAAATAAATAAATGATTTATCTACAGATATTTAAACACACACATACATATGGTGAGATTTTACAACTTAATTTGTTTGTGAATGGCACTGAACTGACTCAATGTGGTTGCTACAGTACAAGTGTCCCCTGAACAGTAACTCAGCACACATAGAATCACGTTCATTTGTGCATCAACATTTTTGAGTTAAGATACTTCTTTTATTCCTAAGATTGTTGATTAGGCCCCTTTCAAGCTCAGTATCCGCTGTCTGCACCTTACATGAATCATGTTCAGCACAGGGCCTTGCTGACTCTCTGTCACAAACAACCTAGGAATAAAAGATCGGCATTTCAGTTTATTTTTCCTGCATCTTGTTAAAAAACGTACTAGGAATTTTGCAGAAATCTAATGCATAAATACATATTTTGCCTGATTCAATAACATATACAATTCAAATGACACCGCATTAGAAAACCAAGGGGCTCCTGTTATTCACCAACACTTTAAATACGAGCAATTTATTTCTTTACCATGACATTATTCAGAGGGCCAAATCAGAAAATGATGCAACATCACTTAATTGCCTGCCCCACCTTCCCCTCCACAAGCAAGCAGAAAACTATTGACCCCTCTAAGACAAAATGCTATTTCTTTAATCTTATCAACCGTCACCTCTTCTGAGCAGTGAGGACAATCGCAGATTGGTATTAGCAATCTCAGCTCTTCTCAGACAGTTAGAGGCTTGCATATCTTAACTGATGTGCCTAATTAGATACAGGGGTGATTCAGCTTTCAGCTGTGGTTCCGTGGTTTTGTTTCCAGTGTGCATCAGCGTGCTTTGCATTACCCTGTGACTGAGGTGTTTACTCTTCATCACAATTGCTGTTATCTGTCAGAAGCGATACCAGACTGGTTTCCAAAGAACGGCACTCCGTCACTTATTCATTTGGAAGTACTTTCACCAGAAGGTGCATGTTACCTTTGACTGAATGTTATTCCGGTGAAAGATAATAGCCTGGAAATCTCAGTGTCTTCCAGACCTGGACAGAAAAGTCCGCCCAGCTTTGCAGAGGTGTCACAGAGCAGCGCTTTAGAATGTTATGGAGTCTCCATGCCCGCTCGCTCTGCTTAGTGATGGGGAAAGCTCCATCTCAGTGGTCGTAGGCTTGTGAATTCTTACCTGCCATGAACTGTATCTTTTTTGATTTTTTTTCAGGTGAAATGATTTTCAATAGCTAACAGCGAGAACTAGAGATGAGCTGCTGTTCTGGAGGGGAAAAGGTCTGTATGTCCCTAACCTTGTCACCCTCTGTTGACATAAGAGAGAATGTAAGCAAAGACATATCCCAGAGAATGAAAAAACTCAATGCTCAGTGTTTTCTCAGGCTTTATCCTTAGTAGATTAGAACAGCAAGGCTATTCTCCACCATGCTTCAAGAGTGTGAAAGCCATGGTACCTAATTTCCAGATGTAAAATGACAACAGTCCAGAGCTAAGAAGCAAGGAGCCACATCTTCAGCTGTGGTAAAAAAGCACAGCTCTGCTGAAGTCAGAAGATGACACCTACTTATATTGGCCAAGGATATTGCTCCTCAGTATCAAAGCTTATTATCACTTCTACTTACCTGTCTACTTACCTGCTATATTCAGTGCTCTGTTTTCCATTGCAATAGTAGACCCTTAAGCTAGAAGCTAAAAAATGCAACTCTTTACCAGTGATGTTTTCAACTCTAATAGATGTACAAGGCCCTGAACTCAGTTCTTTGTGAATAAAAAGGCTTTTAATTCATCTTTAAGGAAACAATTAGAGATCATCCAGAGTACATAAATGAATCTGATTTTCCTTTCCCTCTAGCAAGGCTATTATATATCTCTTTTCTTTTTCTTCCAGGTTGGCTTCTATTTTCTCTCAGGTGCAACTGCAATTTCCTAAGGCAACGAACTGAAAAAGAATAGCAACATCTGGAGTTATCTGCACCTCTGCCAAATAAAATGAATACGTGTGAAGAGGGCAGTTTCTCAGAATGAAAAGGGAAGAGATGACTAATAAGGAAACGCAATTTACCAAAAATATCTCATTTAGCCTTTTCCTAAATATATCAGCCTCCTAAGTCTCCTCCACCACCTAAAAGTCCTACTTGGATTATGCAACAGTAAGATTTGTTCAGAAAGAACAAATGTTTGGCAGTTTTGTTACCTGTTTGGAGGTGAATGCAAGTTCACAGATCACTTCATAGTATCTGATAAACCATAGACTCCCCAACTGAGTTAACTTTCGTCAACTCGTCTTTCATCAATAGAAAGAGACAGGCATGGTAAGATTCATCATACTTTTAAGCAGACATCTAAACCAGCTCAGCTGAACTGCACCCTAAAAGGGGCAGTTGCTTTCCTTCAGCTAAAAAGGAAGCTCAGGACAACTAGCTCAGCCATGACATCTACATCTGTAGATGTCTAATGTTAAATAAGACGACAGTCACCCCCCAAAGCCCTCTTGCAGAATTGTTCCTGCTTGCATTCCTCCCCATCTTAGCTTCTCCTTGTTGTCACTGTAACCCTCCTGCAAAGCAGGCTATTGTCTTCCTCTCTTAGAACTTTTCTTTGGGGTCCTTGATGAAGAGGTGATATGACCATAAGCATTTACCTGTTACTTAGATGTATTCAGCTTAACATTCTTGTCTCTACTTCTAAGCCCTTCTCAGCCCCTAAATCCTCTTTCCCATCCTGTTTCTTCTTGTCCCAACTTAAATCCCATTCTCTAGGAGCCCTCCTTGTTCAAGTACGTCCAAAAAATCGTTCCTACCCAGTTGGCTACATTAATCCTGACTTACTGTGCTCACAGCTCTGCCAAACAGTTACTGGAACCATCCAAGTGTGCACCTTCCTTAAACAACGATTATTGGATCTCACCGTGTACAAATTGTCCTGTCCTGAGTTTCACTTATCACAGTGAATATGGGCTAGACTCATCCCTCCTAACCATAAGTACTTGGATGAGACATCTACATTAGGTGTGTAGTCATTTGAGTCAATGAAGCAACAGTCCCCTCCAGAGGGGCTCTCAGATCTTGCGCAGTTTTAATTGCCCCGTGAAGATTCTGATTTCTTTCACTAGTTATGTAAAAGGACGCCTGAGTGGCAACACTCCTTATTTTGGGTTATCCATTAAGTGCCAAAAGATAGGCAAGGTGAACCCAAGCTTATACCTTTTCTTTTATAGGAATACATCTTAACATTTTTTAATACTCAGAAATAATAAATACAAACAACTAGAGAGGCGTAGAATTTTCAGTTGCTTCAGGGCAATATATCTTCTCTGAAGCTTATTCCTGCCTTGAGTTTGGTGATTCTTCAGCTGTTACTGATGCTAAGCAGAGTGCAGCATCTGACAAAGCTAGGGCCTGTTGACATTACGGATGAACCTCACCAATCATCAATGCAAAGAAGGAAAAAATGTAACAATGGGAAGCAAAACGGAAATAAAGACAGGCTTTATACCTTTACTAAAAGCCTCTAATATCATCCTTCTATGACTACAAAAGGAAAAGGATGTTGCAAATCTGGATATACTCTCTGATGTGCAATTTTCTTTTCTTTGTTGCTGCTGATCCTGCTCAAAAGTAATCAAAGCACAGCACTCTCCTCTCTTGGCCTTCAATGCAAACAGGAAAAGGAGACAGCCCAGTATAAAAATGCGAGCAGTGCCTCAAGCTGCTCCTCTCCTGCTGGCTATGGGGTCGGGGGTGCTAAGAGCAGGGAAGGCCATCCCCAAAGGCAGAAGGGGTTCAGAGCAAGGTGGCAGGTCTTGGGCCCATTCCAGAGCAAAGCTCTAGTCAGAAGGAAGATAAACTTAACAATTTTCCCGTTCAATTTCTTGTCATTTAAGGAACGCACGAGGAAATCACATGATCTGTTTATCCTAACTCTCACAAACATAGAGAAGCACGCAGCTTGAATTGTATAGCCTTTTCTTATCATTAGTATTTTTTCTTCAAACCTCCGTATTTTGTTGGGCTCATGGAACAATAGCACGGCCTGTCCTGCAGCTAATTTGAGGCCTGCCGATTCCCTGTGACTGCAAACAAAATCTGTAGCTTACTGGATAAAGTGTCATCTTTGTATTTCAAAAATAGTCAGCACAAATCCAATTAAAGATGTTTCTTTTCTTTCAAATATTATATTGTTCTGAGTATTTCTGTGTAAGCAGGAAACCCCGGATTACATTCCTCTCCAGGGGATCCTAAATGTTTATACAAATCACAGTAGGCAGCATTACAACACTTCCAACTTTTGCCACATGCACTTCATCTAAACTCAAACTTGGTCAGAAATCTGTCAGACTGCAAACTGTAAAATAGAGAAATGAAAGGAAATTGTGTTTTTGCTCCTCCTTTTGAGGATGTAATTCTATTAACAGTTCTGTATGTCTTTTCCCCATCAATTTAATTACAGATTAATTAATTCTCAGCAATTTTCTAAAGCCCAGCAAAATATCATCTGACCCAAAACATTTCACAGCAGGGAAAAAAGCCAAGTTAGATAAAGAGAAAATCCATCCTTTGGAAAAAATGGTGTTGAGCAGAACAGGCAAGAGTACAAAAAGATCAGCTCTCCCTTTTCCTCAGCAAACACATGTCACTGCATGCCTCACTCATTAGATTTCACTTCCATTCCCGTGCATCATGCCCCAGACTGATCTTAACTACAAACTGGTGGTACTGTATCCCAGGACTTGCTGTTTTATGCTTTTTCTTGCTTGAAGACATCAACGTCAAAGTGGTTGAGATAGGGCCATGGCTTTGCCATTGGTGTCGTGCCACACTGGTAGACCTCTTTTCAAACAGGCACACAAAGTCTGAACGTGCTTGGAGCTGCGACCCAGATGATTTAGCTTGTCTCTGAAGCCAAGGCAACTTGGTGTGAAATAGAGGGGTCTACATTAGAAACAAGCAAGCTCTGGCAAAGATTACGTTTATTGTTGCCTGAAATAACCCCAGGAAGGGGTTGTCTTTGCACCCTTTTTTGTGAGCTTGTGTGCTGCTTCTACGAGGTAGGTTGGGACTGCCATCTGCTTACATTTGTATTTTTATAGGGCCTTTTATCACAGGGCTCCCAAAGCACTTTACACACTTACACCTTGATTCTCTGTTGTAACAGGAGACGGGTTTAAATTAAAATAATGTGCAGGTTGTAATCTAGGAATTGGGCTTTAGAGCCTCCTTTTTCACCTCTCAAGCGGAGTTGTTACAAAGCAGGTACAAAAAGCCAGAGCCAGGCATTTCAAGCCATGTTACGAAAATCAAGATATTTCTGAGAATGGAAAAACTAGGAAAACGGAAGCCTTGTTTTGCACACATAGCTGATAAATCTCACAACGTAAAAGAGAAGCGCATGTACGCCTTTGGTCGTTGATGTGCAGGGGGGTAACACTGTGCTTGCTATGAAGAAAAGGAAGCATGGCTCAAACAAGCACCCATCTCCTTGTTCTTACATACAGTTATTGGTGGGTGACTACCGTATATAACTGGCAAGCCCAAAGAAAGCAGCAGTCTCCTCACAGCGAAGAGCTGCGCCGTTTCAGTGAGAGGGAGCTGATGCTCTCAGCTATTGCAAAAGGTCACAGTGACAGGCCAGGAAGGGCAAAAGACATGACATGTCCCTCCTGTACCCACAGCAAGACGTGTGCGACGTTGCCGTGCTGTCCTCTCAGGGAAGGGGACAGAAGCCAGCGCAGAGCAGGAAGCCGAATGCAGGAAGTGCAGGAGTGGATGACAGGAGTTCATCTTTGGAAGTGCCTCCACGGGGTTAGCAAGTTAATTAGTCACACAGCATGGGCCCAACCACCGTGCCATGAAGCTTTTTTATTAAATCTGCTTATTTTTGGACCCACTGACGGTAGTCCGACTGCCACTGCCTGCGCCAAGCAGAGAGCTCCTCTGGGCACAGGTGGACACCCACACGGCCGATGCTTGCCACTGAGCCAGCCACCCTGGGCTTTTTTACAGATAATGCAGAGAAACATTTTCCTTAGGGAAACACTTCCTCTCTTCCTGTAATTGATGGAAAATAGGACAAATGCACCCAACAGGTGCCCATTTCACTCCACTCCGAGGTCAGGAGAAAGGGCATTCTCATGCCCTCCACCCTGCAGAACAGGCCAGTGGATCCTCTTTAGAAAAGCAATTCCAATAAGAAGCATTTTTTTCAACATGAAGACTTCAAAAAAAAAAATTAGAACTGTGAAAATAAGAGCCGATCACACACAACTGGGTCTTCAAGATGCACAGTCATACGTATGCACACTGCTAGGAAGCACAAGTAATCAGTTTACACCATGGCACACCAACTCAGCTTCCCAGATCAAAGCACCTGATCCAGAGGGAAAGACTGAGAAACTAGAAAAGAGCTGGGAACAGGAGGTGAGAAGGCATGGGGCAAAGGACAAGGAGAGGCAAGGACAGCAGTGGAAAAATAGTAAGAGAGACTGACAGAAAAAAAGCAGAAGTTGCAACATTGGAGACCTGGTTCGTTCCCGACCCTTTCTCTTTCCACCCCAAGTTAAATCTTTTCCCCACCCTCCCTGACCCTCGCTTCTGCTCTTCCGTGGCTCACTTCATGCACACACTGCAGCTCAGCTGGCTCCTTCACCTGCACAGACTCTTCGCCACCCACAGAAAAATTCTCCAAACATCAACCTGGGGTGCGTCTGGAGCGAAGCGGGTGCCTGAAATAGCTCCCGCTGACACACTGCCATTGCAGATAAATAACTCAGCACTCACTGGAGCCGGAACTGGAGTCCAAGTCCTCTGGCAGTTTTATGAAACTCTAACAGTTCCTTGCCTCTGCTTTTCAAAAAGTGCACAAAATGAAATGGCTCGTTTCAGGGTAAATGACACAATGGTGCTAAACGGCATGATTTGTTTGTTTGTTTCATCCCAGGAGGGGAGGAGGAGGGAAGGAATGTATATTTGATCTGATCCAAACCATTTTGTTGTTGTTGTTGTTTCTGCTAAACTCAGGAAAAAAAAAATCAATAGCTCCAACTGCCCTACACAAAAGAAGTTTGAGAGGGAAAGAGAGAGACCCCGTTTCTCTCTCAAGCCTCATTTGACCCCCTGACATCCCAGCCCGGGAGGAACTCACTTACGAAACCCAGCGTTCAGAAATAATTTTTAAAAATAGCCCAAGCTGCCTCACACCCAGGAGAAAAGCTGTTTATTTACTTTGTCTTCTCTCGCAGTGCCTGTGTGCTTGTGTCAGAGTGTGCTCCGAATTGCCCACTGACCTACATTCCCCCGGACGCAGAGCCATGCCTCCCTGCTCCGGGGCTCGCCAGCACCCCTCGCCCCGGCCCTGCGCTCCCTCTCCTGCATTGCACCAGCTCTACTACGCAGAAGTGGATAATGTCCCAGGCCAGCGAAACATGCTTTTAAATGGATAGCCAGCCAAGTGTGTATTAATTAAACTTAAAAGTTCTATTTATTGCCAAACACAGAGGGATTACACAGACAACAAGTGGCGGAAAGTACTCCAAAACGTTCTCACCCCTTTAATTACTGTGCTATAGTTAGCCCAGCGAGCTGATGTATAATCAACACTGCTGTACGCGCTGTTTACAGCAAGCACTCAGGAGAAGCAAACTCCTTACTTCACAGACTATCTGAGCAGCTGCAGCCTTTGGAGGTGCAGGAGGAACACAGAAGGCACCAAAGCGCCCTTTTATCTCCTCCCGGCGAGGCTGCTCGCCTCCAGCGCCCCGCCATGCTTGCCGGCCCTGGGGGCCCTGCCGCCAGCTCGTTCCCCGCCAGCAGCGCTTTCAGTCCATTGCACCAAAGCTCCCATAGCGCCCGATGTGTACTGAAATAACAGAGCTGCCATCGTGGAATTTAATTATCATTTCACCACGCTTTGCTGCTGGCAGTTTTTAGAGCTGGGCATCTTAGGATTTTGAATTTATTTTATGCTTTGGTGTTCTGTGTGCTTACAGCCCGTGCATTTCACAGGCAAGCCAAGTGGCCAAGCAAAGCAGCCAGGCAGATCTGGACCCCCAAGGGGCTGACCCTATTCCCCTGGGTCTGTCACTGGGACCAACTCCTTGAATTCAGCGAGATCAGCACTAGGTCCAGCGATGTGATGACACTCAGTTCCTCTCAGGGCAGCTTGCAAGCCCTCACCAAAAGTGTATCTATCTCCTTTATTAAAAAGTAAGATGAAAAAATCAGAAAAATATGGTAAAAATTTAATAGCTCTGTTTGAAACAGCCCTGCTCTCACTCACACACACAACACACAGAGTTAATAGCCCTGACCTCTGTGCTCCTCTGTTTCCCTGTCTCCCAGCAGCAGTAGCACATTGCTGTCTCCTGCTACTCAACTTGGCTGCCTTCAGCACTGGCAGCTAATTTTCTCTCCCTGAATCCTTAACCTTCCGGTTCATTTCCAGGTGTTTTCATTGCAAAAGCCTGAAGAAGGCAAGACACACGCACCCACTAGCAAGCCACCAAAAGGAAAACCTTTCATCCTCTTGCATTTTCGTAACTGATCACAATCCAAACAGCAATGTGCATTTTCCGCGCGCCCCTGGGCCTATGTTTCAAGAGTCAGACCCACTCCCAAGTATACAAATTTGCTGATCTGGGAACCCTGAACAATACGAAGAACTGTGGGTAAATGAAGTCACGGTAAATGTGTGGGAAACAGCTGAGTAAATCACATTTCAGCACCACAAAGTCTGCCACTACTATCGCCCTTGTTATAAGCAGCCTGAGACATCTTATATGTTTAGTACCTCCATGCTCACGTATTTAGCAGCTCTTTGAACAGCAGTCATGTTTAACCTTCACTAAAACAGCCTGACTCTCTCTTCCAAGACCTCCGAGTCTCCCTCACGAGGGCCAACAATCCATTCTCCTGCAAGGCACAGTGAGGTGGGGGTATAAACGCCGCCAGCTTGATGTTTTGGGCTTCTTTGTAAGCATGATAAGGTCTCTCTGCCTGGCTACAAACATCACCTGGGGAATCATCTGCAAGCCTACAGCTGCCAGAGCAGACAGTACTTTGCCATTATTTCTCATCAGCAAAATCACCTGCCGTACTCTACCTCCAAAGGCTCTGACACGCAGATGGAGACCAGGATGTCTAAGGACCACAGGGTGATCCCAGAAATGAGAGGATTTAGCAGCTTTCCTATTCCACAAATAGAGTAATACCTAAGCCTTTTGAAGCAGAGCTGGTCAGAAATGTTCTGACTAAAAAGTACCATTTCAGGCCTTCCCAAACAGTTGCTGCTTTCCCAAACTCAGCCAACATCTCAGCGCTCTGGGAACCTCATTCCAGTTTCCGGAGGTGAGCCCTGGGATTGGGGACGCTGACCAGGCACTCAGGGTCTCCTTTGGCACAAAGCTGCCCTGGAGCCAGGGGTCTCAGGGGCTGCCGGCAGCAGCTCGCTGGCAGGGCTGCATCCCATGGTCCTCTCCGTTCCACTGAGCTACGGTAGAGTCTGCAGGGCTCCTGAAAATTTCTTCAGTCTTTCTTTCATTTGCTTGCTTTAATGGACACCACGCTTCAAAACAGTGGCATTTCCTTCAAACTGAAATTCCAATTTTTAGCCAGCTCTGTGCTCAGTGTATATATTGATAGTCTCTGGGCCAAGAGGCAAAATTTGTAAGCTTCCAAATGACTTTGAGGCATATTAAAAACGCCCTAAGATGAATAGCTGGCAGACCAGCAAACTGAACAACCCCAAATTACACTGAAGTTCATGCGTACGCATGCATGTGCATGTACCACCTCACAAACCAACAGCAAATGTTCCCCGTCATAGGACCAGCATTGCATAAGTGGTATTAACATGCAGAATTACTTTGTGTCTGCATCTGGCACAGATTTTGCTGGACAGATGACTCATATTCCTTCTGCTCTTAATTGCTGAGTACTTTGAAGCAAATTCTTACGCTGTTCTTTATGTAATGGGTAAAAGATTAATTTCTTCGTATATGGCGCTATGTTTTCACGTATCCTGCTGTCAGGTGTTGCCATGAACCAGGTGGCAGTCCATTCTGCTCTAAATCTTGACTGTGTTTCACAGGTTTGCTAGGACTGTGTCATGAAGGCACTCTGAGACGCAGGAAGAAAGGCAGTTTGCCTTTTCCTTAGAGACCAGCAGCAAACACAAGTGCTGCCCAAAGAGTTGCTATATATGTGAGTGGTGATGTACTAAATGTACTAAGTTGTCTCAGGGTTGTCTGCAACGAGGGTGATGGTAATGGTGGATGTTATCAGCCTCAGGCTGTGAAGATGCAGATAGCCCCAGAAGACCTTCTTCAGACATTCTGAAAGAGGTTTCACTCCCCAGGCACTGAGCCTGGCCAATATGCCAAAGACACCAGAGGGGCTCTTCATGCTTCATGCAAGTCTTCTCCCAGGCACAGCCCTGGGAACTACAGACCCCCACAGTTGAGCTCAGCCCTTCTGTCCATGACTGGGGGCTTACTCAGGCGTATGCACATGGCCTTTAGGCCTGCAGCCCTCCTGTTTCCCCAGCAATTGCTGCTCCTGCTGGCATCTGGCTCCTTCGCAACCCATTCCCTGCCTTTCGTGTCATCTACCACACTGCTGCATCAGCCACCACACAGCTGCCAGCTCCTTGCAGAGCCACCCCCAGACCCTGAATGCCCCCCTGTTCCTCAGGCCATTACAGAGGTGTCGCCAACTGGACACTGAGTAGGGCAAGACATGAGTTACGTGGCACCCAGCGGTGATCCAGCAGTTCCTGTGCGAGTAGTGCGAACTCTACAATCCAAATAAAAAGTATTGTGTAAACGTATCGCACAGTAATGCTGTTACTGATTTGCAGGTAAAATAGCAAAAGCACAGCTCCGCTTGTTTTGTAAGATTGAGGAGTGGCTTTAGATATAAGTAGCTATTTTATTTCTGGCTTCACCCCTAGGACCAATGCTCCCTGATACTAACATTTAAAGAAGTGCTTTCTTCAGCAGGGCTAGGATCCAGGGCGTGTGGTGTGGTGGGGTTTTTTTCTATGCTGGCTTCAAACAAGCTGTGGGTGTCTGGGTGGGTGGGTTGAGTGAAATATTAGTGAGGAAGCTTCCTCCCCTTTCAGAGCTACATGGAGAAGTCAGAAAGGCATCGTTTGAAAAAGTGACAGGCAGATCATGTTGGACGATTGCTGATCAAACAGGGTTTAAATCCACCAAGAATCTTGAATTTGGAACTGCACTGCCACAGAGAGTGGGGTGAAGTGAACTTCACTAACCTCTATAAATATTATCTGTCTTTTAATTTCAGATTTGCTCCTCAAAAAGCCTTTCAGAATGCATACTCCCTCCTTTCAGCTCCTGGCATCCAATCAAACCAGCTATCTAACAACACGGAGCAGAGGAAGTCTGTCCTTCGTCTCCATTTAGAAGCGAAAGATCCCACCTTCCCTCCTGCCCACCTCCCCACCCTGGCTCCCAAGGTCTTCCAATTATCTCCTTTACCTGCCGCATTAAAAGGTAAAGCATATGAGTTGCCAGAGATACAGAGTCTGAGGACAAGCCACTGTGGCAAAGCCATGACATTAGAACAGATGGAAAACTTCTCGGGAACAAAATGTGCACAAAAAAATGGGTTCTGGCTTTGAAGTGTATATTCACGGTGGGTGCTTTCATGTCTTTTGAAAAGCCCTAGCTCAAATCTGACCTACTTAGGCAACATTCTTATTTATGTCTCCGACTAAGGAGCTGTATATTTAGCAAATGAGAGGAAATCATCCCCCTGTCATGTTTATAGATTGGAGCAAACTTTGCTGTTTAATTCTTCAACAGATTTGTCTCCATAAAAGTGGATGTAATTTAAACACTGTTAAAAAAATCAATAAATTTCAGAAACTTAGGATAAATGGAATCATAATTTCAAATATATATATAGTTATTATATATGTACAGACATACATACGGAGAAAGAAAGAGAGAACATTTATTCAGTAGACTGCAGTTAAACCATATTTATTTAACTGGTTCAAGAGTAATTGGTAAGGCTGAGCAAAGGTGGAGAGCGAACCATAAGACTTTTCCAGTTTAATTGATGCTAAATGCTAACAATAGTCTGCAAGATACCGAGGAACAGAGAAAAATCTTAACTCTTGATAGACTAGGTAGGCTTATCTGGACTAAACTGAAAAGAAATTAAAATGCAATCAAAAGATTTTAAGTTCAAGAAATTGAAGCTGAGAGACACCTCAGGAGGTCATCTAGTCCATCTCCATCTCCCAAAAGCAAGATGAATTAGACCCACATTATTCCGGACTGGTATGTGTCTAACTTTCAGGGGTGGACATTTGGTAAGCTTCCAAGCAGTCTATTTCCCCTTTTTTGCAATTATCACTAGTTGAAGGATCGTGCTGGCATCTGAGCTCTGTCTCTCACTGAAGTTTAAAGCCCATTACCCCCTGTACACAAAGAGGACAGATTTCTTCTTTTCAGTCACCTTTCAAGACTTATCATGTTCCTTCTCTCTTCTTTAGTTCAGGCAACCCCAATTTGCTCAATCTGCTCTCACGGATCATGTTTCTAGTTGATCACAAGCGTGTCACACTTCATGTGTAACCTCTTCTAAGATGATCCCCTCCAAGACCCAGATGCCTTCTCTTCAGGACAGCTGCTTAGCCAGTCATCTCCTATCCTTGCATTAACGCTATTGAGTGTTCCTACCTCAACAGAGCAGAGTCCTGCAGCCGTCAGCACCCTAATCTGTCCAAGCCACTCCTCTGACTTCTCCAGGTTGCTTTGCATTCCAAACCCATTCTCGACCTGTCCCGCAGCCGGTCCCAGCTTGCAAACCGAACAAGAACCCTCTGCTTTTCACCATCCCACGCGTTAATGAAAACACTGCATTGCACTCTGGCCCAGCACAGATCTCAAAGCACCCTGCTCAAAATCCCCTTCCAGTTTCTCAGTTAACCATTGGTAACCGCTCTCTGACTACAGCTTGCCAGCCAGTTGTGCACTGACCTAAGATAACAGTTTCTTCTTTTCCTGCTTTCTCCAGGTTGCTTTCAACGTCTTGTCAAACAGTATCAAAAACCTTATTAAAATCAGGACACATGACACCCACTGCTTTTTTCCTATCCACAAGGTCTGTTGCCTTGTCTCAGAAGAGACAGGTTTCAGATTATTTGCTCCTGACAAATCCATGCTGGCTGTTCTGCTCATATCCTCGTTACCTTCGAGGTGCTTACAATCGATTGTTTGATAGTTTGTTCTATGTATTGGCAGGTAGCTGACTTGACTACAAATCCCTGGATTCAGCTTTTTCTCCTTGTTATGGATAGACATTATCTCTGCCCTTTTTCCGTCCTCCAGAATCTCTCCTGTCCTCCATGACTTCTAGGAATAAATACTAAACTTTCTGGGATTCTTTCAGCTAGTTCTCTGCCTCTCTCTACCCTGGGTTGAATTTCATAAAACCTGTTGAATTCAAAATATTTAGTTTATCTCAGTATTTTCTAATCTCATTTTTCTCTACTGTAGCCTGAACTATTATCCTGTAGTCACTGGCTGTATTAAGCCTCCAATCACAGTTGAGCTGCTTAACGAACATTGATTCAGAAGCTAATAATCCTGTTTATTTCAGATAACACTATTTATTTAGGGGAATAATCTAGTCTTTCACAACCTTTTCACGCTAAACATTTCAGAAGTTCTCAGGTTGTTTCTTAGCTACCTGATGCTCAAAGGTCCCCTTAATCTCCTAAATGGAAAGGAGTCCTCGGCATCTTACAAAACTAAACACCGAGTTGAGGTTCATACTTCGACAGTAATGGAGTAGTACGTGTGATTCTTCCTGATCAAAGCTGATCTGAAAATACCATAAGAATACTCACCTTGTCATTGTTCCAGCTGAATGCAGAAAGGCTGCGGTGTGCAGAAATGGAAGCACATCTTCAAATCCCTCAAAACCCTGCCCACATTTTCAGTGAGAGCTGCAAAACTTTCTTCCGCATCCCAACAATCTGGCTTACCTTAAACTCTGCCTAATTCTCCCACCTCACCCTCCCAAGTCATAACATCATATTTATACTTGTCTCTTTAATGCCTATTTAGAGAACACCTACAAATCCACTGATGAAATTTAAAAACCCAAAAGATACTCTCCCTTAAAATGGATTAAAACAGTGTCAGCTCCCTTGAAGTTAATGAATGAATACTACTCCTTAGAGCTGTTTTTATTCCTTCTGATATCCTAAATGATGCTGAAGCAGAAAGGGTGAAGTAACTGAAATCCAGATATGTTAGTTTCTGCTCCATTAGGAAAAGGAAAAATCAATTTGGCAAAACATAAAAGAAGAAAATCAATAGGAAAAGAAATTTTATTTTCAGCTGAGGACTAAGAATATATTACAAACAATGGTGAGTGAAAATTATTCATTGATTTGTATAACACATTTTACAAGCCCAAAAACTGCTCCAAAGAATTATAGATTATTTAAGTCTAAGGATCACTTACTGCCAAAATGCACCTATCTCTGGGGTGGAATGCAACTGCTACGAAATCGCACTAGCAAACACTACACCACAGCTTTAGGACACGAGTGCTTTGTCTGAAGATGCATCAAGGGAAGTTGGAAATGCAGAATGGAATTAACCAGGCTGGAATATGAGCACACTGCAACTATATCAATCTCAGTTTAAACTTAAACTCATGGAAGATAGGTCCACCAGCCCATTAAACAAACTTTGACTCTCAAGATCCCTAAAACGCTCTTTGTCAGAAGGTGGGATAATATGCCAGAGGATAGGTCATTTTGTGCTTGCCCTGTTCTGCTCTTTCCCTGGTCACTGTCAGAAACCTGATGACACTGGGCTAGACAGACCATTAGTCTGTCCTAGCATAGCTGTTCCTAAGTCCTGAGCTAATATGTCAGGCTGCTACAGCAGCACTGAAGCTAGCACACCCTTACATCTGTTGACTCGACAGCAGGGCAGCCATCTCTGGCAGAAGGGCAGGTGGCACAGCTGACAAGGCAGTCTTTTGTATTCTCCAGCATGAATCGCCGTACTCATCCGGAGGCGTGCTAAATCCTCAATGTTAAGCACACATTAAGTTGTTTCAGGATATGGGCCACATTTATAGCACTGTCATTAGTAGCAAGGGCTCGCACTGCATAAAATTACACAAAGTACCTTTTGTACCTCAAGACGTACTTAGCAAGCAAACTCCTAGGGGCAGGGAATGTACAATCTTCTGTTTCTCTAAAGCACCTTATTCAATTATGGCAATATAAAAATGATTTATAACAATCTATTAAAAATACAACTCAAATGACTTATCACTCCTGGGGTCCTGGGAATATACTGTAGGATTTGCCATTTAATTGTAAATCAAATCTAGTGGCCAGTACCTCATGTTTCAGAGAAAGATGAAAAGTAGTGATACACCTCACCAATTGCAAGTGCAGCACGTCTTGAGTGATACGATCTTGGGTAATCACCCATGATATGACTGGGGGGAAGAGGAAATGTAGAAGAAAGCGGCAGACGTTCCTACTCCCTGCAGTCTGTAACCCAAACAGTTCTTCCACTGCTCAGGAAGCTTCCACCACTCCAGGGGCTTCTGCAGGGCAGGTGAGCGGGCACACCAGAAACAGTCACCACCACTGCCATATCCCAGGGTGTTTCTTTCTCCCTCAGTTTTCTCTGGAAAGGCTTCTTGGGAAAATTGAAGTCCAAAATAGCAGCAAGACACACTAAACATCTTGCCTAAAAGGCCACAGGCTGGGCTANACATCTTGCCTAAAAGGCCACATGCTGGGCTACAAAGAGATCCACGGAGCATCTTGCATATGAAGCCCTGAGCAACCTGCATTGCACAGGATGACTCAGAGCCTGGTGAACAGATGAGGCTACGTGTAGGGTAGAAGCACAGCACCTGCTTCATCCCACCCAGTTCAACAACCCAGGTCTACCTGTCACTGTGCTGAGAAAGACCAAGGAAATGTAATAAGAAAATCTCAAATCGGAAACCGGGCCCTTCTCTTCTCATTTTCAGAATAGCCAAAACCCAGTACAGAAGTCTGCATCAGCACCAAAATCAAAACAGACATCATGTACATGAGAGGCATGCTCCGTATCTGATAAAGATACTCCTAATTCTTACCATCAGGAGACAGGGATGGAAACTATTTGCACTCTGGGTCTGTCTGTTGTTGATAAAGCTGTAATCATAGGAACGCCCAGGCCAGGAACTGACCTGTGTGGCCAACAAATTCTTTCCTCTGCTTTTCCTGACAGTCACATCTAACAGCTCTTCTCATAAGCTGATAAAGCTGCACCTTGAAAACAATGTCAGAGCAGATGAGAGAGGTTTAGTCCTTCCTACAAAGCCACTGGGAGCTATCACAGAGCACGAGGTAGAAATCCACAATGCACAGCTACTCAGAAATGCCCTCACCGGCTAAGACTAGCCAAAAACATAATACCTAAGAAAAAAATATTTTTAATTTTAATGTAATACTGAATAGAATTGATAGATGTTTCTGCACATGGAAAATGGCAGCAGACTGTAGGAATACTAAATTCCTCTTCATTTTCACACTTTCAGTCTGTGAATCCTCAGCTTCATCTCTTGTTTCTGTCTCCCACTGCTCCTTCCCCCATTTAATGAGCTTTGCCCCAATGGCTCAGAGAACTCTTAAAATCTTCCCTTCTTAAGGAAGATTCAAAGATAAAGGCCACTACTAGCATAAAATATGTTTATTGTGCAACAAAATCAGCGAAACTTTGCTTCCTATGGGTCTCCTCGCCGAATTGCCTAGGTGTTAGCACACCTCCAGTGTGCTCTTCCCACACTCGGATTTCCACATAGATTCCTGTGTAGATCCTCTAGCACCTAACACTGGCTCGCACTGTAACTGTTCTTCAGTGACGGCATGCTCTCATCTACATAGCCGCCTTTCTTCAGAGAGCTTTGTATCTTGACACAACCTGCTCTTTGTTTATATTTGGCTGAAGCTGGCCAAGCGATTCAATAGTCACTGAGAGGACAGCTACACACCTCACCCACGGTGCAACACAGAAGCCTCATTTCCTTAGAAAACGTGGCTAAAAAACAAAACAGTGAAGGCAGAATCTTCTGGTCTCTCACTCCCTATGAATCTAATGTTCATCTTTGTTACAACCTCCTTCTGACAGGAATTGCCTTTATCTGTATTTTGTAAAGCTTTGAGCATATTGCCAGCACTTTAATAATAAAATATCACAGAGAACCATATATCTGAATATTATTATGCAGAAAATATGTGCGTGTTCACACAGACAGCCGATGTATAAAAATATTGAATATGTAATTTAAAGCTGCATTTGTGTATAAGTATGTAGGTCAAACATAGGGCAAAGCCTTTTCTATTACACACAAAACCTTCAAATACACTGGACCGAAAGAAAGCATACAAACTCATTTAATTCTGGATGCTAAAAGGTGCAAGTTCTAACTAGCGTTTGGATGGGTGATTTCCCCAGGGAACCCCAGGTGTCCTGGGCACATGCCAAGCAGTTATTGCTGAGCACTGGGGCTGAGGTTCACCTCACCTAACCTTAGCCATCTGTCTCCCTGTGGAGACTCAGGCACCTCCAGAGGGTGATACCTGGGAGGATGGAATGAATCATTCTGCTCGAGTCTCACCGCTGACTACAGAGGCAGCCCAGACTACTTGCTTAGATAACTGTGTAATTTTTGAATTACTATGGTTAGATGAGGTGAATGCCAACCTTGGTGAATATTAGCCCGCAAAAAAACAAGTGAGTGGGAAGACTTCACATCACGGCTGGATGGGAATTAAAAAGAGCAAACCATAAAACCCAAATTCTCAGCTTCTACACGGAAGCAAGAACTGGTTTATAATACCCAGAAACTTCTGCAACTGCATGAAGGAGTCTTCATAAGAACCAAATAAATACAGCTAAGGCAACCACCATTAGCATTTTAAATATATTTGCTGACAATTAAGTTTGAAGTATTCTCCCTATAGCTTGCAGTTACTGGAAAATGGTGATTATTGCCAGAAAATGGCAGAAGAGTAATTTCTGTTTTGGTACTGATTTGCGTAACTTCCCGTAGCCACCACGAAAATCAGAATCAAGACCTAGAGGGGAAAAAAACCAAACAAATCCACACAATCTGAGCTGGACTCAGCTGCAGAAGGCTCTAATTCCTCTATCTCCCCCATGTTTCAGGCACAAAGGGTAACACACACGACCCACTGGGCAGTGGGTTTAAAAATTGCTAGTTGTCCATTCATTTCTGCAGTAGAATTTCTTTGCTTCAGAGCAATTCAACTGGCTTCGAAGTTCTACTTCCCATTAGTGCTATCGACCACGAGATATTGTTAGCGGGTTTTTGTGTGCTTCCTTTTTTTACCTTCACTGGCTGGAACACAGCTTATCCCTGTGTCCATTAAATATACATTTGAACAGCATTTCCACCTGCACTTTGTCACCTTGGGTTCTCAAGGGGTGTACCTCCACTTGGCTCTGAGCTCAAGGGCGCCCTTGATATCAGCCTGAGAGTGCCAACAGGCATGCTAATGCCCATTTGAAGTAGCTTTTCTTTTGCCTCAGATGTTTCCATGCACTCAACAAATGAAAAATCTCTGCTTCACTCTGTCTGCGATGCTGTAGGACGACCTCACCTCATTCTGTCAGCGAGCTACAGTTGCTTTCAGGCACCTCCTAGACTTTGCTTCCCTTCCTGGAGTGTGTCATCATTCCCCCTACCTTAAGATCCAAGTTAGCGAAAGGCTGTGTGCGTATTGATCTAAGCTGACCTTCTTGTAGATGCTCACTCCAGTGCTTTTAATACTGTGCTTCTTTTCAAAATGTCCACGTTTCCTGGAAAATTAGAAACACCCTGTAATTATGACGTGCTTCTGAACAAGTAGGAACATAAATTGCAAAGAGGGAACAAAAAGCTGAATTTTCTGCAAAAGAAACTTTGGCAGTAACAATAATTTGTTGCTCTGCTGTCACTAAGAGGTGTCTATATGGGTCACTGAAGAGGTTCTTTACTGGGAATAAGTTAAATTCAGCATCTACCATCTTGCCCTGTGGGTGAAGCATGCTATCTCAAATACGCAATACAACCCAAACTGGGTGTCATCTTTTTTAAACTTTCTTTTTTTATGAATCACTTCCAAGTCTTGGGGGTAGGACATCATGACAGACAGTTCCTCGACAAAGAACTGACATGAGAACAAAAGCTATTCCTGAAGAGTTCCCAAAATAAAAGTGAGACAGATGAGTGAGGAAAAGTTGTATGGGTGTTTCTTCAAACAAGAACATGGTCAGAAAAGAGATATCAGAAAATGTAGATTCATTAAAAACAAAATGCCTCACAAAATTGTCAGTTTTGCAGAAACATGCTTTAGGGAAGAAACACAAGAAGGCTCCAACACTGTGAATATGTCAAGTCTGGACACCTTTGGAGCTAACAGTGTCAGCGTTTCATCTTAAAATGACTTCTCATTTTAAATATACTTGTATATTTTACATCCTAGTACCATATTTGGTAGCAAAACTGGTACAGTTGAGTCAGAGTGAATCCTTCCTAGAACTCTCCTCCATCAGGAAGAATTGTAAAATTTGGGACTTTCATTCTAAATTGAACACAAGGTAAACTTCAAAATCTTGAAATCCTTTGGAAAATAAAATTTCCATTCCTTGCCCAACACTGCTTTAAACCTCAGCTCTCTGTCAACAGCAAAGTCAAGCTTCAGGAGGTGCTAGCATCATTTTGAAAAATGGTTCCTGCTCAGCTTTCATTTTCAATGGCATCTGGCGAGGGCTGCCTTGCTGTAGATCTAGACAAAAGCTGATAAGTTGCCCTGAAAAACTACAAAGAGTTAAATACTCGGGCATATTCTGGACCCAGGGCAGTATCTTTCCATATAATTATTTCTGCTGTTGCCATTAGCTCCGGCACTCTCACTATTTATTACCATAGGTATTTTGAGACTCATAAAAATGTGATCTTACTCAAGGCTTAAGCAACACATGAAATAAATCAGCAGCACTGAACATTGGCTGACACTGGATGAAACCTGGCTGGGAACAGCTGGATTGCTCTCTTGACTAAATATTTACAAAAGCCATGATTATATCACTGAGTGACACTGTGTGAATATAACAATTTATCAATCATCATGTTTAACTCAAATCCCTGCAGGAGGGGATGGCATTCTCACTTAACAATAAGTATCTACTGTATGCTAATTAAGTGACTTATTTTGCAGCTAAGGTTACTTCAGGGATATGTGGGCTTTTTAACTACCCATTTCCTAAGCACCACTATTACTTCAGAGGCACAGAAAACACAGAGTTCAGCTGGGCTGTCACTTCCATCGCTACCCATCCAGCAACACCGACGGAATTACTTGGGGCGCACGCTGGAGCGGGGGCGAGCACAAACCAGTGCACAGAGTTTATTTTGTCTTCCACGCTCCCCCCGCTGTTTCCCTGCCCGCAGCAGGCTGCCCACGGGCGGCGAGTACCACAGCAGCTACCCTGCCATCCCCCCTGCCGCTGCAGGACCTGCTTCCCGCCAGCCCCAGCCAGTTTGGTCTCCTGCCCTTGCACGTCCTCTCCTGAGTAGCTGGCGGTCCTCACGGCGCTGGCTGGCAGCCGTGTGTCCAAGCTGAAACACCTGGGTCCCTAAGAAAGGCTTCCTGAATTTCCACACCGCACGCTCGCCAGGTCGGGCACAGTTAAGTGTTTGTTCACCCTGAAACTGGCTGAAGTTTTACCTCATACCGCACCAAGCTCAACCTCGCTGACAGCATCCACATTAATCTGCCTGAACAGAGTGTGCAGGACATCCTGCCTCCCTGCCAGCAGTGAACCTAGCACTGTTTTCCATCAGAGCTGGTCAGCACTGACGGGGTAATCTTAAACCTGTGCCTCCTGAAAAGATCACTGGCAACCGAGTACAAGCCTACCTGCTGCAAGGAGAGAAGGGCTGGGACGTGAAGAGGCGAGCTTTGCCAAACTGTGGCACTGCTAGGGAACGTAAGGCTCAGGTTCATACAGATCGGAGCAGCAAGCGGACCTGAATCAGGGCATCGGGAGGAGAAGGTTTCCTTGAAGATAAAGCCAGCACATGTCACACTGATACGCAATGCGTATTTGGGCACCAGAAACCACTACCACATGGCAGGAGCTTTTTATAAAATCTTCCACCTTCTGCTTCATGTCAGATTAACTCTCTTGCACCAGCAAAGGCATGAGCAGTTCAGCTACCTTCGTGTCTCCTTCAGATTACAGGTTTTAGAGCAATGCAAGAGAAAACACGAACATCCCCTCTGCCAGTCTCACAGCACAGCCACTTCAAAAAGTTTTTCTTCAAAATGTCACACAGGTACATGGATACGTGTGGATCCGGGGCTAACACTCAAAATGAACAGGTGGCATCCACAGCTCACCTCTGGAAATTACTTTTAAATGTTGTCTTTCTTCCCAGGAATCTTTGTTCAAAAACAAGAAAAAGTTTGGGGTGATGAAGTCTCTGCTCCCTTGAGAGCTTGAGAAGAATGTTTCCCTCATACAGGTCTTAAAGGTAGATTTTTCTTCCCATTGTGTACATGTTGAGATTCTGCATAATAATTGTATTTTGGCCTTTGGAGCCCATCTGCCACCAAAGGGGAAGTTTCACCTTCTTCCTTGTACTTACAGAGAGGTTTATAAATCAGTAAGCACACAGACATAGGAGAGCAGGACTTGGTCGCCCTTGCAGAAGCCCTCAATGGCTCAGACGATCACAGCAAGTGCTCTTTTCAGAAACACAGGGAGGGGAGAGAGAAGTTATGATAAATTTAGTTTTCTTTTGAAGTTAATAACCTCCTACAAAGGCTTTTGGTAAAACACAGACACCTTAACATTTTTTTCCCTTTCAAACAATTTCTTCCTCTATTTTTTCCTCAGATGGTAAAATCTGAGGAAACCTGTCTCTTCAGAAGTAACCGCTTTGTGTGAATGACATCAGCAGACCATGAGGTTACCACTGGTAAGTTGGCACCCTGAGGAGGATGAAATGAAATCTCTTATCAGCCTGCTTGCTCCTCTTCTTTTCTACGTTTGGTGCCTTTTGTAATATGCAAAGCAAAGGAAATGTTTTGCTCCCCTTGATTTTTTTTCACCTTTTTTTTTCCCCCTCAGGAGAAGGAACAATACGTTTGACTGGTTTCTCCAAAGTCTCAGCTGCTGCTTTAGGTCTGGTTGGTACCTCATTCAGAGACGAATGATTTAGACCCCCTCCTCTTTCTGCCTCACGTCAGACCTTCTCTCACCCGCCATTGGGTTCTCCAAAGACTTGTTTCAGGAAGTTTGAAAACCCAGTGAAGCTTGGGTCCAAGGCCTTCCCAGGGGAAGAAGACCTCCACAAATGTGGCTAATGTTATCTTTTACAAACTCTTCCCATCACAGCAAAGGCCCTGCTGTCTTGACTTTAAAACCGTGGCAGATATAACCTCTTACCGGTTTCCCGGTGTGGATATCCTGTCATAACTCACCTCTTTCAGACCTCTCACAGGTCAGAAGGTTTCAGAGGCAGAGACTGTTGGTGTGGAAGGCAGAGGATGAGGAGGAGACAACAGGTGAGCGTAGGGGAAAGTGGCTACAGCACAAGGAGACTTCCTTCCCTGTATATGGGATTTCCAACAGGTAGAGACAGTATGGCTACTACCTACAAAAACAGGGAACTAACCTGAAAGGCGAAAGCTCCAAGGGAAGATGGCAAGAGGGAGGGACTAGGGGTTTTTGCAGGAGAACATCTGAAATGATGAACTTAGCACAACTTGCTTTGCCACGGAGTCATCTGCTGTTTTACCAGCCATTAGCCCCAGAAGAGGAGATGGGAGGTAGGGACTTTCTGGATATGTTTTCAGTAAGTCTCAGGCATCCAGTAAGCACACGTTCTCCTGCCTCAATGCACCCAGCAAAGTCAAACAGCTTGCTGAAAGAAGGGACCAGGAGGAGCTAAACAGCAACAAACATGAGAGCCCCTGGGGGAAAAAAAAAGAAAAATAAGAAGTCTTTGCTGGAGAGTGGCTGTCTTCATGCTAAGAACAGTTTAATCTTTGCTAAGCTAAGCTTAGAAACAAAGATGCTAAGGCACTGCAGGATCCTGAGTATGGAGTACAGTAGGGGAGACTGGATGCCATCAGGATTGCTCATATACTGACTATATTCACATGCAGCTTCTCAGCAAGTGAGGGAATATGTGGAAGCAGGGAGAGAATGTTAGCCTGAGGTGGGGTGGAAGAGAACTTCCAAAAACCTGCAAGGGAAGATTAAATGTTAAAGAGCAGAACTATACACACAGACCTCTATTGCTTTTACAAACATGCTTCTTATAAACTGTGTAAAATAGATGTGTATTTTCCTTTTTGAATAAAATAATAAGAACAATGCTGATTTTCTTTTTGAAGAAGCGATTTCTGAGTCACTACACCCACCTGACACCACTTGACACTTGCAGAGCAGAAGATGCCTGTATCCCCATGCGTACTCTGAGAACACCCAGCAGTGCTCCCCAGGGAGAGGCGCAGAAAGCCAGGCCTGGTTTAGGAGCCGTCAGTCGGTGAAGGACAAGAAAAGGTGTCAGTCACCTTGTAAGTGTGACAAGGGGAGGAAAGCGGGCTGAGAGGCAAACGGGTAACTTCAGCACGTGACAGCGACATTATAAAAAGGCATGAGAGATGAGATAGCAAAGACACTGGTTTTTGAAGGCTGACACAATTTAAAACAGAGTAAGTTTGGTCAAATGTTTATCATAGTGTCTCCAGGAACCTCCACTGTTCCTGTTTATTAATTTTAATGAGATGGTATCTGCAGCTCCCAGTTAGAACCAAGACTCCCCTGACACATGCATGACAAGAGCATGGAGCCCTGCCATACACAGCCTACAGAGAAGGAAGATAAATAGCGCACCAAGAATAGAGCAGTAGGATAAACCTATCTACATGAGTTTTGGAGCATTTGAGAGTCCAAATTTTCTTTTGCAGGAAATTATCCTGTTCCAAAAAAAAATACCTGCTTTCATTTCAAAAAAAGCCAAATACCACATTTGAAATTTCCCAAGCTGAAAAAAAAACATTATAGTATTGGTTACAAATATAACATCAAACCAAGTACATCTCAAATTGCATTCTGAAAAATGTAGGGTTTATTTAATCCATGCACCCTGGCTCACCTGAGCAGTTCTATGTACACACATACACACATTTGCAGCTTTAAAAAATGTAAGTAGACATCCCCACCTGTCTCTCCATTTTGTTGCAGCTGTGTCCTCTTTACATTTCCCCAAGAAGTCATGTTTTGACAAAAAAAGTATTCCCCCACCTAGCAGCCTGCCTTGAGGCTGTAAAGAAACCCATGGATGCAACAGGAATGAAGCCAGCAGCGTTCCAGAGACACTTGGGAGAGGGACATAGGACATACTCCGAAAACTGGGAGCATGCAACTCTGACAAGCACAGACTGTCAGCCTTTCCCTGGCAGGTTTTACCTTTTCTGATGGCAACATGAAGGCAGACATAAAGATGCGGGACTGATCTCCCCTAGTTTTAACTCCCTGGAAACCCAGGCAGCTAGAAGAGTGCACTAGTCATCCAGTCTCCCTTTATACTCAGTGGAGAGCAAGCAATCCCACCAGAGAGGGATTCATCCATTCCTAAAACAGATACCTGAGGCCGGTGGGATGAATTACCCTCTGAAGGGTCTCTCTCTCCACAGGAACTTTCCCCCACCACTGTAGAGGGGCCTCAGGCCACAAGCCTGGATTTGATCCCTGTTACAAGCTAGATGAGACGAATCCCTCCGGAAACAACTCTTTCAAAGCAGTGTCAGTGTCATCCCAGGATGACCCAGCTCAGTCCTCTATTCCACCATGTGCTGTATCTTTCTGCCTCATTAGTTTATATCAGTTGGCAGAGAATGGGTTAGTTTACAGCACTGGGAAGTGCAGGGCCTCTGTTGAAAAACTGCCTGTGCCAAAACTGCACCCCATTTTTGCATGATTATTTTTTTCTGGTTACCATATTACCAAGAAGTCATATTCTGCCCCAAAACACTTCTCCACTGTTTAAACCTACAAGACAGTTTCCTTGTTTTACCTCCAAAGTTGCGCCCAACCTGCCACAGTTTGAGTGTAATTTTGCCATTTCTTAGTATATATCAAGCACCAGCAAATCTTTGTGGTAAGAAGTAAAATCATTCCCATTTTTCTCCTGTCCTTCACTGTAACTCTGTCACACGTTAGGAAATGCTGGCAAGGAAACCAGAGTTACTGTATTTCTTTACAGAGGTATGAGCTGCTAGGAAAACATTAAACAACCCAACTTAATTTTACAAGTGCTAGTCATATTCTTTGATACTTTCCACTTCAAAGACCATATGGCTTCCTCAAGTCCAGTAAAGTAATTTTTTTTAATCTTAGGGAATGCCAAAGGATTAAAAGATGAATTCAGAGATTTAGAGGCAGGTAACTGTAGTGGATGCAGCACCAGAAACCCTGTCTTCCACGGTGAGCCCTGCCAGTGAGCTGCTCTGCGGCCTTGAACGAACCACTTCACCTCTCTTGTACTTCTGTTTTCTTGTCAATATTTTTGCCTTCTTAACTGAGTGGTTTCTGGGGCAACTCCTGCGGGTTTGTAGAGTGCCTGCCAGTACAGGATCTCAGCATCATGCAGTGTGACATCGTAGTACAAAAATAAGGACAGAAAATTTGGGAAGTATAGGGATTTGAAAGGAAATTTCTGCCATTTTTTTTAAACCTCTGATGTTATTGGGGTCTTCAGATCTCCAGGCTCTGAAGATGTAGCAGTTTTTTAAAGAATAAGTGCCTGTTGTAGATCATAACAGGGAAAAATATAGTCATCTATATTTTTATGGCTGGCCTCTATTCTGCTTGACTTGGTTATGTTTAATACCTGTGGAGCAAGTAATTTTAATAAATAAAAAAAGAGAGAAAGGAAGAAAGTGTCAGCATGAGGCTGAGCATGGAGTTACTGAGAACAGGACTGTAAATGTGTCAAGGAAATCCCCAGTGATCCAAAAGGAAATGCAAGTAGCTTTGCAAGCAGCGGAAGCAAGCTGAAATAATTGTACAGGGGTCTTAGCTTTGCAGAAAGATTTTCATTTTTCAAACTGTAAATCAAACCAAATTAAATCAAACCTGCATTTCTATAGCACGTTTCATATGGGGCTCCCAAGGCACTTCACACAGAAGGCAAAGCCACTCAAGTGTTTATGAACGCAGTAGGTCAGAAGAGCGTGCCTTGAGCCGAGGTGTGAAGACTGGGGGCACGGCAGCACCAGGAGATGGCACAGGCTGAGAGGTCCCTGCACCACAGGGCCGGGCTCCGCACTCCCACAGGGAGGGGAGACCAGGCCCGAGGCAGCCGCAGCACGCAGACCTGGGCATGAGGTGCTTGTAAGCCATACCATGTGTTCTCAGGGCCTTGTAAAAGACAAACTTGAGCAAGATGACAACAGACAAGCTGGTTAACTGCCCCACAAGAATCAACAGAGACACAGAGGAGAGGCACATCCATGCTTCCTCTGTTCTTTAGCTACAGAGTACAGCTCTGGTGGGAGAAAAAGATGCCCTAAAATTGCACCAGCGTACACAGCCTGGTGACTGCAGCCAGCAGCTCCTGGGCAGCAGCCAGGTTTTGGGACGCACGCTCTCCTCAGGCTGCCCACCCATACATCCCGCTTAGCAGAAGCAGCAAACTCTCTGGCCGTTCTCTGATATCATCGCAGGAAAGGCAGCAGGCGTCGACATGTTCCCTCAACCACAGTCAGACATCGGGCCACCCACTGGAACAGGCTGTGTGGAAACACGGTTACAGCACCACCAGGGCACTGAAACCTTCCGCTGCTATGAAACAGCCCTCCTTGCACCAAGGTAAGGAACAAAAAAGCTCCTGAGTGCAAAAACCGCAAAACTACTAAAATCCTTTCACCAGTGACTCTAGGCAAGCTCACCTTTCTAAGGTAAATTTCATCTCTGCTAATCCCATCAGTTAATATTGAAATCAAATACAATACGGTATTTGATATGACGGTCTCCTTATGAAGTCAGCTGCAGCATTTTTTATTTGCATACGATTTAATTACATTTTCATTCCCGGTCTTCCGTTCTGTGTATTGTGGGCAAAAGCACATGAATTCTGTATGACTGCAATGGTGGGAGATATTATAAAACTTAGAATAATGCTGCAGTGTTAAGAAATAAGCAAAAGGAGTATTGTTGGTTTAGGAATGAGGCTTCAGGATGATGGGTAAAGTGAATAAACAGCACAGTCCCGTTACTGAAAGATACAGAGCATCGTTTCAGCTGCCTATATAATTTTCAAGATAGCCATAGCCTTTTTCTGTAAGATACTATGCTTTGTCTACAGGCTTGATCTAACCTAATGCTTGAGGAAAAAAAGTTTAAAAAGAGCGGAACAGTAGGTCAGCTCAATTCCAGGCAACATGCAACTGTGGCATTGCTGGACTCGCTCTCTCTCTGCTTCCAAGAGGTGTGCTGTGGGTATGAGGATCTCTCTGCCCCGGGCTCTCCAACACACGTTTGCTCCGTAAAGCTCCTGCTCTGAGATTAACAAGGCATGTTGGAAATCATAAAGATGTTCTGCATATTCAGAATGGAAAATACAACGATCATAATAAAAAGAAATAGCCAAGCAAACAGTTGGATTCTGTGCATCAGTGACCATTATTTATAGTCCCTGGTTGTGAAAAGCAGTAAGATGTCTCAGAGCCAAACACTTGTTTATTAGCTGAAGGCACACGCACAACAGTCAAGTACAAAGTAATATCCCAAGCCACTTGTAAACAGTAGCACATAAAGTAGAATAACTTCACTCTTTGTCACACCAATTGTAGCCATCAAGTGGGAGTTCGATGGAACAGCTGCAAGGAAGTGGTGACAAGGAGAAGCCCCTTGGTGTTCTGCACACATGGGGAAGGTTTTGTGCACACTTGGGATACAAAATAGATTCTCAGACCCAGTCTGAGACTCATGTCCTCAAATCCTAACGTGAAGAGCTACTACTCAGCTACATTTTTAAAAAAAAAAACAAGTCTAACCTTGTTTTATGACACATTACTCATTTGTCTACCACATCAGAAATTGCGAAAGAAAGGAAAACGCTGCATTCCTATATATTCAATTGATACAATGGAATGGGCAATGAGAAATATTTCTGGTCTTCTAAGCAGAGAAGATTTGTTCTTGTTCCCAGATTTTGTTCCTAGCTGAGTTCATGATTTCACAGCACTTACTGCCTTAGTTCACCCATCAGTAGGCTGGGTGTAATAACACTGCTGCTTCTTAATTCAGAGTTTGTGTTTTCACAATGAGCTGAGACAAACAGAAGGGGCTTTATGAATGTAAAATATTGATTTTTTTCCCCCAGTTTGTACAAGGTCTAGAACATCATACAGTAGCTAACATGCTCCTTGAACACAGCATAAATTTCCTTTTTTTTTCTGTAGCAAAAGGACATTCAGAAAGACAGAGATTAGCAGACAAAAACAATTCAAACAGGGCTGCCTGCCTCTGAAGAATGGTGATGAAAAGCCAATTCTGGTTATTTCAGCATTAAAATGTTTCAGTCATGGCAATCCTTGACTTACAGGTCATTGGTTAGCACCTGTTGGATGTCATGGCACAATTAAACTTTCTGTCTTTCTAAAATTTAAAGGGAACGCAGTGTCACCTATTCTTTCATGATCAGAAGGAATATTTGTCTCTATTAGCCTAGTTAACAAGAAGGTAAACTCATAATACGAATCCCCAAGTATTTACCTTTGAAAACAACTTTTTATTCAAGCCAGAGTTTAAAATGATTTGAAGTCAATGTTCCACTTGGCAAAGCTTTGGGTGTTAATGTTTCATTAGTGCTAGGTCCACTTCCTCCCATGTTGAAATTGTGAATACGTGGAAACAGAAAAGCAGGGAATGGTTTTCTCTGGATTAGCCATTTCTATAATGCATATAAAGGCTTTAAAAAGTGCAGGACCAAATTTGGAAAACTGCTTCTACCTCTGAGGAGAAGGAAAGAACTGATTAAGACATAAATATGGAAAAATTCCAATTAATAACATAGTTAAAAGATGTGAATAACAGGTTTCTAAGTGATAATGGGTTTTCTTCTTTGGAAGAAAACTGACAGTCTTGTATTTGTTCATCAGATCATGTTTTCTTGCCATTTCAAACACTTTTTCTGGAGCTATAATTTTAGCCTTCTATAGAGACAATATCAAGAAACTCCTCTTTTCATGCACACAGGCATTTCAACTGAGATATATTCACCAAGCAGATATGTGCTAAACATGGGCAAAGCAGCACAACGCTCTAATGCAAACACATACACACACACCCCCCCACAGAAATGTTTCAAGACAAAAGGTAAAGGAAATACTGAATTTACACAGTAAGTTGATAGGCTAAACAGTTCATGTTCATTAATACTTGTGAGCTGTTTTTGCACCATAACTGGAGGTAGGATCATAGCAAAGGGAGAAGTAACAAGTCTACGTACTAGAAGAAGTGACTTTCCAACAGCACAAGGTGGTTATGCAAGCCCATCAAGGACCTTGCAAGCAGATTTCGTAGAATCACAGAATGGTTTGTATTGGAAGAGACCTTAAAGATGATCTAGTTCCAAACACCCTGCCATGGGCAGGGAATGCTTCCATGCTCAAAGCCCCATCCAACTTGGCCTTGAACAGTTCCACAGCTTCTCTGGGCAACCTGGTCCAGTGTCTCACCACCCTCGTATTTGCATGGTTGAAGCCCAAGCTCAAGGAAGCTTCACAGCTCTGGCTAACCAAACCAGACAGAGAAATACTATAAATGTTTCAGATAAAGGCCGATCAAGTCTCACATGTGTGGGCAACAAGATCTGCAAGCTACATACTTGTCCTTCGGGAATAAACCACTGTAAATAACAAGCTGACCTCCACTATGTAATTATCTCAACATTTTTTTCCATGCAATGATTTTGCCAGATGAAAGAAAATCAGAGGAACTAGATTTTCCCATAGATGCTTCAGTCTTGTAACAAGGAATGATTAGTCCCATCTTCCTCTTTCTCTGCTTCTCACACCACCAGGACAGCTCTGCTTTTTACTCTAATGTTGGCAGAGGGGTGTGAGTAGTTCTTGTAATTCAATCATCAAGCTTTAAGACTGCTTCCCAAGGCTAAATGGAAGCCAAATCTCAAAACTGCGTGTGTCCTATGGCCTACTGGGATCTTAAATACAACTAATTTCTGCCAGTGGAACTGTAATAATGAAGATTGTGAGTACTCAGTGATAAAACCCGGGAGCACTTATTTAAGGCAATGGAGGTTACACCATGCGCAAAATCCTATTCCCCAGACCAAGATGGAAATGCTGTTGTTGAATGTTGCAAGGATAAGACAGAAGAGGAATATAATTTATGCATTATAATTGAAATCAAGGAAGCATTTCCTGCTAATGCTGTCATGCCTGCTTTGCAAGGCTAACCCTAATGACCAACAATTGTACTTTTTAATACAATTTCCAAAGTAAGTGGTGTCTAGGGAATAGTCCCATTGGAACACACTCCACACATGCCTCCCCTACATTTCTTCATGTAGAATTCACAGATGACTGCTTTGCAAGACTATGGATGCACGACTTAGTCTGGAAGAGTGAAGAGTCCCATAAAAGCATTTACTAATAGCCTCTCTGGCAGGAAGATCCACCTCAGCGCAGCTCCAAGCCACTCTAAACTTTTTTTAATCATCTAATGAACAGTGTTTCCTTTTCACTGTTGGAAATGGACAGTCAGGTTTGGAAAAAAAATAAGAGCCAGATCACTGTCCACAAATGTGGCTGAACTTTTTTCAGTAAAAAGTAAATACACTGTGTCCTTCTATTTTAAATAAGAAGCAGAGAAAAAGAAATTATTTATTTGTATTTCTGACTCAGCAAAAAGCCATAATAAGAAATGCCCTAAGAAAACCATGCTGTCAAGATTTTCAGATCAAGGCTTACCAGTGTTTGAGCTTCAGCTCAAGGCTGAAGATGTTCAGGTGGCATATTTTCTTTGGGGATAATCACATAAAGCACCAAAACCTATCACTATTTGCTGAAGGGGTAAGAACGGTCACTTCTTACAAGTACTAGGCAAGGTAGTTTTAAGGAATGGGCTCATTCAGTTATAACCTGTACAAACCCTTAAGTACTACACAAATGGAGTGAAAAATCATGGAGAACAGCCTGAGCCTTCCCACTCACCTTTCTAATACTTTCAGGATACTACCAACTAGACATTTTACCTAATGGCTGACCGTTGGCTGCCTTCTCCTGTGCTCAGACTCTCCAGTACTAGGGTCAATCTAAGGAGGTACATTTACACACAAGGACCATCCTTGGTAAGAGCCACATCCTCACATTTCCTTCCGTATTACCACTTCAGCTCAGCCCTTTCGTGTTTCTCCATCATAACTACTTACAGCAAGAGTATTAGCAAATGATGCAGCAAATCAGAGATAAAAGCCATTGGTCATTAAAACCAGGAGGCATCCTAGGTTTAAGCACTAATAAGAGGGCATTAGCACTATAATTACTGCCACATTAGGCCACATTAGTGCCACATCCATATCTGTGTCAGCCAAATCTTGGAAACCCAAATCTTTTTTGTTAATTGTTTTCAGGATGCTTTTGTCTCTCATGATTCTCCTGACTGCAAGCCTGGCTAGTCAGGTTTGTCCTCTCGCTCTGAGATCTTATACAGCGAAGTGCGCTGGCTCCTAGCAAAGAGAATGCACTGAACACACAAAACAATCCTAAATCTTCCCCCGTTCTTATCTGCCTGAAAAACACACACAAAAGATTCAGGGATACATCCATACTAGTGTTGACATATAATAGAAAGCAATACGGCAGCTAAGAGAATTTAGCTTTTACGAAGCTCTGTCTGCCAAGACTAAAATCTTTTCCACCTCCAGTCACTAAAGGTCTTTCTAGAGTAAAATCCTTTTTGGATCCTAACCTAGACTGCTTTTGATTTTATTCAGTCTTGTATAAGATCCTTCTTGCTCCTGAATGTAAAGATACAGGATCAATAATTTCATCATAGCAATAATTTCTACTGTGTCAGATAGGAATTGTTGACAGATGATGCTCCATCTGTCACAGTATTTTACAGTAACAAGCCAAAACACAGCAAAAAAAAAATTGTAAACTGTACTGCTAGGAACTGTCGCAACAGAGCATCTTGGGTTTTTTGTAAATAAAAGTTATCATATCAAAAAGGCCCCGATTCAAAGCTTGGATCCCAGGACAGGTGTAGCTATTTAGCATCTTTACACAACGGGTTTCAAATCTAATAGTGCCTACCAGGGCATTATTTAAGGTAGATTTACATGGACAGACAACCACACACTTGCTCTTCTCACACTTTGAATAGGGCAGTGCAAGCTAGATCCCATCCAGAAGCTGTGATACCACTCTCACACGGTGTCAAGCCCTAGATACCACTCTACTGATGTATTCATATTGTCCTGGATCAATATCGAAAGGGAGCAGTCACGTAACGGTTTGTGTCTACATATTCCAGCATGTGCAGGGCCACATGTGTTCAGTGGGGTTAAGCCAACAAGGGATGGCAGATGGTATGGAAACAGAGTAAACTTTGAGAGGGCCAGAGATGTGTGATCCTTGCTGGCACACACTAGCAGCCAGTGGCGAGGAGAGCCTACGGTTCTCACCCTATGCCTTTCTCCTCCTTTTCACGTCAGGATGGTGATAGCCACAACAGATTCAGCAGCTGGTGTCTCTGCAAGGGTACGCTCTTTAAAATGTATGCCTCTGTCTAACCTTACAGTGTGGCACGTCCTCTAATCTAAGTCTCATTCAAGTTTCTAAGCCCTACATGCTTCCCCTTGCTTCCCAGAAAGTCAGAAGGTTGAAGGCAGGAAAGACAGATAATCCTGCCCTTGAATCGGCACTCATTTTCCAAGGCAGCTTTCTATCACAGGCTCCCTGCTAAAGTTGTTTCCCACTAAAACATAGAGACGTGGACAGAAACAAAACAAAGCGCCTGATGCAGTAGAACATACTGGAACACAATGCACAAATCAATGATTATTTCAAATTTAAAACTTCACGCAAGTCACAGAAACCAGAACCGCTCAGCTTTGCACAGTCCTCAGTGCAGCTCTCCATGCAAAAAGAAACAGAGCAAGACAGAAAGGAAGGAAAAAACCCACCTGCATAGAAAAGTAAAAATGTACATCAAAATTTATTTATTTTCTGTATTTGCAGGTATATTCTGGGCTTAATTCTTCTTGTATCACAACTGTTTTCGTCCTTTCCACCAAGCCCAGACGGAATGGTACAGCTTCCTCAATGTTTTCTCTGTGTTTGCTGGGTGAGCAAAGCCTTTTCATTTCACACATCATTTACAGCTTGCTGCTGTGATTTCAGAAAGTCAGTGGGCTTTTACCAAGCTAACAAGTGAATAAACATTTTGTGTGTCTGCTAATTCTAAAAGTTCTGCAGATTTTCTGACAGTAGGTACCCTGAGCAGTCAGGGAAATTCATTGGTTTCATTTCGATCTGCACCACATGGCAAACAAGTTTGCCCAGAAGTCAGCAAATAAATCAGGAAGAAAGGGAGGGAAATAAAGAACAGACTCTTCCGAGTCATCTCGTATTTCTATAATGCAAACCTAATTCCTTTCAACTTCCAATTTATTTTACGTGCCTCACTAAATTTATTCGCTCACTCCCGGTTTGAACCAATGGAGGAAAGGTAAAAATTTCTTTCTCTCTTTGCTGTCAGTGAGCCAGACCTACTCATCTTCTCCTGGTGTAAGGGAATGACTGTTCATTCAGGGACAAATATTGGATAATGCATCCAGCTGCCCAGTGCATCCAAGTTCAGCTTGTATTTTCAAGATCACTACACACGAAAGACACAAGAACCCGGATTTCTAATCTGTACCTACAGGATTTTATCTGGTACTCATCAAATTCAATGGCAAAGCTCCTATTTATTTTAAAGGTGCAGAACCAGAGCCCTATACGTGCATACTGGGCAACTACATGTGCAAATAACAATATGATTCACAAAGGTAAACTACGGCTGCGAGTTAGGTGTGGTTTTTATGTATGTCCAGCTGTATGTCCAAAGCTTTTTAAAGTGTGGTTCTGTTTGAACAAAGAGAAACAGAAAAAGCAAAACAAAACAGAAAAAGTGCGAATCATTCCAGAGAGATTTTTTCCTGGGAGAAGACCTGAGTCCATTCTTCTGTGTAGCCAGAGATATGATCACTTACAGTCAATACACCACCTTGTATTAAAACAAACCAAAAAAAAAGGCATAAAAATTTTGCTGCCTGTTTTGTTGTGGGGTTGGTTTTTTTCACATCAGTAATGTGCACAGTGAGCTTTGGTCCTGCAAAATGACTAATTCTTTCTGGATTCTTCGAATGTCATCACCACCAAACCTCAAAATGAAAATACTTAAATGAAAGAATTATGTGTCTTATCTATTAACAACAAAAGAAGAAAGAGAACGGCAAAGCATTTCAACGTCCAGGCCAGCAGTAGGCAAGCAAAGGGCCTGATTCTGCTACTTTCATTTAACTTTATTTAACAGCATAATAAGGCATGATCATAGCTAGCAGAATTGGCAATAAAATGGCTATTCAGATTTAATCAGTATGGGAGAACAAGAACTAAAAAAAGGATGAGGGAAAAGATGGATGGATGCCTTCTATCTGGCATCACAGTCCGGAGAGACTGGAAAGTGATGATTGTCTCATGTTCCTTATTTCACACAGCAATATGTTGTAAAGAGGATGGAACCAGTCACATATGTTCTGGGCCTGGCTGGGATGCGTCTGTTTTTTACGAGCATGAAAAGAATGTTTCTCCACATTAATGAGGACGTAAGGAAATACATAGCTACATCTTCCAAACCAAACAAGAGAAAGCCAGAGTGAAGAAGGTGCAACCTTCTGAAGCAAAGTTATGCTGAAGGCAAAACCCTAAGAAACTCGAATTGAGAGGCCCCCCCGTAAACTTTAGCCTCACATCCCCTTTGCCCTGGCAGCACTCAGAGAAATACTCATATTGCTGAGGGATGTCTCTTGAATATACACCCCCAGGAAACTAGGGATCTAATTTAGGAAAATACTAAAAATCTCAGACCCTACTTGTATGTCCAAATTTAAGCGTGTGCTTAAATGGGTTCATGGAAGAAGCTCTACTTGTGTAACTGGTTTATTTCAGCTATCATCAACCCTAAACAGCTAAAAATTGAACCATCAGCATTTTAGTTATATCACATTAGAGCTAATTTTTAAGTTTGTCTTTTGAAGGATGCTGACTGCTGTAGCTAAAACATTCAAGGTCTTTTTCTTTTGGAGAGAGGAAATGTAGCAGATCAGGCAGAAATGCACAGGGGTCTCTGAATATTTTTGCTGTAGATTGCTGTGCAAAACCAATTATTTCATAAATTTTAAAAAAATGCAAAGCAGGATATTTCAAACAGGAAACAACATCAGTAGTACTGGTTTTGAGAGAAATAATCATGTTATTATGGAGTACGAATCCCACCAAGCTTCTTTATATTCAAAAATATTGTTTTATACATGGCATTTTGTATTCTTTTTGGTGTCTTTTTTAAAAGCGACACAATATTTAGGAATTGAACTATTAGACCTCAGCAAGGCTGTTATCTTAGAAAGAGAAGGACTCATTGAGTACTTGAGAAAGACAACAAAACAGTGAAGTGAAAAATGCCTCCAGTGCCAAAGATATTTTTAAGATACCATTGAAGAATGTTAGCAAAATTAACACTTGTAAGAAAGTAGAAAAGGAGAGAGAAGCAGGGCTCAGGCAAATGCTAATTGGGGAGTTTTTCAAATTCCTGTTCAGAGAGGCAAAGCAGTCTCCTGGGTAGAGCTCCCCTGGGATTCGGGAGGCAGGAGCTGTCTCCTCAACCATCCTGAATCCCCGGGCGACCCTTCGCATTTAAAGCCAAGACGTTGCCTGATCTACAGAACAAGAGCCACGAACTTTGTGGAGCACTTTGAGATCTGCCATTGCAAAACTCTGTGTCAGGAAAAGGAATTCCAAAATCTGCAATTAGTCGTTCATAACAGTATCGCATAAAGCAGATCAGACGTTTCTACCACCAGATTTTCTTTTGAAATCTGTATAAAATTTAAGTGCACAATAGTAAGATGCCGGAGCCTTCTCTCTGTTACAGCCTGGAACCAGCAAGAAGCCCTGGCAGTGAAATACTGCCTCTCGTTTTTCATTTTAGTGCATATCAAATTCTCTGTATTTCAGTTGTTCTCAAGGCCAATATAATAATATTTTTTAAATTACATTTATATGAAGCCTTTTCTCTCCAAATACTTTCCCAGGTATTCACAAGTCGCACCTCATTACATCTTTGGGAGGCAAACAACTGCAATGCCCATTAAAGAGGGCTGCACAAATTCAAGAGACACAGCTTGCCCATATCCCCCAAAACGGTTGCCAAGGCAGAAATGGCTTCCAAATCCCTGAAATTTCCACTGAAAGTATTTGTGTAGTGATACAAGAAAGAGATCTGTGTCTTAGGAAATATAAAAGTGATTGTGGGTAAATTTGGGGTTGCAGCTGTCAATAGTAGGTAAGAAATAAATTACGCACGCCTTCATTTACACTGTGCAGCTGCAGCTCACGTCAGTGGAAGCCGTCCACATACCTCGAGGACAGACTGATGCAAAACATCACACCTTCAAAAGCAGAGGAGCTGTTACTGGGCTTCTGGTATCCCAGCTGGGCACTTGTGAAAATGTTACCTATAACAACATTTCTGCTGATGTAATCCCTTTGTGCCTTTTTTTTCATTATTTTAATGTGGGTACTTCGAACTTCAACAAAATGTACAGGTTAATTTTCCTTCCTCTTACTGGGATCTACAGTGAGTAATTTCTGAGAGTTCTTAGCAGGGCAGAGAGAGAGAAACGGTAACTTTAAATTGCAGAAGAAACACTACGTCTTATTTCTTAATGTGAATGTGGCCTAAATAGTGGTTCTTAGCTTTAGTGAAAAAGGTAGTCTAGTTCAAACCAGGACAGCATTTTAAAGCTTGCCTACGAAAATACTCTGTCCGTCTTCCATATGGTAGTCTCCTTCTCCCTCGTGTCTTTCAAGCTGCAGTAAAGTTATGCATATTAGAACAAAGGTGCCACTTATTTCTGGATTGAAAATTAATGCGGTCCTTCCTCTCTTTCTTACACATTAATTGCTAGGAATCAGATCAGAAAGAAATACTGAGGTAAAGTCTAGATATAAAAGTGCTAACAATAAATATTCCTCAGCTCTTTTGGCCCCAGACATAAGATTAAATGTCCCTATAACTCTTGGCCTAATATCTTAGCCAAACCTATAGTACTGTCATAGGTTTATAGCAAAAACAGGCTTCTTTTTTTAGTTTCTACTCTCATTCACCACTCATTAGACTTTGGGACTCAGAAATGGCCTTTGTTCCTGCCAGCAACATTCTCCCATCATCCAGATTAAGGATTCATGCACTTCCTTTACTGTAATGTGACTTTTTATATCCAGTATAACCTTCTGACAATCATGCACACTTGCTATGAAGGAGAAGAGATATTTTTCCAATGTCTCTGGTCAATTATTAGCGTCATCTGTAATGAACTATTCCGATTTAATTGCAGAATTTGTCTCTGCTGTACTATGGACAAAATAAAACACATTAGAACATTAATTTAAATAGCAAAACTAATGTTCAGAGCAATATAAAAAATATTCCAAAGCTGAGGGTGCTTCTTCAATTTGTGCCATTTGATGAGGTGATTCTTTTAAGAAGACCGGTAGACTCATAAACCTGATGCAGAAAGGGCTTAACACAGGAACAAACCTGAACACTCACACATTCATAAAAGAATAGTGCATCTCTGAATTACGACACACCAAATAACTCCACATCACAGGAAACATTCGAGGGAGAGTATTAGACGTTCAGCCATCAACCGATCAATGTTTATATCAAGTGATTTGGCAAAATCGAAAGTGGTATCTATCTGGGAGGTAGTACAATTTACATTTAGGGCAGCAGTGTGGAGAGGCCAAAACTGCTGCATTCCCTTTGATTGCAGTGCACTCGTGTCTCACCTTGAAGTGAAACAGGCATCATTTATGCTTTTTTTTCTTTTCTCAAACACAGTTGCCACATTTGGGGCTAAATTTATTGTGATTTCGCCTGATTTTTCAACACTGGTCGATTCAAGTCTCCCATGCCTTCAACAGCAGCTGTAGAGGAGCAAATTTTGACTTTCACAGAACAAGACAGTTGGGCACACAATGCCAGTGGCAAATCCCATACTGCCCCATGTTGCTGATGTGCTTGGTAGGTAGTCTGGGCAATATTCTACTTCACACACACACACACACACACTCTCTCTCACTTTCTGGTCCTCTCCAAATAACAGACCATTAAGATTAAAAAATAATAAACTGAGCACAGAAAAGGCTTTTGAAACACTGTCTTACATCTTCAGTGCACCTTGTGTTTGTAAAATGGCCACAATCCTTGCATCACATTATCTAATTGTACCTAATGCCTCTCTCTACAATATCCTGTAAGACCCAGGGATGACAGGGCCTATAAAATGATAGTTACCCATTTTTCCTATTAATGGAACACCACTTCTTCTGTTTGTTTCCTGTCAGGAACTCTGCTGTACGATGTCATGTATAACACATTTCTATAGCATGCTGTCAAGCAGCTCTCTTCCAGTGGCTCAGTCTCATTTTGGAAGGAACAACTTGCCAGAAACGTCTAAGACCCTCCATACAAACAACTAGAAATTAAGGCTCTGCAGGGAGCACATTGCTGCCTTACAGCAAGAAAATAAAAAGCAGGGCTACGGCCGCCCATGAACTGATCATCTTTTATCTCAGTTTAGTTGGCTATCCTCACAGCAGCTTTCCTGCCTTTCCTATTCTTTAATTTCCTATTCTTTAATTTCCATGCAGAAAAAGGGCACTCATGGCTGAGGTACAAGGTCCTTGACACTCACGTCCTGTTAGCACCTCATCGCAAACCTTCAGAAGCACCGCTAAGCGTCTTGTTCTCCCACCACCACCAAAGCAGTAATAGCATCTCTCTCACATGCATCACCAGCTAAGGTTAAGTGTTATTATCTGTTTAATATCTCATGTACTTTCTATCCAGGACTCTCCTCTGGTGTCGGGGGATGAACTAACTACTCACTTGTGTCTCCAATGTGTGTAAATTAGCATTTACATGATATAATTCCCCATCTGCACACACATTAAAGAGATATGTATTTCAAAGCTGCTCTACATTGATTCAGGACATACATTGATTCACAACATACAAAGTCATCACCTCTCGGGGCAAGGAGATTTGATTTTCACATGACCCCATGGTGCACAGGGAGAGGTCAAGTTGCCATGAGCTATGATCCTGCCTGAAACCTCCACGGGTCTGGAGGAATGGTGCTGGCCGCTTCCTCTGAGCCCTGCACCCACAGCCTGCTGCCAGAGAGAAGTGCAGTCAAGGTCACATCAACACAGCCCTTTCAGGACTATCCTTGCCATTGCCGTAAGGCAAACGCCTCTCTGCTCCTCTGTCTACAGTGTCTACCCCTTTTTGTAAGACAAGGAGTTTCCTGAACTTTGCTCTTCCGACACAGCAACACAAGCTACTGTATAGGTCAGTCATCACATGTTCCCCTCCGAGTAGAGAGGTTTAATTGTCCTCTCCTGACATCTCCTTTACTAAGCAGCCTGACAGGTTATGTGGCTTCCAGTCATTTTATTGCTACGACCTGGGTAAAAGCTAGTGGTAGATGGCATGTGTAACACTTCATCCTTTCATTCAGAATAAATTCAGAGAAGCCATTAAGGTTCTTTATGAAGCCAGATGTTTGAAACAATAATGATCTCCACCCCAAACATAACTACATGCTATGTCTCAAAACAGACACATGTGGACAGAGGGGTTTCACAGGCAATTACGTTCCGAGGGATTGTGCGTGACAGAAACAGCAAGACCAGAAAAGCTGAGGATAAACATGAAAAAAGACTCCATCACAATTCTGACAAAACAGGAAAGAATAAGCATCTGGATGAGCAGGGGCTGGGGCAGAGAGACTTGACCCTATGTGTAAAGTTATTATGTCCTTCTTGATCCCCCATGGGTTGAAGGGAGCAGATCCTTGTGCATTCTTTGTAATAACACAAGATTTCATCAAGAATCAAATGCCTCATCCACCTCTCCTCCTAACAAAAGAGTGGCAGTACCCTGAGCTTTGGCTAACTTCTTACGTCAGATATGTGTAACATCTAACCTAAAGGACTCTCGGTATTTATGCTCACACACATCATCTAATGAGTGAATTAAATTCAGATCATATTTTAGGGACTGAGGGTTTTTTAACCACTACACAAGCTGTGCAAACTTTCATCGTTTCCACTGCCCTGCACACACAGTTCAGACTAAAAACACCTGACCCTGGAGGACACTGAAGTCCAACATGGAAACTTGTTAAGCGTTCGGTGATCCCAGTTAATTTTCAGTCACAGTAAGATTTTGCATTTGCTTCCACAAAAACAGTATGTACCTAACGGCTGCTCAGATAGAATGACTGTATTCCCTAGCCAGTGATAAGCAAAGAGTTGCTATTTATTTAACAAACATTCATAATGGTAACATACAAGATTTTACGGGGAAATGTGGACTAATATCCACTGTTACTCTTTCATGTGGGCACGAATGACACTGCAAACCTGGAACCTGGACAGCATCAAGGAAGACTACAAAGACCTGGGGGTGCAAGTGAAAAACATCAATGCCCAAATCATCTTTTCCTCCATTTCATCAGTTAGAGCTAAGGGGGAAGCAGGAACAGAGACATAATGCACATCAACTTCTGGCAACGTGTCTGGTGCCGTTGCGAGGGTTTTGGCTTTTTTGACAATGGGACACTCTTTGATGACTTTAACCTGTTAGGAAGGGATGGGATCCACCTGTCTAGAAGAGGCAAGGCAATCTTTGGCAGCAGGCTGGCCAGCTTGGTGAGGTGGGCTTTAAATGAAGGACTTAGGGGGGCAGGGTCCAAAATGGCAATGCTCCTGCCATCACATCCAACTGGGGAATAAGCCAGGCCTACCAGGACAGCAACAAATGTTCCTTAGCTGCTTCCCAAGATGAGTACCAGAAGATGCCTCCCAAGATGAGAACCAACCACCTCAAGGGTGTTTATGGCTATGCTGGATCCTTTTGCACCCCTCCAGGGAAACCTGCATGCTCAATGACCTCTTTGAAGTGCCTGTACACCAACGCACGCAGTATGAGGAATAAACAGGAAGAGCTAGAGATCTGCACATGGTTGCAGGGCCATGATCTCATTGCAATTACAAAGACACGGTGGGATAGCTCGCATGACTGGAAACATGGTCATGGATGGCTATGTACCTTTTAGGAAAGGCCAGCAAGATGTGGCAGTGGACTTGCCCTTTATGTGAGAGAGGAACCGGAATGTATCAAGCTCTGCCTAGGGGTGGACGAAGAACAACTCGAGAGCCTATGGGTAAGAATTACAGGGCAGGATAACATGGATAACACTGTTCTGGATGTTTACTACGGGCCATCTGACCAGGAAGAGGAAGTCCATGAGGCCTTCTACAGACAGCTGAAAGTTGCTTCACNTGAAGGACTTAGGGGGGCAGGGTCCAAAATGGCAATGCTCCTGCCATCACATCCAACTGGGGAATAAGCCAGGCCTACCAGGACAGCAACAAATGTTCCTTAGCTGCTTCCCAAGATGAGTACCAGAAGATGCCTCCCAAGATGAGAACCAACCACCTCAAGGGTGTTTATGGCTATGCTGGATCCTTTTGCACCCCTCCAGGGAAACCTGCATGCTCAATGACCTCTTTGAAGTGCCTGTACACCAACGCACGCAGTATGAGGAATAAACAGGAAGAGCTAGAGATCTGCACATGGTTGCAGGGCCATGATCTCATTGCAATTACAAAGACACGGTGGGATAGCTCGCATGACTGGAAACATGGTCATGGATGGCTATGTACCTTTTAGGAAAGGCCAGCAAGATGTGGCAGTGGACTTGCCCTTTATGTGAGAGAGGAACCGGAATGTATCAAGCTCTGCCTAGGGGTGGACGAAGAACAACTCGAGAGCCTATGGGTAAGAATTACAGGGCAGGATAACATGGATAACACTGTTCTGGATGTTTACTACGGGCCATCTGACCAGGAAGAGGAAGTCCATGAGGCCTTCTACAGACAGCTGAAAGTTGCTTCACGGTCACAGGCTCTGTGGACCTCAATCACCCTGATATTTGCTGGAAAGACAACATAGCTAGGCATGCACAGTCCAGAAGGTTCCTGCAGAGCATTGATGATTGATAACTTTTTGACACAGGTGGTGGAGGAGCCAACAAGGAGAGGAGTGCTGCTGGAGCTGGTACTAGCAAACAAAGAAGGGCTGGTTGGGGAAGTGAAGGTTGGGAGCAGCTTCAGCTGCAGTGACCATGAGATGGAGTTCGAGATCCTGCATGGAAGAAACAGGGCAACAAGTAAGATTACAACCCTGGACTTCAGGAAAGCTAACTTTGGCCNCGGTGGGATAGCTCGCATGACTGGAAACATGGTCATGGATGGCTATGTACCTTTTAGGAAAGGCCAGCAAGATGTGGCAGTGGACTTGCCCTTTATGTGAGAGAGGAACCGGAATGTATCAAGCTCTGCCTAGGGGTGGACGAAGAACAACTCGAGAGCCTATGGGTAAGAATTACAGGGCAGGATAACATGGATAACACTGTTCTGGATGTTTACTACGGGCCATCTGACCAGGAAGAGGAAGTCCATGAGGCCTTCTACAGACAGCTGAAAGTTGCTTCACGGTCACAGGCTCTGTGGACCTCAATCACCCTGATATTTGCTGGAAAGACAACATAGCTAGGCATGCACAGTCCAGAAGGTTCCTGCAGAGCATTGATGATTGATAACTTTTTGACACAGGTGGTGGAGGAGCCAACAAGGAGAGGAGTGCTGCTGGAGCTGGTACTAGCAAACAAAGAAGGGCTGGTTGGGGAAGTGAAGGTTGGGAGCAGCTTCAGCTGCAGTGACCATGAGATGGAGTTCGAGATCCTGCATGGAAGAAACAGGGCAACAAGTAAGATTACAACCCTGGACTTCAGGAAAGCTAACTTTGGCCTTTTCAAAGACCTACTTGGAGGAATCTCATGGATTAGGGCTCTAGAAGGCAGGGGAGCCAAGAGAGCTGGTTAATATTCAAGTACCACCTCCTCCAAGCTCAAGATCAATGCATCCCTATGAATAAGAAATCAAACAAAGAAGGCAGGAGACCTGCACGGATGAGCAAGGAGCTTGTAGAAAAACTCAAAGGTAAGAAGGAAATTTACAGGATGTGGAAAAATGGACTGGCCACTTGGGCAAAATATAGGAACATTGTCAGAGCATGCAGGGATGCAACGAGGAAGGCTAAGTAAGACCCACTTGGAATTAAATCTGGCAAGGGAGGTCAAGGACAACTGGAAGGGCTTCTTCAAGTACCTCAGTAAAAAGGAAGACAGGAAGATGCAGGCCCGCTGCTGAATGAGTTGCGTGCCCTGGTGACAGAGGATACAGAGAAGGCGGAATTACTGAATGCCTTCTTTGCTTTGGTCTTTACTGCTAAGGCCGGCCCTCAGGATTCCCAGTCCCTGGAAGTAAGAGAGAAAGCCCAGAGATAGGAAGATTTTCCCTTGGTTGAGGAGGATTGGGTTAGAGACCACTTAGGTAAACTGGACACCCACAAATCCATGGGCCCCTGATGGGATGCACCCACGAGTGCTGAGGGACCTGGCAGATATCACTGCTAAACAACTCTCCATCATCTTTGAAAGGTCATGGAGAACAGAATAGGTGCCTGAGGACTGGAGACAAGCCAATGACACTCCAATCTTCAAAAAGCACAAGAAGGAGGACCCGGCAAACTACAGGCCAGTCAGCCTCACCTCCATCCCTGGAAAGGTGATGGAACAGCTTATTCTGGAAGTCATGTCTAAGCATGTGGAGGTAAAGGCGGCTATCAGGAGTAGTCAACATGGTTTCACCAAGGGGAAATCCTGCTTGACCAATCTGATAGCCTTCTATGATGGCATGACTGGCTGGGTAGACAAGGGGAGAGCAGTGGATGTTGTCTACCTTGACTTC
>VZSC01001426.1:289890-321940 GCA_013398225.1 Steatornis caripensis
AGAGGCTGTGGAGTCTCCTTCTCTGCAGATATTCAAAACCCGCCTGGACACGGTCTTGTGCACCCTGCTCTAGGCGCACCTGCTTTAGCAGGGGGGTTGGACTGGATGATCTCCAGAGGTCCCTTCCAACCCCTACTATTCTGTGATTGTGTGAGAAGGGAGAAAGGGGGACTGTCATTCTGTAAATGTACACTGTATGCTCTTCATAAATTAGTTGCTCTTATTGGCAGTACTTTTTTAAACTATTGGATGGATCCATTCCTATTCAAAGCTATGAGTGGTTTTATTCTTCCTCTTCTTACAGCTCAAAAGACTGCAGTCTTGGGAAAGTAGTGCTTTGGACTACTTGTACTGATAACAAAAGTGAGAGTGCATCCCAGCTTTTGAGCTAACCATGTACAACAACTGTTGGCAACCCTTGCCTCTGTCTCACAGTACTGGAGAAGCCAGCTTGCAAAAGTCCTCTTCTGCTGTCCCAAAGCATCATGTCTGTCCCAGCCAATCATCTCCTACACCAGTGCCTCCTCCTCACATTGGCCATCATGCTGTCTGCCTCTCTGCATCATCTCCACTTTCTCCAAGCAGCTCTTAGGAAGAGACAGAAGACTTTGTTCTTCTCTATTCGTCATGAGAGCAGCATCCTCAATCTCCAACCCCAACCAGGAATAAACCTATAACGCTTTCCTCAGCCCTAAATGAAAGCTTCCCCTTCCCAAACACTGTTCCCTCCTGCGCCCTGCAGTTGTGTGTGTATGCATCTCCTCACTCAGCTCACTGGCTCCCTTCCCCAGCTTCTCCAGCTGCAGCCTGTTAAAAAGGAAGTATACGATTTTGTCTGCAATTGATTTTAATTCTTTCCCTCGTGCTGCCCCTGCAGGCACTGGTTTGCCAGCCCAGCTGTGGCACTGAGCTCAGTCAGTTCTCCCTCACGCACAGACCTCCCTCAACAAGCTGTGACTGATCAGAGAGGGACAAATGCACACGTACATTCATATTCATTTCTTTGCATGTTCTGGAGTTTTCTTACAGTATGATGCCTATCAGAAGAAAACATCTGCTTTGTTTGTTTTTTAAGGTAATCATTTCCTCCGCAGCCCTGGAAATGCAAACATCGCAGCACTCGGCCTGCTGTGGGAGAGCCAGAGAGGGGCTCTGAACTGAAAGTGAAAAGGAGGAGAGCAGCAGAAGTGTTCAAGTGAAATGAAAATACAGAAAGCTTGAGAAAACAAAAAGCAATGTTAGAGTGACCCGATAGATTTTTGAATACCCTTTTTGTAATAAGGCCCTAATGTGTTGTTTTAATGTGAAATTTTCCTTCCTGCCACCAACTTTCTAGAAGAGTCATGATGATGCACAATAAATTTGGCTTGGACAGGCATCTCAGCTTTCTTCTCTCCCAATGCATAACATTCCCCAAGTCTTCTTGTTTATCAAGTCACCTAATGGGTAAGAAGGCCATAGTGCTGGTAAAAACATCTAGCATGATCATCTGCAAGATCAGCCCCAGTCACTCTGTTAACTATCAGAGCCTCTCATTTTTGGACCTCCATCCCATGCCAAATGTTCTGACTTGAAGATCCTTTCACCCACTAGTAGCTGCCTGCAAGGCCCAGCATCAGGAGGCAGGCTGCAAGTTATGTGCCACATTTCAAAGGAGTGAGATACAGTGAACACAACAGAAAAGTCAGTGGTATGTATCATACCTGATACATGAGATTTTACAATGATATGTGAAATTGTAACGGCTAAGTCTTCTCCAGATAAGACTTTCAGTAACACTGAAACTGTACCAAGACCAGAAAAATAAAAGCCATAGCATAAACACACCTGAGATTTTGCAATAAAAAATGAAGTCTTTATTACATGAGTATTACCTGTGACACAAGGAAATGGAGGCTAATATAAGGTGAGAACCGCATTACTGAACTTCTGCTCTGTTCCAGAGTGAGTGTAAGTGCAGAGCCCTGGAGGACTTGTCAGTCAGGGACTAACCTGCGAGACAGCAAGAACCAGGAAAAGTGCTCAGGAAACAGGTCCTGCAGTCCTCTGTGAAGCCAGGACTAAGAGAAATGAGCAGCAGGACAAAGCCTGCACAACAAAACCATGTGAGAGTGGCTGAATGATGCCATTAAAAAGCTGTGGACAGATGCATGGATGTCCAGAACCCCCTACATATTCTAAAACCTGATGCATAGAACAAAAGAAAGTCAAGTGCCTGGTGATCCTGACGAGAGGGAGAAGGCCAGAAAAGTGACTGGAACAGCATAGAACTTGCTTTTCAAAACACAAATTGGACTAGTGGAGCAGTGCTGAACCTGCTTTGCGAAGAATGTAATCTCTGTAACTGGATGGGGTAATTCTCTAATGAAAGCCTGTATTCTGTAGGAACTGTTGATGCTACACAAAATGCTGACATAACAATCCACCGTGTCACAAAAGCAGTTCAGGACTTGCTCTTTTGGAAGCAAATCAAGGACATCGTTTTAGTATGGCTCTCATATTGATGTCAATATAAGCTAGCTTTACAAGTTGCTGAATGTTCTTATTTATTGTCGAAATAAGGAGAAATCATAGGAGTTCATGGCGCTCAGCATGTGGGACAATGTGGCCGACACATTCTTTCAGCGCAAGTGGTGAAGTCTCCAAGTAATAAATATGAACAAGTAAATAATTTTGCTACTTCATCTATTGATCTCATCTTAGAAAGGCAATCTCATGGAGGGATCCTGCCGGACACTCACGGATCACCATTGCTGTGTCATGTACCTTATTCAGCAATTTGTCCAAAGACTCTCAAGAACCGTAAGAGCTCTAAAATTGGAAATAGACTTTAAGCCTTGTTATGCAGCAGCTGTAGTCATCTTGCTTTACTCCTTAGATCTTACTATTTGAGAGAGAAAAAATAAGAGACACTTTGGAGGAGGGACAGCAGAAATAACAATTTGCAAATCTTCTTGTTGAAATGTATTTAAATCACAAATGCTGACATTTTACTGAAATTACAGTTTTCCAGTAGAGGGAATGCAGAAGAAAGGAGGGTTGATCCATCCTGTCTTGGATGATAAATATTAAATCTACTTGAACTCTAGTAATTTACATAAGTTGAAGCAACAAACAGAAAAGGGCTGGCTGAACCTAAAAGAACTGGAACATTTCTCAGTGCTCTGGGAGCCCCTTCTCATTTCAGTGTGGCTCAGCGTCCTTGGCTATATTTTCCAGCTTTCTGAAGATGAAATACTGAAGCTATTCAGCATTTTGCTACAGTTGCAGAAGAACATGGGAAGGAGGCAAGTGAAATTACAGAAGCAGAGATGCCTTCTGTTATTATGCTTAAGTTCTACTGTCATTTGTTCCAATTTCAAAGAGCAGCATTTGTAGCTAAAATGAAAACTCACTCCAGCACTTAAAACCAATCAGAAATAAACATAAAAACATACGGGGGGGAATACACAATCTTTATCAGAGGAGGAATTGCCAGCCTTAACTGCAAACGGAAGACTGATAGGTGACCCCTCAAATAAATGGCCATAAACCTTTCAACTACTGGGAACAGTAATGACTGCCTGAATATGAACTAGGTCTATCGCATGAAACTGAATCTCATGTTTACCACTGCCTGAGAATGAAGAGAAAACGTGTCCTTAGTGCATTTATCTATGAAGAAACTTATCTAAGTATGAAGAACCACGCAGCAATATTATAATTATTAAAGCGAAGGAGCCAGTGAGATGTGGAGCGGTTGTCATTCCTGCAGCAGTAATTTACCACGGGGCACTTACGAGGGTCAGCCTGACCCTCAGGACTGGTCTCTGAATTAGAACACATAGCATCCTGACATCTTCTGCTGAATGGTTTCCAGGCAATTGGAGCTTGGGGATATATGTGTGCTAGGGACGTAGCCAGTATGGGATTATCAGCTTGGTATTCCTCAACCACGGACTGGAAAGACTGGAATAGCAGTCGGTGGCAGGCAGGGTGAAGGAGTAAGTGGTTACCCCGTCCCTGTCCAAACTCTTCGTTATCATTCTACATTCACAGTGTGCCATACAGCTCCTGCCTGCTACAAACACCGATCTTATTTATGACACGTCATACAGCCCCTGCAGTAAGTGAGGTACTCTGGCCCTCAGTGTTTCATGAAAAACTGCCTTGCGCTACATTAGCATGCAAAATGAATGAGGCAGGAGCCCAGCTTCAACACCTCCCCAAAATATTATGCGACAATCTAATTAAACTTTATTGTAACTATACAAGCGAGGAAACAGAATTAAGGCTGGGTAGGCAAGCTCAATTTTGTCATTTCCTTAGCCTTTGAATGTTTGCAATTTGATAGTCTTGTCATGTAGAGTTTTTAATATAATTTCCTGTATTTTTAGAAAGTAAATTAAATGATGAACTTCTACACTGTTCAGCTTCTGCTAGGCCAGCACAGTAGACCAAGGCAAAAACTTGTGCAATCAATTGGGCAAATTCACTGCTTCCTTCCATGCCAATTTTCCTATTGTAACTGTCTAGCAGAGGAGCTCATCTTTCTTCCTCAGTGCCTTACTGGTCAAGAGAGAGAGATTTCCTAAGCTAGAAATGGGAGCATGGTACCAGCATAGTTTGGTACCTAGAGAGCAGAGTCTGCGTACACAGAAAACACCCTGTGAACATCCGCCAGAGACAATCAATTGCACCAGAAGAGCCGAGAGATATCTCAGAACCAAACACCAATCCATCCCCACATCCCTGGGAACTGTTAAAATTACACAGTTGAAAGTGTCATTTTTTAAGAAATCTTTGTTCTTGTACCTATCTCAGCTTACACTTTCCAATTAAAAAATTGCTTCTGGGCTTGATATCAAATGCTTAAAATTGCAGCCAGAAACATAAGCAACTCAAAATAACCCCCTTAGAATGGAAACTCTCGTACATCGTTCATACTGCTATGCCTGGAGTACTCTGCCAATAAGATGCCTAAAAGGAGGGAGAGAAACTCAGGGTGGGAGTGAAGGGAAGGGGAACTAGACCAAAAAAGAATGAAAGGGAATCCCACAGGGAGCCAGCAGAAAAGCTCCAGACATTCTAGCGGTTCTAAGAGTTTGTTCCAGGTGGCAAAATAGAAACTCACTCGAGGGGGACTTTTGATGAAAAAGGACTGGGGACTTCAGGGCACGGGCCTTAGGAGACCTGCAGTAACTCTCTGAATCTCTGCTGTATTGTCTGCTATGGCATATGATTAGCTTCCTGTGCTGTAGTGCATTGTAAAGCACTATGTAAAGCAATGAATTACACAACTGAAGTGGAGTAACCACATGCAAGCAAATACAACAACCATTATGCTCTCAGCAACATCCCCCACACAGCCACGAACATTTGCATTAGTGCCAATTAATCTGAGGTGGTACAAACCCAGCGAGGCATAGGATTTGTTCTTTGGTGTGAAGGAGGAAGGGAGGGGAGAAAAATATCCTTTTGTCTTCAGAGAGGAAACATCTGTAGGAGTTTTGAAGGGCTTCGGTGACTTTGTTTAGCGTGGCGCGGGGGAGCGTGCTATTGAGTACTTTGATCTCACCAGCAGGTGACACTGCAGCAAGTGGGAGCAGCTATTAAAAGTTTGAAGCATTCTAGGGACAAGTCACATAACCGGAGTGCAGATGTGTGTTACGTGTGTGATTCACAGCTGCCGAGAAGTGGGAACATGCAGCACAGGCTAGTCTTTCAGTTTCAACTTCTCATTGTGTACTAATATCTTCCTTTTCCTCTCGCTGCCCCCCACCACTGCTTTGAAACACCGGGTTGAAGCAGAGTCGGGAAGGACGCCGAGTCTTTTAACCCTGCTGCACGTGGAAACACATACGACTAAAACAATGCCAGGGAAAACTGTTTAAAGAGCCCTACGTCTTGCTGAAGTCAGCAGGAAAGCCATATCCTTTAACGTCAGTGCACAATACCAAGAGGAGCCTACGAAGCGCTGAATGGGGAGTCCTGCTTTTCCAGCTCCACGATTCAACAAGACATTCTGCACAAGAAAATGATGATGGCGTTTGCGAGACACGGGCTCTCCTGTGATGTATTTTTTTAATCCTATGGTTAAAAGAAAAGAAAGCAGATTGAATACGTGAGAATTAATAATAGATTTACCTCTCTCTCCTCTCTGTCATGGCTGGAACTAGCAAGAGGACTGACCGTACGTAACCCTGGGCTCTGGGACACATGTCACTAGGGGCTCAGAAAGATCAGCCTACTTCTATGTGAACATTCAATACCACTAAAGAAAAATCTTCCTGCAGCTGGACATCCTATGCACAAAAATTTGCAAGTGCTAACTCTGCAGATCCTGGTGAGGTCCATGGCTACCATATACTGCTTGCTCTGCAGATCCTGGTGAGGTCCATGGCTCCCGCATACTGCTGAGGATGGAGTGAAGGGGCTCTTATTTTTTCAGTCAGTAGTCCCTCAGGGGCAAAGGGGATACAGGCAGAGCTGACAAGTCTTGTTCAGCTCCCTGTGTGATATATTGATTTTGTAAATGAGTTAATGAACTGATTTACCACATTCTAGACAATTTGCATGAAGCTTTCAGTTGTATTTCCCAGTCAAGACATCCTGCTCCCAACAGCAGTGAGGATTTGGGAACAAATCCTTGCTGCTGCACATACGGGAAGCCAAGAGTCTAAACACTATCTGCAAGAGAGGACGGGAAGCTGCAGGGCACTGGCAGGCACAGGCGGGTACCGACGTAGGGTTTAATGCCAGAAGCATTTGTAACAGCTTGCACCGTGAGTCCTGCCAATGCATTGCGGCTGTACTCTAGGTATGCTTGGTACAGAATGAGTGGGTACCTGGTGCTGGTACCTGGCAAAGTGAATACCTGTTGTCTTCTTGAAGCTCACATGAATGTGTTAAAAAAACCAGTTGGAACAAGTCAGCCCATGACAGAGGTGCCAAAACCAGGCTGCTGGGCAAGAAGCAGGGTCACTGGCAGTCCCAAACAGCTCCACAAACGGCTGACAGAAATGCAAGAATTCAAGGCTCAAGAAGTGTTTCTACAGAGCTTCTACTTAAGCCAGTAAACCAAAGGATACGAATAGCCCTTCCATAACATTTAACACAAATCTTTGAAATTTTTTTTTCACTATTATCTGAACTAGAATGCTGTAGAGCATCAAAAGGATGCTCTCTTTGGAGAGCAAGAAGCAAGAATCTAATCACTTAAATAGAACACATTTGCAGCACTACACCCTCTCCTGTGTCTGCTGCAAGTGCCCATGGTTTTACAATCATGCCTTCCCGTCGATGTAAAGAGTCACGCAGACAGGGCAAAATGACCAGGATGAAGAAACTCAAAGCTGACTTTGCAATGAAAGCAAACATCTAGCACAAACCAGTCGAGAACCCACATTTTTTCATTGGTTTCTCTGACCGGGAGCCCTTGGAGACATTATTTGTGACGACCATAGGTAAAAAGCCACATGTTGCCTAAAGCATGAGTCTTCTACTAAAGGTGTTCCTTCATTGACTCTGAGATACAGTGATGGACTTCAGACCGTTTAGCTTTCACAGTGCAGACATACCTTGCAATTTCTCATACGTACACTGATGTAGACAGGTGAGTCTATATATGCCTTACATATTATTTTATGTGCACTAAACTATCAGCATTACAAAACTGCAGTGTAGATTGCCTACCTTTCAACTCCCAGAAAGAGAAAGAGCAAAAGGGCCAAACAGCTTTTCTCTTCATCATTCCCACTTCCTACGTGAAAGGCTCACTGGCAAAATTTGCTCCCAAATTGTGGTTTTTTGGAATAACACTCTCTAGTCACATAAGCAACACTTTATTTTTCCAAGTGTAGTTATTTAGTTTCTTCACATTTGAATTTTCTTGTCACTTCTCTTCCTCTCTGTAGTTTTTGCTTTTTTAAACAGTGTGAACATGTTCTGTAATTATTGCTGACAGCCCAATGTTTAATGGTGTTGAGTGTCTTTTATGGCACAGTCAGACATTTGTTTGGGAGACAGCTGTCTCTGCTTAAAAAGTTGCTGCCCCTTAACTGTTTACCTCTGCTCCCACGACTCGGACATGGCAACTGTCCGTACCTGCAAACAGCTGAAGCAAAGCTTATTTCCCTCTGCACTGCAACAGGCTGGAAGAGCCCGCAGATTCGGTTACTGCACCTCAGCACAGGGGAGCAGGAACAAATAGCTGATCAAGCAGTAACTTGTTAAACCACCACAGCTGTTTTTCAAGCAAACATCTGACCGTGCCCTCGGCGGCAGCACGGCACACGCGGCGCTGGAAGGGAAGAGGTTCCCAAAGCCGGGAGATGCTGTGGGAACTGTCCCACATTCCTCCTCTGCCCCAGCTGAAAACCAACTGCTGCGCTGTGACCGCGGCTGCTCTGCACGCTCGCCCGCTCCGTCTCCGAGCCTCCTCCTGGCCTTCAGCCTTTTTTCCATGTGAGTGCCAGAAGTACCATCGCGTACTCAAAGCGCGGCTGAACCTTTCTAGCCGCTTTTATCTCCCATTTCACAGGAGCATGGCAATATGGCATGTTTCCCAGCTGTTTTCACACAAGACTGGCCCGGGCAAGCATGGCTTTAGATAGCCTGGGTGTGACTGATTACCTGGTACACAAGTCAGGCAGTGATTTGATTGGCACCCGTCCCAAGTAATGTGAAGTAACACAAAACTCATCTATCACCATGCGGTACTTACCAGGTGAACCTTCATGAGGAAAACTTGCCTGACCTGATAATAGAGTATTACCCCCAATAATTATGCGATTTAATACAAGTGCCGATTACCCACGAGGGAAGGGGAGGGGCAATTGCAGCCATCTGTGTTTGCTTGCCTGAATGTTCCCGTGAAAATGTTCTCAGTGTACAGCGTGATTGTAAGTGGCAGTCTCAAAAGGGCGTCGGGAAACTATTCTGTGGGGCAGTGCTGGGCCACTCCATGCGTCGTCAAACTATGCTGCTGATGTTGCCAAATTGTTTTGAGTATCTTGAGATTCTTGAACTACAGCAAAAGAAGAGACGTGGAGTGTGCGAGAAACTCAGTCCCTTCCTTTGCTAAGCAGAAAACCTTAATCTCTTGCTGCGCTGTTTTCTAACGCAACAAAAGCAACTGATACATTTTTGTGTGACCTGTTCCCTTGCTCCACACGTCAGTGAAGTTAGTTTAGAGCAATTAGTGACTTCTCTGCACTGTCTGAAAGTGTAGGCGCTTTCTAGTCCTCTTTCAGCTTACTTACCAGAATTATTTTTTTAATTAATTCCTCCATTGTATCAGCACAGTAGAAGACGGTTCTAATACCTTCACCATTTGTAAGTCAGCACGTGATTTCATACAATTTATACGATACCCTAAGAAATGAAAGCATATCTGCTGACAGTATCCTATGCAAATGCTTTGCAGGATTTTCCTATATCATTAAGGCCAAAAAGGACCACGGTGGCCATCTTATCCAGTCTCACCGACCATAGGGGTGTGGCTCGAGCAGAGCTAGTCTGGACCTAAACAGCTCCTATGACAGAGAATCCGCTGCATCTTCTGCCCACCCTTAATGTTGAAAAGGCATTTCTTTCTCGCAGCCTGCAGCAGTGGAGGGTTCAGGAGCTATGTTTTCTACCCTGGAAATGCTTCCCGCAAGATCCGCCCTTCTTGCGTGTGATACAACAGAGGAATACTTCGTTTCAACAGACTCCCTGCTTTTCTCCATCTCCCATCACACTTGCCTCCAATCTTGATCTGGGAAGTGTTAAATACAAACGTATTATAATGGGTTTCTTTGACTCAAAACTAATAAAAGTTTCACAGTGAAGACAATATTCACCTCTTAAGAAATTGCTCCTAAAATACAGAGATGTAAAATTATGCTAGTCTCTTCTTATCTGGCTCTGAATCATCCCAGAGGGTTGTGTGGTGGAGATGGCATTTTGCTTTTAAATCTGCAAGATTTTTCCATTAAGTTCTATATAAGTTTTTTATCAGTTTGCTATAGCTAGAACCAAACTGCACAGCTTTCTCCCTTTCCAAGCAGGAAATGAATACTTTCATTTAATAAAATTGCCGAAGGAGATGCTAGGAAGTCCTCTTAAATATGATAAAATGCTCTAATAACATATAAATTCATAAATGATGTTCCATTGTGAAAATTAACATCTGGAAACAAGACCATTTTAGAAAAAAAATCCTGTAAGTAGAAGTCTGCAACGAATCTTCTTGAAAACTCCGACACCATGAAGCGCTCAGGGCAGGGACCCCATGCTTCTGCCACAGCAATTCTGTAGGTAGCATGTGGTGTATATTAGTACCACTCTCAGCTGTGCCTGGGCATTTAGGAGCATTATCACAATAAAAATCACCAGCGCCATCACAGACCTTTCTAAAAGCCATGGGTTTCACAAAGGAAAAGCTAAAAAGCTCCATGGGTATTCAGTTTATTCAGCAGAACAGCTGATAACTGATCCCGCAGTCCTTATTCAGGAAAGAATCTAATTCCTAAGGGGAATTCAAGTGAGCTCAATTAGCTCAAATGCTCCTCACCAAATAACCAGCAGCCCCAGAAGACTGGAGACAGATACAAATGTTCCTTCCTAAACCTAGTTGCCAAATGGAGCCAGCTGAAAATTTTCAAATGGAATTTCTACGAGGGCTTAAAATCAAAGGTATTTTTGTCTGAGTAGGACAGCAAAATCAGATCTCCAACAAGGCAGAAAGGCATAACAACTTTATAGTATTATTATTATCTTTGTCGAAAAATCTCAGTATTGTTCAAGCCGTTCTGCTTCCGCTGTACGGGACTGCATTTTCAGAAATTGTATTTTGCTGGTCTTTGGGCCTGGTCCAGGAACTAAACACCACACCAGAAGTAAATAAGTTACAAACGTTTCTTACTGTGTTATACACGCTATATTTCTGCAGTATACAGAAAGATGACAGCAACAGCGTTGCAGGGCATTTGGGTTCATTAGTATGGTCGGCAAGCAGACAAAAGGAGGCTAGAGTTCAAACATTAAGATGTTGTGGTTGAAGCAGCATGCTTCCCGCTCTGCTGCTGTACCCACTCCTGTAATTCCCAGTCATGCAAGCACGCTCCGAATTTCACCGGCACTGACCAAACAGGCAAAGTGCAGTCTTTCCCAAAAAAATTACAGGGTTTAGCCGGAAAGCTGTTCTTCAGAGACCAAATGAACGATCTCTTTTTTTTCCCAGTGCATCATCTTCGAAGTACGAATTAGTACCAAATAGTTATGTAGGCCAGTCAGAGATGGGAAAAATTCTCCAGACCTTACAAGCGTGTCAAGCACAGTTCACAGCGAGCAAAATTAATGCCACTAGAGACAGCCAAAGTTCACCTGTGAGCAGTTCTCTGATGGGTGATTTCTTCTTCCATTTTGCTTTTACAAGCTTTAAGGTGCATAAGTAAAATAAGATCATAGAGTGACTGAGATGTTTTCATACGTGTGGACAAAGAAGACAATTTAAAATCTTTTCTGAGGTGTGTATAACTAGAAGTGCGTTTCAGATGTTGTTAATATGCTTAGGTGCTTAGGAAAAGCAATCTTATATGAAAGATAACCTTTTAATAGATTACTTTATTACAGCAGCAGCACTCAGCTTCACCGCTATATTCAGGGTTGAGTTAGCTTCCCATGTTTTCTAGAGGTTTATAACTTTGCTGTAAAAAAATCATTTGAATTGAATATTCATGCCAGCTCATGAAATTTCTATACTAATTGGCAAAAATACAAAACTGGTTAATCTTTTACAGATACGAATACCTACTGACTAAGGAATTAAATAAGCTTTTTTTTTTCTTTTTTTCTTTCCTTTTTGGCAGTCACCTAACTTCACAACCACTTCTCTGTAAGAAATACATTTAGCAAATGATTAGCATATATTGATTAGTTATTACACAGGAGAACTGTTATTGCAGAGACTTTTTTTTAAACTTAATCAAAGCTTGCATTAGACAACTGATTGCAAAAGCTCCAAAGGAACCATTAATAAAAGTTTTTTTTTTAAAAAAAGTTAATTTAGTGCTTATGAAAGCAAAAGACCAGTGGAGTTGGCCAGGGCCAGTGATGTACAGACTTCCTATAAGACTTTGCCAATACATTACGGTCCTGGACTAAGACTTTCTTACTATTTCAGTCATGACTCCTCTATGAAGAGGCACTGCTGTTCGACACAAACTGCATTGCACGCTCGTGAAATAGGACAAACAGATTCTAGAATTACATTCCTAGCCTGGAACCAACCCTGCTTACCTTGACCATGCAGGAGTCCTGCATGATGCCAGCGGACTGACTCACATGACCACGATTTGGCTCTTAACTGTTAGCTATGACTTCAGCTATAGCTTGAAGCCAGCTTCCCAGGACAGTCTGGCAAGCATGCGTGCAGTACATCATGTGGATTTTCAGTGGCGCATCTACAATACTTGAAAATTCAGTTTTGCAGAAACATCCTGCTCATCTCTGAAGCAGTCTGTTTAAAATCAGTTGGGCTGCTGGCACAGGTAAAGTAAGCAGGATTTCCTTCTCAAGCTCGCTGCTTTCTGATTACATGGCTAGTCTTCTGCACCGTGTGAGGGAAACAAAACTCTCAGGACTTTTATTGGAGCTCTTTAAAGCTCTTTAGGTTTTTGCTTTCTTTTTTGTATTCACCTTTTGCATCAAGTACCTAAGAAAATAAGTCCCCTGCTGATGATCTCCATTTCTGCACTTACGTTTTGAAGAGTTTAGTGAAGGCCACTAAAATACTACCACTTAAACACTGGCTCCTGAACATACATGTGCTTCCTCTGAGATAATATCTTAAGCTTCCATAAAAACAGCAGCATTGGCTGCCTACACTCAAGTAAATTCATCTGCTTAACAGCAACAGGGCAGGCTGGGATAGATCTTGACCCCTTTTTGCATGCCTATGTCCTGCTGTTTTGCATGCTGTCTTTTTTCCCACACAGAGTAATGTTTCTCTATCTTCCAGAGCTGTTGCCATGACTGATACTGCAAAACACTATTGCATGCTGCTCAGGTACAACTACAGACGCTGGGTAAGTATATAAGCACTTTACGTCGACATCTTTTCCCAGGACCTCTGCAGCCAAGACAGAAAAAGGCAGGTACAAACCCTTGGAGCTTGTCTTTTTGGCTCCTTGCAAGTGTCCAAAAGAATCACCGCTCAGTAACTTCTTGGCTTCTTTACATCTGTCTTGGCTCCTCACATCTGTCAATACACAGACCTACCATGCAGGAGGTCACACTGAGGCTTTTAACATGTATTATTAGTGGCATTGTAAAGTTTTCATGTGAGTAGTGTAACATGTTAAATGGCACTCCAAAGGATCCATTATGTTTCACCAGTACAAATTCACTTTTTACACAAAGGTTTGGCATGATTAATGATCTGTTATGGTCTATTGATTAAATATTACCTTTTACAGAATTGCTTAAATACATATTTACAAGATAAACTGGAACAGCTCACAGTCATTACAGTCTTTGTGGTAATTAATAGGAATGTTATGTAAATACACATTGAAGTGATTTATATAATAGGACTCCAAATAAGTTGTTATAATCTATCATGCTGTAATGAATTAGCTCCTTTACTGTAGGTAGGTATCTGACCTCTACTGGAGTATGAAAGACCTGCTTATATGTCTCACTGCTCTTGCCTAGCTTCAATAGAAAATCATGCCTGGAAAAGTTGCTACTGGAGAACAAAAAGAGAAAAAAAAGTGCATTAGATGTGGTGGCAGTAGTAAAACAGGTCCTGTAGTTATCTTGACTGGAGAACGACTTTTAGTCACACTTCAACTGCCTCACCTTCACCAGCAAACTGTCCAGGAAGGCTGCAGGAAAGATTAAACCTGCAGCCAAAGAGCGTGCTGCATAGGCAGAGGCTGCACCTCCCTTACATGCCTTCCCTCTCCTACCCCAGAGAACAGCAGTCACTTGGGAGCAGAGAGAAGTGAGAATGAATTTGGCCTAAATCTTCTGAGGAGTATGAGGACCATCAAACCAGACCGGACNATAGGCAGAGGCTGCATCTCCCTTACATGCCTTCCCTCTCCTACCCCAGAGAACAGCAGTCACTTGGGAGCAGAGAGAAGTGAGAATGAATTTGGCCTAAATCTTCTGAGGAGTATGAGGACCATCAAACCAGACCGGACCTCGAAATCCGAGAGAGGCAGGTTGCTAGTACTCCATGAGGCATAGCTACACTGTGGTCCTGATGCTCACAATGCCAAAGTGTGGGGTAGTCTGCACTGTTCTCCCTTAGCTAGTGCCTAATCCAGATACAGGTACATCACACAGTACTTCTCAGGAAGGGTAATGGAGCAACTCTTTGGACAGGGACAAACTATAGGGATTTTCAGTGCCCCTCCAAAAAAAATGAATTTGAGGAAACCATTAGACATCACTGAATAGATGCCGCAATTAATTTTTAACTATAGGACTTGCCTTCAATTTGTAACTGTTATACCTAATTGTCATTCCCTAGATTTTCAGTACATCAGCAAAATATTAAGCTACTTCTGCTAGTTTTGGAGTGTCTTCTTCACTTTGGTTTGAGAGCAGTCTAATAGGCAGCGAAACAACTAAACCAAGCTCTCAGTTCCACTCATGGCTTCTTAGGACCATCTCTTTTTTTGTTTTGTTCACAAAATGAGTAATTGTCTATTCTAAGAATTCATATTATTACTTTTAAGGCTTTCTCCTTCAAAATGTTCCCCCAACACATACTCCAGACAAAGCAGTCAAGCTTCCTCTGACCTCACAGAGTATAGACAAAGACTCAATTCAGCTATTATTTACCTTGATGAGGCTATCTTTCATATGTTATTCGACTTACCGGGCAGTGACTGGAACAAAATCATGAACATTATTTCCTAATGGAAATTGGACTTGGAGGGTCATTAGACATTGTATGCAGCTAGAGGTCTCACAGGCACAGGGGGTGAAGCACAAGCACATTTTGGCATAACAGAGACACTCCCTCAGCCCCCAAGATAGTGAATCAAGGCCGTTCACCTGCGTGGTAATATTGAAGAAGACCCTGAGAAGGCCCACACATCTTTGGGTGTGAGGTGGACCCCTCAGGCCATTTCTGCCCAATGAGAAGCCAGGAAAGATGAGTGGGCATATGACGACATGCACCCACCAGCCACTGCCCACACTGTGTTGTGGATGCGGGAGTGCAGAAGACGCCTGCTCTTGTCTTAGGGCTCCAGATGCAGCTCTTGGAGCAGCTCTGACAGAGATGAGGGTGGTCCTCCACACAGCCACTTCTGAACTCATCTGAGCTAACCCTGGCAGGGGCAGGTTTGAGCCCTCAGCCAGTAGGCAGGCACTAATGAAATCCATTAAACTGTCAGCATTTAGGTAACACTGTTTTACAAAACCACTTAAACATACCATGCAACAGACAGCTGAATTAGGCCTGTCTGCCTGTGTGGAGTCAGAAAGAGCCATGTTACTCTTCAGGGGATTGAAAACTACTTCGCAGACCAGAGCCCTGATTTTTTCATTTTATTTTTAGCAATTATTCAAAGATACCTAAAACGGACAAGTACATTTTTACTTCCTTCATAGTAAAAAATAAAAATAAAAATCTTTCTATCAATCAAAGACTACCAGCACCTTTCAAAAAGAAAAAAAAAACGGGTATCAAATGGGCTTTGAAGAGATGATTTGAAAGTGGGAAGAGAGACACAAGCAAACAGGGTGAATGCCTGTGTGCTGTTGGAGCTACACAGCAGGGTGTTTTAAGATGCACGGAAAGAGGTCAGAGCCTACCTCAGGTAAAAGACCGCAGTGTAGCCAGCCGGTGTGCAGAAGTGAGCTCGGGAAAAAAACGAGGATCCCAGGCCCCCCCAGGCCACTGGCAGCCACTGTGCGTGTGTGCGTGTGTGTGCCACAGACTGACAGAAGTGACAAACGGAGTCGTCGGAGAGAGGCCAGAGCAGCCCAAGTTGCTCTATAAGCATCCCCGCGGGGCGAGCAGTGGCGTGCTACCAGCATGGGCTGCTAAGGGAGCAACCCAGCTGCCTCCTGCTTTGCTGGAGGTGAGGGGCTGCAACTTGACTGGTAGGTCACTTTCAGCAGGAGATTTTTGAGGTGTGGGAAATGAGTTTGAGCATAAAGGAAAAAAAGGTGAAGAGAGTGCTCACTGTCCTTCCAGTTTCTGGCCAGCAATGTCTGGATATATCATATCTGCTGCCTGAATACGTTACGGGAAGTTGTTTCCCAAAGGCTGTCTGTCCTGTGGTCTGTTTTCTACTGGAAAAGATAGGGCGGGGGCGTTTTTAAGGAGCTTCCAACAACTCCAAGAACATTCTGGAAAATATGCTGTATTTAGATAGATCTAAAGATTTAGATCTTTTCTTCTTGTTCTGTCCTGTTTCTGTCACTTGTCATTCATATAAACCTATATACCAAAGGAGGACGTTTGGGTTTTTCCTATATGGTTAATCTCATTAATGCTTATTCCTTTACCCAGAGGCATAGTCTCCCACCCTCTCCAAACTGGACTAGGGGAGTTTCATTTTCCTGAAAGGTTTTCGATTTGAATCGGTGGAGAAAGAGGTGAGTCCTTAGACAAAGAACAGATATGATACCGAAAACACAAGACAAACACCAGCGGAGTCCCCATCCCTAAATAATTCTGTGTCCTGAGAAGGATGACGAGGAAAGATGGTCTCCGGTGATCAGGAACACTTGGTTATCTGCCGTGAAGTTTTCAGGAGAGTGGCCACTTTGTGACAGATACACAAACACAAAGGTGCTGACCGTTACACGTTGGTTTTAGGCTCTCATCCTCTCTCCACACGAGAATGACAGCCATCAACTAGCAGCAACTGGTGGCCCAAAAGAAAGAAAGGTTTTATAGTCATCCTCAGTCTCAAAAAGCATTCATGTAACTTCTGCAATATCTCCATCATCTCCCCAGCAATGAACAGTGATGTCACAAGACAAGCATTAAAACTGCAGATGTAAAATAAACAGTCAAAGCAGGTAAAGGTTGAAAAAACCACACAACCAATTTTCATGCAAATTCCCCTAGTTCTAACAAATGAAGGAAGGGGGAAAGCAGAAAAGTAAATGATACATCTACACAATTGGTTCTAAATAGAATGTTTTTCAAAGCTCACTGAGAGACATCACCAACTCTTTAACGTTTGCTTTCCCACTAATTTGTATCCTGTCGATTTACAAGCTATTCCAAACACCACTTTTATTTAATAAAAATGCAAAGCACAATGCAGAATTTATGTAAACAAGGTTGGCGAAATATCTTTGTAGGACATTCTGGAAGGAGTCAGGAAATGAATGAATTAACGTATGAACATTTTAATAGTTTGGTGTAACTGGGATAGAGCCTAACCAAAAGATTAGGCCTGACACTTTGTTACCATATAAATACCCACAGAAGTGGACTTTGACAGAGTAAAACAGCGTCGAATCAACTCTCTGGTGGGAAGCCACATGCCTCCTGGACCTTTACAAAAACCTGTTACAACGGCACTGCTAATTATTATTATTCAACAGTAACATCATAAACAAAATACTTTTCACTCAAAAATCATTAAGCATTTAACAAAAAGAATGGATCGTTATTCTTAGGGCATGAGTAGAAGATTACGGTCTAGATTTTGAAAAGGACCTACTAATTTAAAATGTCTCAGCCAAGTTAACATTTAAAGCTAAAATGACCTAACTGGTCACAAGGCTTCTTGGAGCACAATAGAGAAAGAAGGAAAATTGGATTTTCTCCATGACGGATGAGACTAGGAAAGCCCCATGGGAATTATTGCCTAGTGTTTTTCAAAAGATTTGCTTTTGATTTCATGATAGTGGACAAAGGAAGGCTATTCAAAGAACCTGCTTCCGTTCTTTGCCTGGTTAAGCTGTCCACAAGACTACAGTGCCCCATTATTTGGGTCCCCAAACCGATATTTTTGTGCTGGATTGAAGTCAGGCCCAGCTGACTTCAGTCAGCAGCCATTCCAACCAAAGCATCCCTTCTACGAATATATCATGGTCACACATGATGTTCTGGAGATATAAAATTGACAAAGGAACAATGCTTTTATGTTACAGAGGTCAAAGGTACATTAAAAGTACATGAATGGGTATATTATAGGCAATTTTAAGCAGTATTTAAAAAAAAAAAAAACCAATTTGTTGGACATTGTAGCAACCTATCAGTCATTTATAGAAATAGTTACTAGTTATTTACTAGCCCTTTAGTAACTTTATATGTGTAGAGCCTTAATATAAGCTGTATCTTATGCAGCTTCAAATTTCAAAAAATGAACATCGTAAATTCTGTTCCCAGCTCCATATTTAATAAGCAAAAGGTCTCATTTTCCAGATTGCTGAGTAGTCTGTAATTCTCTTCACTTCACTGGGAGCCATTGTAGACTCAGCATTTTCCAAAGCAGGCTAATTATTTAGTTGCCCAAACATGATATAAGAAAAGTAATTCATAGCTAACTACTACAGAAGTGTGTGTCTCGCACAAAAGTGGCCAAATCCTGGTTGTTCACAGAAGGGAAACAAGAAACCTAGCTCTGCAAGGGCAATGGGTATGTTCTAGGGTATTATCAAGACACAGGAGCTGAGTTTGCAAGTAAATTAGCTGGTTTTACTGAGCTCTGTGTTGACACAGTCACACTACTCCTTGCACCCAAACTAACTGTTCTGAAGCCACTTCAAGTGCCTCCATTCCGCCGCTGCCTGCCAGCTCAGCACACTGAGTGCAGGAGCACCAGCACCCCTGAAGGGCTGCTCTTCCCCAAGGGAACAGAAATGGGAGACAACTTTACTCCATCCCACGTCAACCGGTGCTGTGCAGGGAGTTCAGGACTTTTAACTTTTTCAAGACCACAGGGGATTTTCTCAGTTTGCTGTCCCCATCACACCTGTAAGCTGACTTTCTCCTTCACAGACAAAATACCTTCATATATAACCTCTATTACACACTTGTATGTCACTGATATCAGGAGGAAGAATTTGGCTCCTAAACAGGAAAGAAGGCATTTCCAAGGGAGAAGTTTCATTCCAAAATTCTTGAAAGCCATGAAAGGACTAAAGATGCCAAGTCTTAGTGGCCTTCGGGTTACTCTGAGACAGTCTCAAAAGAGCTCAAATCTCAGACACCAGAATAAGAGACAGGTTTCCAATAAAGCTACTCGTGCTGAGCTCATTAAAAAAATTCCTCATTTAATTCAGTGCCTGAATTAGAGTCCATCTCCTTTTGAGAGATGATACCTATCGACCAAAGAATTCAGCATGTTAACTGCTTTGCAAGATCTTTCAGGAATCTAGTTTCCCTTCCTTGTGCTACCATTACTTCTGGCTTTAATTACAGACAGGTCATTTCTGGAGGAGGGAAATTCATCAAAAGAATGGAAAGACTTTTTTCCCACCAAAACATAGTACCATCCATAAAGGTAGAAGACATTCCAAGCTGTGTTGCATACGGACCATCTCCCCACACAGCACTGAAACAAAATCCAAGACATGTTTAATGGACGAGGGACATTCGCTCTGCATTTGGGGGAAGAGAGGCAGAGTTGAGACTGAATTAAACAAATGATCACATTACATTGCTTTACCTTACAGCTAAAGTGTCTGCTGCTTAAGAAAATTCTGAAAACTCTTGCTGAAGCATACACACAGTCAGTTTTAACCTTTTAAAGTGGAAGGCCTTCCGTCTTAAGGAAAACTAAGCACAGCGAAGTTCCAGATGCTTTTCACAGACACAGGTGTTCTGTTTCCTCACTTAGTGTCTATGAGAGGGCTGATTAAAGTGAGAAACAGTACACTTGCAGCAACAACTTCCATGATATCCAGTTTCCTTTCAATATCTGAAACAGTGTGGACCACTTAGTCTGCACTGTTACTCTCTCCCATGCTATCTCAGAAGACACAAAAGCAGTGCATAGAACAGAGCAGCTCAGATAACTGAGATTTTAGGTATCTGTCAAAGTGGCGTATGGCTGACTGAGGCTGCTCAGGACTATGGACAGCTGGCAAACAGCATGTCAGGCTTTTAACACAGATGCCCAGAAGAAGAGGGAGCCAGCACCACACAAGTCTTATTTCCACCTGCATTTTCCTGTTTGCCTGTAAATGCATGAACCTTGCCACTACCACTGAACCGGGCCTCAGTGCCATCCTCGATTACAGNCACACAAGTCTATTTCCACCTGCATTTTCCTGTTTGCCTGTAAATGCATGAACCTTGCCACTACCACTGAACCGGGCCTCAGTGCCATCCTCGATTACAGACAAGACCAACCCATTATCAGTCATCATCTACAACAGACGTTGTTCTATAGGCATTGGTTCCCAAGCAAGCATTAATTTATCCTGCAGTCCGTCTGGCTTTGTCTGACTTATTTTTATTAAAGCAAACTGTGGTAGCTTTACCACAGTTTAAGCTAATGGTTAACCAGACAGATGAAATCTCACAAAATGTTTTTGAACTGGCTCACTGAGACATGAGCAACTTCAGTGAAAGTACCGAGCCTTGAAGAAGACAGAAAAATGCCTTTCTGCCTAACTCTGGTTACAAGGAGCCTTCCTTCCATGCTTTGCTGCAGCTAAACCCATGCCTGCTTTGTAAAGTTGACAAATGATGACCGAGTATTAATAGAAAACTCAGAAATCGGTTCACGTGTGTCCAAAGCCATGATGTAAACTTAGCTCTTCATACAAGAAAAACTAGCAGCAAGCTCTGTATTCAGATCCAGACAACTGGATTAGCTAGGTGCATTAAGCTAAGGAGTGCTAACCTAGTCTTAGTGTAATTATGCCTTCATCTGGTTTTCCCTTTCATAACTATTTGAATTTATGCTTTCTCTTTCTGAGAGGGAGTTACTCGAAGGAGGTTTGAAGCCTGATTCATCACTGTTCTGTCTTCAGTGAGGTCACGCCATTGTAAAACTGGAGTAAATAAGCAGGAGGTCAGATTTTTGGATACTTGAGTGTTTGCAAAAACTCTGGTCATTTGGAGAAGACTGTCCATGAATGACTGGAGTACGATTGCCGTGACAAAGCTTTTTTCCTTACCATAACTTCATATACAACATAAACCCATTCTGTATTACATTTCATACTTGACACAACCCATAAAAACAACCTTTGTGAAGAATCCTTCTGGAATATGAGCCACGATTAAAACTGTAGCTTCCATGTGAAGACAAACTAGGCCTGAATCCCAATGCATTAAAAAGACATTTCAGAAATGTGTCTGAGTACTTCAGAAAGTTCTTGGGTTGGTCAAGTAAGCAGAAGAGAAAAGAAAACCAAGGAAGCCTCAAAGGCAGACTAGTTCTGTAGCAATGAATAAAAGAGGATGGAGCTCAGTTCATCCTTAATCACAGACCCAGGGCCTGAGTAAATGAAAGAGATGCCACACGGGAAAACAGAATGTCAACTGACTCAGTTCTAGCTCCCTTCCCTAACTGTGTGTCCTAAAGTGGTCACTCTCTCTACACACTTCACTCTGAGCTACATCATACAAAAGCATTTTAATAGATGCTTAGAGAATCATCCAGAAAGATACCACAGAGTAGACTGGGCTTTGTAAATTCATACCTTAGCACATGGCAATCATTCTCAAAAAGAGGTGCACAGTATGATCACTTGGTCCATAAGACTCGGCTTCCCATCCATAAAATTGGGATGACAGTGTAATTTCCTTCATCTGATCACTAGGTTTTTATCTGCAAGCACTTTGGAGCAGAAACCACTGCTTTGCAACATCCTGGTAACATCTTTGCAGCATCTCTACCAGCTACTGCCATACCAGTGCTGATAGATATGAGTTTGAAAGAACTATGTGTGTTTGCGATGACAGAGTGGTCTGAATAGATAAGTTGAGATAAATGTCCTTTGCGTCCATAGCTATCAATTTTCAAAATCAAGTCTAAATGATCTTACCTGTTCAAAACCAAACTAATTACTTTTGTTAACTTGAGTGTTTTGTATCCTCACTGCCCTACAGGGTTCAAAATAAATTTTGACTCTTTCTTTACTTAATTTGACGTTCAGTCTTTTTTTTTTCCTTAATATAATTCAGCAGTTTCCCATTGCTGTTGCTGCTACGCAACCATTCACAACAAACGTGGGTGTCAGGATAGCTGTTGGGCTCTGCTTGTTGAGTCGCAGTGTCCCTTGGGCTTTGACAAAGCAAAACATGCATGCAGCCCTCAGAGCAATACCAAACAAGGACCCTGGCGCTACGGTTTTGACAAGTTACCTGCTCTTGCTCAAGCCCTACATCTCTGGAAGTACACAGCATTGGAACTACGGAGGCTGTCGCTGTCTTCCCCTGGGCAATCACCTGTACAATCAGAAGGAACATCTGCCATTACTGTTAGTGGACCTTCCAGAGTGATGACACTCACCATATAACTCCAGAGGAAAAAAGAAAGAAAGGGAAAAGAAAAAAAAAAGAAAGAAAGAAAGAAATCCCACTCTACAGACAACACAAGAGCTTGAAGTTGGGACCTCAGAATTTCTCTGAAATGTCTCTGCCTTACAAAAAAACCCATACCCCATACATATATAAGCAAAATATTCCCTGCAAGCTTCCTAAAGGAAGGATTCTTTTTTACTACACCTCAACATAGCTGCTTTTGTAAAACCCACATCACAGTCTGAATTTTAAAAAAATTTAAAAAGANAAAAAACCCCATACCCCATACATATATAAGCAAAATATTCCCTGCAAGCTTCCTAAAGGAAGGATTCTTTTTTACTACACCTCAACATAGCTGCTTTTGTAAAACCCACATCACAGTCTGAATTTTAAAAAAATTTAAAAAGAGAGAATGGCTTTGGTAGCTCAAAAAACACGCAAGTTACTGTTAGCAGGAGAAAAAAAATGTTTGCATTCTTGACTTTTACAGAAGTAAGACAAAAACCAGCTACTTTTTATACTAATAGCATTCTGTGCTTGTCCCTTGTATATTTTCTTTTAAACTTGCCATTTTGCTGTTGCAGCTGGGCTTGTCAGTTTTCAGCACTAATGGGTTGTGATACAGTGTCAGCGGAAGTCAACAATCAATGTTGGAAAAAAGGGCTATCACTGCTGACACAGCCAAGGATGGAAACACAATGGCCTTCATTTGGAGAGAAACAGAAGAAAAATCCTGAGTTATATCTTGCTTTGAAGATTAGCAGAAATTTAGTCCTCACTGACCAAACTATCACTTTCACCCCTTCCTGCCTCACCCTATCCTCCCGTTGGCCTCTAATATCGCTCCAAATCTCACCCAAAAGATAGGTTTTCAGTTTAATTTAAAGGGTAAAACATTTTATAACAAACATTTTAAAGGGCCACCGTTCACATTTACGTTCATAGCTGTTCCAGTTATTCGCTTTTAAAAAGACTGGGAAAAAAAAAGAAAAAAAAGGCTGAGTTGCACAGCGTATGCCCATGGAGCAGCATGGCAGAAAAAACATTTTGGATGCCTCTTTCACTGCCTCGGCGTGCATCAGACCAGTGCTGAGCCCTCAGCTCCAGCTGAACTCAACACAAGCAATGGACACTCAGCAGCTGTAAAACCAGGTGCCATGGACAGAATTATGATAGACAGACAGTGTTCAAAGGCATTCAACAAGAATAATGGCAATATTACTTATTTCCATAGCTTTATGTCAGAAAACCTGACTAGCTCCAAGTCTCTCAGAGTCCTAGAGAGACAGCAAGAGAGTACAATTACTTTAGTTTCCAGATGGGGAAACTGTGACAAGTGTATTCTTTAAGATCATACCCGGATCTCACACACACAGGCAAGAACAGAAATCCGCAGACATCAGCATAAATATTTTACCAGAGTTCATAGCTTCCTTCCCTCAAAACCATCACTGTCCAGTGTCATTACTGATATCAGCAGATAAAAGGTCAATCACAGATTTTCCTCTTCTTTTAATGAAAGAGACTGAGCCTGATTTCAGAAAATTCAACATCTCCAAAGTAGACAAGACTAACTAAATCCTGCCTCTTCCAGGCCAAGAAATTAGCTTCTCAAAGATATTTAGGTATGCCTGATTCTACAGATAACCCCAGAATATATTTTCCAAATATAATTCCTTTTTCTAGAAAATCATGGCCCTAAATGTGGACTCATATTTACTCTTCTATTAACTTAAAATGTAATTTTGGAATCACAGTCTACCTTCACCAAAAGACACAGGGGTTTCATCAGGTATGAGGAGGGCCATGGCAATCAATAAAAGCAAAGTGAGAGGAAAGAACGGCTGAGAACAGAAAAGGGAAACAAGCAGCAGTGAGAGACCTGGGTTGACAGTGCAAGAAATCAGGAGAAACCGCAGGAGATGGTGAGGGTTTTAGGGTGACTTGACCCTATGGGCGGCGTTTTTTTTCTGTGGCCTTACCTTCTCCATCATTTATCAGACAAAAAGTAGAGTCAGGGAAAGAAACAAGACGGAAAACTTTTTTGACGTTGTTTCCCCTCATTCCTGCCTCTTGCACTTCCCTCACCTCCAGAACCCTCCTTGCCAAAACATGACTTATGTTAAATTAATTACATTAAAAACATTAAATGCCGTTTGAAGCAATCACTAGGTGCTAAATTCACAATGGCATTACTAAGCCCTGCAGCTCTTCGAACATTCCTACCACAGCACAGTTTTGACACCAGTCCCTAAATAACAGCAAAAAGCTGCTGCTTCAAAACACTGTTGGCAGCACACACTTCTTGTGGCCAGCTGCTCTGGTGAAATACAGAGCAGCACCTGGGAACACGATTGCCACAGGAGATCCTACAGGATGCAGCAGACACTGAAAGCAGCTCAAAAGTAATCGCGAAGGCCTCCTCTCTCCCTGGGTGTTACGCCACACCGGGAGACTGCGGGCTTAAGGACCTGACCCCAAGCCCACTGAAGTGAATGAGTCTCTTCCCACTCCAGCGGGCTTTCAGCCATGCTGCCTGAAGGAGAGGTGAAGAGAAAGTGACGTTAGAAGCAGCTTCAATAACGCTCTGTACTGTGTGATTTTTCATCATAAAAATGCAGAAAATAAAAATGAACTGATTCACAGAGTTTATTCTATCTGCATAACGGAGACATGGCCAGTCTCTGATGTTCAAAGTTAGATGAAGTCTGCAGAGAAAAGAGGAGCGCATCATCAAAAAACAAAGTGCTTAACAGATAACTGAAGTAAATACAGGAAAGAAGAGTGGTGTTTGCAAACCTGAGCCTGAGAGAAACAACAAAGCTTCACCCATCAGGATACAAGGTAAGGAAAATTATGGCAACTTTAAAGTGCATAAATAAAAAAAGTATGATGACCAGAGACAACTTTGCGTTCCAGGTTAATCAGCCAAAAGTAGCCATTTTTATCCCCATATCACTGTCCTATTCATTATTGCTATCTATGGAAACAGAGGGAAGGAGCACCAGTCCCATCTGTGCTATGAAGGAAAAGGAGAAAAGGTCATGGAGCTAAATCCCATAAAATGCTTTAAAAACTGAAATGACTCTCTTACAAAAATCTAATTGAAATTGACTTGAAGCTGAGTCCTGTGACCTGGATGGAAAAGGTGGTCAAAAGACCGTAAGCAGCAGGTAACAATGGGAGGTGATGTATTGAGCTGGTTTGCTGTAGGGGTATGGTTTTGGTCTGTTCTTATTTAATATCTCAATTAATGATCTGGAAAAGGAGGTAAATAGCACATTAATGAAATTCACAAATGATAATAAACCAGGAGGCTTGCAAACGTCAGAGAGGATAGCAATAACATAAATGGAAACTAACAAGGTTAGATATGTAGGCAGGCAATAAAATGAGATTCAACTTGGAAAAATGTAGACTAATACACTGAGGAAAAATAATAAGAAACATGCACAGTCCGTGAGAAAGCAAAACCTGGAAAGCATCTGCACAGAAAGGTATCTACGGGTGACAGTGAACAACAAATTGAATATGAGTTCTCAAGGAGATATATCAGTTTAAAAGACTGATGCAATTTTGGGCTGCGTATGCAGGGGAGTAATGTCAGAAGAGGAAAATTATTGTCTATGCATCTGGAAAGACTTCTGCTGAACACTGCATCCACTTCTAGACACCTCCATAACAGAAGGATGCCAGCGTGCTGAAAAGGATTTCAGAGAAGAGCAACAAAACTGATTAGAGAAGGAAAGGGACTGATTTATTGATCTAGGTGACAAAACGACAACTGTCTAGAAATATATGAAAGATGAACAGAGAGAATGGAGAGGAATTTCTTGGATGCTAACGTGCAGTGGTACAGCTAAATATAATGGGATGAAACTAAGGAAGAACAAAATTTGGACAAAGTATCAGACGGTTTCTCAGAAACCACGTGATGCGGCCTAGCAGGTAATTTTCAAGGGGAGAATGAGAAGTCCCATCAAATAAAGCAGTTGGAACATGTGAGGGTAAAGCGCGCGAAGGCAAACTGTAGTGAACTTGCAGGAAGTTGCACTACCTGGCCTAAGAGGTAATTTCCCTGTTTAAACTCTCTGGTTCTGTGACTGTCCCAATACACAGCTCCATTACTCTATTACTGGGTTCCTACATATGGTGGTGTTTTTCAAGGGAATGCGTATCGCATACGCTTCAATCCTAGTCCAAAGTCTAATTGTAGAGTAAAAGCTAACTGACTGCATACAGTGACTAAAGCCCTCAGAGACAAGCAGATCCGTGACCTGCTTTCACACAAAAATACTTCTTTTTCAGCAGACATGGTTTTTTAGTGTCGTCATTCTTCAGTGTTAAGTTATTTTGTACATTCAAAGGAAAATGTGATTATTTATTTGATTATTCATGCCTACCACCGTTTCCTTTTCACATTTTCTGTACTTTAACGTCTTTATTCGTTGTCGTGTAATACAGTGGAACTTGCTTAGTTACTCTAGAGGTCTGCTCATAGTGAAAAAGGAAGCTCTTAATGTTGAAGTGCATTGTAATGCTCCTAGACCCTGATGTTACAAGTAACAGGGGAAACAAAGACTGAAAGTAGTACATAAGTTAAGAAATACATAAATACAATTTTTCTTTTACAGAAAAATATGACTTTATCAATACAGCGATCTGTGTGTGTGTGTGTGTGTTTACACGTACATACTTTACCGAGTCTCCCATTTTTGTGCTGGCCAGGTAAGTTCCCTTTTATGAATGCCTGCCTTGGTCTTTACAATAACTGCTCCCACATTCTTCCAAGGAGAACAAAGAGGTGAAAGGTCGTTCAAAGTTTTCCTGTCCTTCTCACTTCCCCTAGGGGTGGCTGGAGTGCTGAGGAAGGAGGAAACCTTACAGAGAAGAAAGCTCCTGTTTTTACTGTAATAAAAGGTAGCAATCTCATCATGTATAGATGCTCAAATGATGTATAGACAAAGGATGTTTGCAGTGAAGATTGCCATAAGCAAAACGGTAGATCTAATCAACAGCTCTACATGCATGGATGTAGCCAGCCAGTGGGAAAGGGAAGCACTCACAGAACAGAATCTGGAATCGCTCTTCTGTCTCTCCACGGCTTCCCCACTGGAGTACAGGAAAAACGTGGAGCCTTGGTATTTCGGACAGAGAGGTGCCTGGCCGTCACACTAACTCTATGACTGTGCCACAGAAAGCTATTAATGTAATAGCCGTTTTACTTCCTTTTTTTTTTCGCATGGAAAAGCAGCACATGCTGCTAGCTACCTCCTATCAACAAAGTCAGTAGAATAAGGTGGTGTTTGTATGGGAAGTGCTGTAAAAATAATTCTATTGTGCAAAATAAATTACAGACCAAACAAGTATGTAAAAAAATATAATTAACCTTTAGAATATTGGCATTTTCAAAACTGTCAGACAGATGAATGTATATATGTCCTCAGGCTCTCAAAGATTACTGAAAGTCAGGACACAAACCAAAAGAAGTAAAGCACTCATAGCTAAAGCTACTGCAGAGTTCCTCCTTCAACCCACTGTGAGTGATGTGCTAACCTAGGTGTCCCAGAATAGTCAGAGGTATTACACAATCTGTGTGCTCCATGATCTGAGAACAATGACGGAGAACAATGAAGCACAGCTAAACGTTTTAAGGTACTGTGGCAGACACACCTCGGCATTTTTTCTGTTAATTTTTGTTAATTTGCCTGGGGGAGGAGGGTTTTTTTATCTAGCAACACAGGCATTTTAAACTGCACTCTTTTCTGGAACTGTCAAAGAACAGACAGTCTGTAAGACAACGCATGGGGGGTTTTGTTTGGTGGTTGGGGTTTTTTTACTGTATGCCTCTGTCTCATGCCCTTGCCTGCCTTGTCTATTTAGACTTTAAATTCCGTGGGTGGCAGGACACGGTACCACAGTTTACACAGTGCCAAGCACAGTGGGATACAGGTTTTACTGGGCCGTGTGAACTGCCATGAAGCAACGAGTAAATATTAATAATAACAATAACTTACCACACATCACTGTTGCAGAACCCTGCAGAAACCAAGGGCCAGAGACTCCGAGGGGATAAGCTGGCAGGAAGAAATCTGCACTGCACTCCTCTGATAGCTGATAGTACTTGAATGCAGACACCTCTCCTCCTCCCAGTGTCTTCATTCTTAACATGCAACATAAAACGCATCCCTGGGCACAGACAGCAAAACTAACCTGCCAGATCTACCTCGGCAGTAACTCCCGCTCCTCCAGCCCTTCCAGCCCCTCCAGGTGTCAGCGTGAAGAGCTGTGCTGTCTGCCCGGTGCGAGACAGGCAACAGGATGTTTAATGGTCTATGCTGCCGCCCGAGCCAGACACACAAGCTGAAACTCTGTCTCTCCACATGCAACTTGGATATCTGGCAAGTCTCAGCGAGACACGTTTTCCTCTTGGCCTCCTTTTCTTATTTCTAGGCCCAGTGTTCACATTCAAGGGAGCAGAAAGAAGGCGGGGGGGCACAGCAAACAAAGAGCTGTAGCCTGCAGAGGCACAAGGAAACCGGAGGGAAATGAGGATACATTCTCTGAAAATATAAAACCTGAGGAAACTTGCTTGTCTGCAGCATAAAACAGATTTGGAAGAGGTGACGAGGACAGACTAGCACTCAGTATCACATCATCTGAGGCAGGGAAGAGACACCAGGCAGGGGGCTGGGAAGTAGCAACCAGCTGCCCCATATGGTCAGCTCTTGGTAGGCAATTTGATTTTCATTTTCTCCGCTGATTGTGCTCATCCCTGTGGTATCTGGATGGAAAAACAATGGTGGAGATAATAGAGAAGGATTGCCCAGGGCATTTTTAAGGGCTTGAGAGCCATTCATTCATAGACCAAATCTAGGCCAGGATGGAAGCAGGTAATCTGCGGACTGACTGTTGGCTTATATGAAACGTTCCAGTGGTATTTCACATGTATCCACATAAAAATTGAATAAGTCACAATTTTCTTAGCATTCTCAGCAGATAGCTCAGCCTCCACAGCCTCTCAGGACTTCACAGCCTCTTAGTACTAATGACTTAGCTCCACAAATAAATTTAAGCACACAAGTCTATGCAGGTTCTGGGTGTAATTGTGGTCTATCCCAAAAATGGTTTGAGGCAGTGAAGAGTAAGGTAAGGTGTGGGAAAGATCCCATGATTGTACCTGTTCTGGGAATAAAAGAAGCCCTTCATTCTCCTAGGCTATTAATCTAGTACCTTCCATGAGCACAAACCCAGAGGAGCTAATTTAGATACTTAACTTTCCGTTGTCTTCCATGTGTTTGCAGAATAATAAGTGACAATGGCAGCTCACTATATCCCATACTCTATTGCAGCTTGTCTGGCAGAAACAAGAGAATTTATTATTGTTGTCATCATCATTTTAAAATAAATGAATTGCATCTAATAGGAGAAGAAATCCTCATACTGTTATGAAATAGCCATCCTCAAGTTGTCGTGTTAACTAACACTGCCTTTCCACCAGTCTTCTCCAAAGACCACTGACATAAAGACTAATTAATAAATGGCCAAACACTTAGATAAAAATCCAATTTAAAAAAAAAAATCAGCCACTAAAGCAGGGTTGGCAGACCTTTTTGGTGTCTCCTGCCACATGCAAAAGAAAGGACATTATACAAACTCATTGGTACCACCCACATATCTGCCAAGGCCAAACCCGGCTCAGGTACCTATGAACCCTATGGTTCACCATCATTCCGCTAAAGAAAAAGGGATCTTACAAGGACCAGACCTCACAGTGGAGTAAATAAATGATTAATTAAAATGGGAGGAAATCACGACGAGTATTTGCTGGAACACCCAAAGTTGTGGCCCAAAACATTTTTGTTTACATAAACATTGGGCAAAAACTATAAAGATAGAAAAAGTGTTTCTCATTTCTTATTCAGGATGAAAATCAACACTGGTCCTGCAATTCACCTATTGATAAGAACATTCAAAGACCACATGGTGAGACAACATGGCCTACTTTTACCTAGGAGTCAGGAGCCCTCTGTGACATCAAACAAACCACCCGCGCTCTTTCCTCTTCATTTGTCTGTCCACTCTGTTTCCCCATTCAAAAAGCTGCCTGTTAACAAGTATCTGCAGGAAGCTGGTACCATGGTTCACGCTCTACATTGGACTTGCAGACACTACCGTTACATGATTAACAGCAACAGCTCTGAATGATGCTGGAGAAGTCTTTAGCAGCGGCTAGGGAGAGCCACGCCAGAAGGCAACAACAGAAGAAAAGGGAACTCAACAAGAAACTTGAACTGATAGGAAGGTTTCCCGTGTGGATAAAAACGTGACAGCCACGGACCGGCAATGCCCTTTGTATGACGACAGCCAGCGCATACTCCTGCCAGGAACATTCAGGCTTCCGGGCGGCGGCTCTTCTCCCTGCTCTTCAACTGCAATCCCCATTTGTGCGTGTGCGTGTGTACACGAGCACAAGAATGGAAGAGAGGCCAGATTTTATTGTAATCTGCAGGGCGGGTGATTCAAGTCTTTGTGTAGGAAGTTGACTCACCTCCCTTCTGAGCAAAAAACTGTTCGACACAATTGTAATTCCCTCATTTTCACGTAGTCAGGCAATGTATACAGAACCTTCCATTTCGGTATTTCCTAAACAGTGAAAACGTGCTTAGAAAGTTTAGCTATAAAAACCTGTGACTGCAACAAAACAGATTTGCTCCTTCGTGTAGGGTATCACGAATCCCTGTGGCTCAGCAGCAGGCAGGAAAAGAGGAGGTGGGGGGGAGGGGGAGCAATTTGGCTTGGGGGGAGGGGGGCGAGTGTTTTGGGCTTATTTAATAATGCACTAGTAAACAGCTCAGGCACAGAAATGCAGCGCAGTGAGAATCTGTTATCCTGTGGAGCCTACTGCTTTAAATTTGCGCGCTGTAGCTTGAAGCATTGCACAAACTCTTGGTCTGCTGACTGCCTCCCTGGAACACAAACACACGGGTGATTGGGAAAGCTGTTTTTCAGCTTGCCCTCCCTCGCTTCTGCCGGGCTGCTTTTGGTGTTTATTTTTAAACAAGTCGTGTACATGGAAAAAAAAAAAACCCAAACCCAAAAAACCCACATAGCATTTTTAATCAACACCTATTTCCTTCCAGGACCCTATGATCCTCTATTGATTCCTATTAAAATGCTTTTCTTTTTCTTTGCCCCCTCTGCTGATCGAATTTCAGATCAGCCAGGATATGCAGCGAACCTTCCGGCGCAACTGAACCCAACTGACTCAGAGAGATCAAAAGGCTTGATGCATTCATTAAAATCTAGCACAGCCCAAGCAGGATCTTTAATGCAAGATCTCCCTTTGCATTGCAATTAACGTCGGGGAGAGGAATTCTTATTATTTTTTGCAAATGTTCTTGCTTTTCATTTGGGGGGGTGGGGGGGGAGAGAAGTGGTGGGAGGGAACGAGAACAAAAGAGAGAGATCTTTTTACCCGAGGATGACGTCACTTTGATTTTACTGACAACTATTGATGCGTGCGGAGCAGTTGCAGGCAGATTCCCCCACCCCCTGCCTCCTGGCACTTCTCGGGGAAACAATGCGCGTGGCCGGCCCGCGGCACGGCTC
>VZSC01001426.1:328490-372029 GCA_013398225.1 Steatornis caripensis
GTTGCTGTGATGTCCCTCCAACAGATATCGGGGTGGCTGAAGTTCCCCATGAGGACCAGGGCTTGTGAACATGAAGCTACTCCTGTCTGTCTATAGAGGGCCTCATCCGCTCGGATTTCCTGGTAGGCTGGCCTGTACCAGACCCCCATTATAATGTCACCTGCACCTGCCCTCCCTTTAATCCTGCCCCATAACCTCTTGGTCGGCTCTTCATCCATCCCCCAGAGGAGATCCATGCCCTCCAGCTGGTCATTGACAGAGAGGATGACACCCCCTCCTCGTCTCCCCTGCCTGTCCTTCCTAGAGAGCCTGTATCCCTCTGTTCCAACACTCCAGTCATAGGAGCCATCCCACCACGTCTCCGTGATGCCAGTAAGATCATAGTCCTGCAGGCATGCGCTCGTCTGTAACTCCTCTTGGAGCGCTATGTGTGTTTGCATAGAGGCATTTAAGTTGGGCCCCTGACGAAGCTGACTTGCTGGCTTGAGTGGCTGGAATTCCTTTGTGCTGCACTTCCGGAGCTCTCCTGCTGACCTGTGATCCTTCACCAGACTCTGGGCATTTTTTGCTGGCACTGGCATCAAACTGGTAGAAGCGGGATGGATTGAGGTTCCCCTCACAAGCCTATGACCTATTATACTGGGGGCAGTTCTGTTATTTTAAATAATAAAGGAGCTTAGTTTTCTTACAGGGCTCAGATTCAACTCGTTTGTCAACATGATGCCTTAATCCTCATCAGCTCATTTGCTTTTTCTGAGGGGGGAAAAAAGCTGAACCTCATTTGATTTTNAGTTCTGTTACTTTAAATAATAAAGGAGCTTAGTTTTCTTACAGGGCTCAGATTCAACTCGTTTGTCAACATGATGCCTTAATCCTCATCAGCTCATTTGCTTTTTCTGAGGGGGGAAAAAAGCTGAACCTCATTTGATTTTACAAAAGTCAGGATTCTTTCTAATTAGTAGAACTTCTGTTTAGCCAGCGCTGTGAAAGGTGTCCTTTCCACTGTACATGTATGCGCTGAAGAACACATCTGCTACGCCAGTACTTTTTTCAGTAGCATCTTTTTGTCCAAGATAAAAAGGATCCACACATAAGTCCTGGACTGACGACATACTCTGGAAGGAATAATTACCATTTCAAGATATCCCCAAGAGTTGTGTCCAGCCACAGCAAGCTGTAGATGTTACATTTTTTGTAGATTGCATCTTTGCTAATATTTGAATACAAGCCATAATTCAGTGGGACCATAAATAACTTCCTTTCAGAGATGGATGCTGTGGTAGCAGGCCAAATGGTTAGCCTTGTCAGTGCCTGCATTTTCACTTTATCGACCACACAGCATAATATGATGCTCCTTATTTAAATCCTCCATGCAGATGTCATACTGGGTTAATTGACAAGCAATTGGATTTGATAATATGTATAACACTGTAGCATCCATTGATTCTTGGGATAGTGTGGATGCGCATGTAGTGATCATGGGGTTATGATTCTCAGCGTTGGGAGATGAATAAGTCTGTGGGTCACAATGTAAATTTAAGCTGCCGAGGGGTAAGCATTAACTTACATGCCAAGTTAGATTGATATAATAATTCTTTATAGGGATGGAGCATGATTGGCTGTAAAAGAGTTGTCCTTGTACCTGAATTGTTTTAGAGCAGCAGAGCTTTAAGCTGAGTTAACAGCATGGTGTTAAGAATCAGTACCAATGTAAACACAGAGAATGATGGCTTTACGTTGGGCGTTATGTCATGCAGTATTTCACAGCTGTTGAAATCATTTCATTTTCAACCAGGTTGCTTTGGCTTTGTCAGTCTATCAGCAAAGACAGAAAGAAGTGCAGCACTGAAAATGAAATGAAACTCCGGACTCTCCAGATACGTAAGCGATGGCACTTCTGTGGAGCTGGAATCCTGCAACAGCACTTACTAATTCCAGCTAGTATAGTACAAAGTCATTTGCTGTTTCACTTTTTCCTCTGAAGTTCACAGCTATATTGCTAAGCTTTTATATGAACTCATGCTACTCTGAGTCAGAGGGAGCAAGGAAAGGAGGGAAATAAACTAAGAAAAGAGGAAAACAGGACACGGAGAAAGACCGTAATGAGATGAGAATTAGGAAGGAGAAATAGGGGACATCAGAAGAGCAGAAGATTAAGGAAGAAAGGCAACAGTATATCATAGGAGAAGCAAGAACGAAAACAAGTGAGATGTTACAAATGTAAAATAAAATAGGGGAAAATAATACAGAAGATAGAAGAAAATAAGAAACGTCTTTGATTTCTTGCAGGAATATTTTAGGCTCATCAGCAGCAATCCTACTTGCTGCAATTCACTGTGTTTGGCTCATACCTCAGAAATACACCTCTATATAATGAGTTTCCCCCTTTCATTTTGGCACCCAGCTTGCTCTTGTATAGGACTAGGCCTCCAGAGGTCACTGAGGAGAATTGGTTTCTAATAAAGCTCCTCCATAAGAGAGTTCAAAAGCTTTCCCACAATGTAGTGCACAATGAAAACTGACACCGCCAAATGGCTTTAGTTTCCCTCTTTTTTTATTTTTTTGATGTTACACAATTTTCCGGCATCTGCATATCTGACTTTAATTTTTCTGCTGAATGTTAAGCATATGGCATGAAGAAGTAAGTTATAAGCAAATGTGTATGTATATATATCAAAAACTACAGTGAAATACCTTTTGTAAGGTGTTTTTTTCTAATCGTGTGAGAATAAGCAGATGTGAGACGCTTCCTCTATTATGAACATTTATATGAGCTGTGTGGTCAGAGGTGCTTAGCAGTGAATTTGGCTCAGGGCAGGGGAACAACAGCAGTAATGTGAGGGGTGATTTACTCCTGTTAACACTTTTCAGAATTGGCAATAAAATCAGTTCAGTGCTCTTAAGATGGGAAGGTCTGGATTTTAAGGAAAACATGGAAGATCTATTATCAACCTGAAAAGCGGGTGAGTAAAAAATCGGTTTATTATTAATACTTAAGAAAGATCCATATATATTTCCAACAAGTGAATGACAACGAAAGGGCTGCTCCCTTTTCCTAGAAATGATTAAGGTTTTTTCGCCCTTCTGGTTTGGCTGCTTTTAGGCTATTGCTTATGTAAAACAGAACACCTCCTAAGCCATCGTTTACTAAACAGGCTTCTGATCTCACGCTACACAAGGAGGTAAATTGTATTCTGTGTGAGGAGCTGTAAAGGTGACCATAATGGGAGGGGGATATTCACTGAAACAAAGATAAACCCCTGGAAACAACAAAGACAGTAAGTTTGAGGCACTTAAATTTGAATTTTCACAGCTGAAAAGTCGAATTCAAACATGGAAAAAAAAATCAATTTTCATTTGCCCCGCAGGTATTTATTTTAGCAATTTGTATTTTGCTTTTCTCTTCTTTTGGCAAACGTAGAGTTTGTTGACCAGAGGAGGACAGTTCTGCTCTGAAATGATGGAATGCTTTTCCGAGAGGTCAGCTTCCAAAGGTGACAATCTGGGGACACAGCAGGGGTGCTGGCTGCACTCAGTACTGAGTGCTCTTAAATGAGAGGAGATTCTCATAGCTGTGAGTCAGCAGTGATGAAGTCATGACCACATCCAGCTGTGCTATCAATAAGCTAGGTTGCTCAGCAGCATGGCTACACCTCTGACTTGTGAGCGCATAGGGTGCATGACATAGGCCTTAAGGGGTATCCAGTCTTTCAGGCATGCTGGTAAATCTGTGCTTCATTCCAAGGTGTGAGAATCTCATCTTCAGTCTGCAGACCAACTCCATGCAAAAAGCAGATAGATAGTTTATTAGATGGTAGTATCCATCCACTGATGTGTCATAAAGTAGGCAAAAACCAAAGTGTCTGTATACTGAAGCAGTCTTCTGTGATAGCCATCAGCTGAGGGGGGGAACGAGCTCAGTCCCAGGAAATACAGGCAAAAAGGTAAGTGCAATTCTTGCTTCTATAGGCACAGACAATTCATCTTGTCTGTCATATTAGAGCTGCTGAGAATAGCTACAGGCAAAGTGTTGCAATACAGGAATGACTCCAAGGAGATACTGCAGCGGAGTTTGACCCACGCTGATGCATTAGAGTTAGAAGTGCAAGGCCAAATGAAAGAAAATCCATGGATGGTAGCATATGAGACTGGACATACCTTTGAGCTGTTGGATATGGTTATTTGAATTATGGTAAATTATTGTCCGTGATCTGCATGTGGACATGGGATTAGGACAGGACTCCCCAAGAATAAGTGGAAGTAGAGACAAAATGAGGGCATGAATGGGGCAGTTAGTTTTAGATTCTGTGCTTTGGGGGCTGGCAAAGATCCCAGCTCATTCCAGCCTAATACATACAGGGTCACCACCAAACTATGCACCAAGCACATTGAATTGCTGCATGTTTGTCTGACTGCAGGATGTGCGGAGCTCTGCCTACTGATTGAGGGTGCAGGGACAGCAATAACTTGCTCCGGAGAACTTGTAAGAGCCTCTTTGTTTATAGGTGGTAAGAGCTGTGTCACGTACTCTGAGGCTACCCACTTGGCATTTGCCTGGCAGCCATGAAGAAGGCTGTAGTAGTGTATGTTACGGCAGAGAACTACCTCCTTCAAGTAGTGTCTTTTAGGAAATTAGCCATTGGGGTGTGCCAGAAACGTGCTCAGCTTAGTCAGGAGGACTGGGCAGGAGCAACGGGAAAATCAGTAACTTTTCTCAGAAATTATGAGGTAATTGCCTTTTCTCTCTGGAACCACGCATGGAAGTCCTAGGCAGACAGCAATATCTGAGAAAGCTTTATAGTGAAAAAGCATTCACATTTCTTCCTGAAAACAAAACAGCTGAAGAAAAAAAGGATCAGCTGAAGGTGCTTCTTCTAAGGAACTCCTTGTGAAAATGTGCTTCACAATTAGACACTCAGAAGGCACATAACATGGTTGTCTGGGACCTGTCTAAGAGAGGGACAGGGGGCTGCCTGCTGTCCGTGGCAGAGGAGGGAACTGGAGCTCTCTCACAGGTGATTTGTAAATATCCAAAGGAGAGCTTTTCTTGTTCTCTGGGGGGCTAGAGGACCAGTTAGATAGAGAATAAACACAGTATTTTGTGTGGCGCCATGTCACACAGAATATTTTCTCCCTAGAGAGCCATGCCTGGTACCTGCATTGTTTTCCTCATTCATCATACACCAGGCGTGCATTAGTGACAGCACCATAGGAAATCATATTCTTCATGCTAAATTGTATATATCTACCTGTCAGACTTCCACGTGTTGTCCCAATAAGGGCCAAGGCTTAACTGCCTCTTAGTCGTCTGGTGCAGAAGCACACGTTACCTAACTACCCTCTGTGTTCAAAGGAGCCAATACCTCAGACAGTAGCTGTTGCAGACCAGGATGGCAGCTGTCTGCAGATATAATCACCACTGAAGACATACTGCCAGGGCTTCTGTGTCCTGGTTGCACAGCTAGGAGCAGAGCACACAAATATTTCTAAAGCTAGCTATGCAAATGCGTCTGGAATGGAGTCTTTTACAGTCCGGGTCTCATTAACCTGATTTGCATATGTAAATGACCTCTTGCCACATGATAATGAGGTCTGCTCATGCAGAGATGTTCAGCATATAAGGAAAGGGTTTTCAGTGACAATCAGAGTATTTTGGCCAAAGCAGCTAGCACAGGGACAGAACCAAGAAAGAGGTAGACACAAGATCCAGGAATAATGGGATAGGGAAGCAGAAGGAAGCAAAAGACAATCAAATGTTGGAGAAGTCTCTTCCAAATTCCAAGGGCATCTGCAGTTCTAGTGCCCCTTCCTTTATTGGAGCAATTTCATAGAGGAGCCTGTGAAATGAGAGCAGCTGGAGGACACTGACCATTGGGAAGTGACCTGTGGCATGGAGCTACCTGGAAGACAGTGGATGTCTGGCTATCCTGGAACAAGAAGCGCATGGTCTAGCATTCACTTAAAGCAGCCTCTTCCAGCTACTCCTGTGAGCACCATCACAGAGAATGGAGAGCTGGACACACGGCGGTGGGTCAGTACTTCTTCAAGCGCAGTCTCCACTCTATCCGTTTCTCTGTGAATTCTTCCTTGTCACTGCCCCACTCATCCAGAGGTGACGTTCCTCACCACAATATGCTGCTTAGCTTCTCATCAGAGATATTTCATATCTATGCCTTGCTTAGTGCATGTGGAAGCAAGACAAAATCCTTCCTAGGTTACCCTCCTTGGATACCATGCCACCTTTAGAGAAGAAATGACTGCTCATCTCCAAAGATATGTGTCTTCCTACTTGCCACGATTAACTCTTGGTTCTTGGTTCTGCTACAGAACACTCAGCTGCTGAGGATTTGCTGATCCAGGGCTCTCCAAAACCTACCTGACCGAGTACCATCCTTATCCAGCTCAGAAAAAAGGAATGATCAGTTCCACTAAGACTCACGCAGTTCTCTTAGGTAGGAATACGGCCATCCTTTCAAAGGAGGAAACGGCTTGGAGGCCAGGACTTCTCAAAGCCAAGTAGGAGCCAGTGTGGCTGGCGGTCAATATCTGCTGTTGCCAACAAAAAGTAAATAGTTATGGGCTAACTCAGGATTTATGTGCGTAAAAGCTTTCGTATGTCCAGTCAGCTGACTGCCAGTTTGTATTGGTACTTGGGAAGTCAGATGTGCTTGATCTGTTTTTGTCACTGAAGAAATAATAGCAGCCAGAATGAAATATCCAGGGCCCTGTTCATAGCTGGTAGGCAACAAAACTGCAGTTAAACAAAAATATAGTAGGGACGCACATCACAGTCAATAAACAAGAAGCTGTGTTCCTATCTTTGCGAGTTAGCCAGACTTAGCTAAATGAAGTTAAAATAATAGTGAAGGCAAAGCAACTTGGATATTAGATTAATTTAGGGAGCTGAATTCAAGCCTATAGTGGAAATTAGTTCATCTCATGACCACTTTTGGTTCACTCCCACTCATACCGAAGGGAAGATAATGCATATGGGAGACAGAGAAACCTGACACACTTGTATTTCATTACCTGTCCACTGCTGACAGAAACATATGCAGTGTGACTACAAGTAATGGTTAACTTCAAAGTACTAAAAACTGTTTGTGGAACATGCCCCATCCTTTCTACACATCAGTAGGCAGTTCCTGGAGCAGCCACTGGCCCATGCCCAACTCATCTGTGTTCCACCCTTCACAATGTGGTCATTACATGGAGAAACGATAGCATAATCCCTCTCCATCATGTTCACGATCTTAAACATGAGATTCAATCTTACTGTATTCACACAGTCAGTATTGTATTTCCCAGTTAGTAATATCATCTGGACTCATGATTGTCCCTTCCTAAAAAGCCCTCAGGTCTGGACCCTAATTTTCTAAGGTTACATCCCAAAGCCCTCTCAATGCTGAGTGCTCAGCTTTTAACAAAAGCAAGAGTCTTGCATATCTATGCTAATATTAATTTGTTCGGTGGTTGTAAGGAAAGAGTAATGTGCAGAATGACCTACAAATAAGTAGTGTCTGAAGAGCATAGTCTGGGCCTGGTGGCTTATTCATATAAATAAATCAGAAGGATCTGGCAGAGCACACAGGGTCCTTTGAGTGTTTCTGTATAGCCTGTCTGAGCAGCAAGCCCTTAACCATACACTCAAACAACCTCTGGGAGCACTCAGTCAATTTGGGCAACTAACAACCTGTCCTAAAACTGAGCCTTCAAGCATTTGCCATTCAGAAAAGGCTGTCATCCAACTAAGCCAAAAGCTTATGGAAATTCTCTCACTTATAAGGTGCCATCTTCAGAACACCTTTTGTTTATTTTCCATTGTTTAATAGGCAGGCTTTTTTATTTTTTCCTTGTTTGTAGGAACTTTAATCAGACAAGAGTTTTATGGGGCTATTCTGAAAGAAGGCACTTAATTAATTCCAGACCTTTCTCTTCCTCCCTCTTTTGTTCAGCTGAGGTATACCATCCACATACCTGTCTATAACAACTGAGGTAAAAATCCTACGAGACTTCTAAGAAGCTTGGTTCATCTTTCATTAGATCACAGCAGAACTGAACCATATCCTCTCATTGCTGGTGATTTTTTGAACTAGGCTTTTCCCAGTCTCACTGGGGTACGTATGTGAGCTCGAAAGCTTCACAATGCATTAAGATTTCATGAGGGCCTAATTCTGTTCTCTCTTACACTGCCCTGAATCTTCAGTGCACAGTGCTTCTGCTTCAGCATCACGTAACTGAGAAAGCAGTGAGGCTCTGAGTAGCCAAGCTCCACTGAATGGACCATCTGAAAACCAGTGTTCTAGCCACGCAATTTGTGATTTTTATCTTGAACAGACAAAAGTTTAGTGTCATTACTTCATTCCTATTAGATAAGTGTTTTGGAGACAGGAAAGACATTTTGGCTTATAGTAAAAACTTGTCTTCCAAATGTGCTCTTTTCTTTGTTTTAGCAAAAAAATACAAAGGCGGCATTTTGAGAGATCTTATTTTGTATTAAATGGTCAATGTCTCTTCATTATTTTGGCAGGGCTAGGTTGCGTCTGGTGTTTCTTTATGTAGTCATGCAGGAAGGCAAAGAATTCTCTTCTTGGTCTGTCCTGTGGAAGGATATAATTGCAGACTGTGCTTTCGTGGGAGGTACCAGCTCAGAACAGGACGTGGACATCTTGCAGGCCTGGGATCAGCAAGGACTTCTGCTCAATGTAACATTATTAGAAGAGTACACGAGACAAAAAATTACACCATAGAATCAGTTCCCTGCCCCTGCAAAGGGCTGTGGGCACCTCCGTTTCTCCTATTCCTGTCTGTAGAATACAATTTAGTCACCAGAAAAATAAGTGCTGTGGTTTTAAGTAAAGTAGCTGATGAGAAACTGAGTAGATGGAGGAGTTCTTAATTAAGTAATTAGACAAATAAGAGGGGAGAGGATTACATGATACAAAATGATGAATAGAATAGAATAGAAAAGTAGGTCAGGAATGTCTGTTCTCACTATATCGTGACGCAAGAACAAAATGACATGAAATAAAGTTCAGAGGTGAGAAATTCAAAGCTGATGAGGAAATGGTGTCATGTAACCAGTAATTACCTATGAAGCCTTTCACTCCTGGAAGTCGCTGATGCCAAGAATTTATCAAGTTTAGCATTGAAACTAAACTTTCCAGAATTATCATAGTTACAGATAATAACAGCTTTACAGAGCAAATTCAAGCTTGCTTTTGGTTTTTATCCAGTCTTAACTATGAAGGTGAACTCCTTCAGCTTTGACACCTTCCTTTGAGCTATCTGGTAACAGCCACTGTCTGACGTAGGTCATTGGAACAGAGAGACCTCAGTCAGTGTGATGATTCTTGTACTCTTATGTCCATAGAAAAGTCTCCTTTATATTTGGTGTGGGGTGCAGGACAAAGTCCCATCCCAGGGACATTTCCAGGCTAGGCTTGCTCTAAGAGCTACAGCCCCCTACAAATGAGCACAGCTATGAACGCAGTTTCTCTGCAGCCATAGGAGCTATCCAGCTGGAGGAGGATTTACCCCCAGCAACAAATACCAGCATTCTCAGTGAGATTTTCAGAGGCATCCATGTTACCTGTCTTGGAAAACGGGCTGTCTGTCTGCTGATCTTCAAGTCTCTGGGAATCTTCCCATGTCACCAGGAGCTCAAAGATCTGAGCTCATTATTGCTGCGGTTCCATCAGAGCAGATTTGCTGCAAACGCACATTTTTTCTGCACCTTACGTATCAAAGCCAACTCTCTCAAGCTGACCCAAGTGTATTACTGTGCATTCAAATATGATGTAAATCATAAATTTGCTGAGGACAAGCTGCTTTATATTTTCAATAAACTTTTGGTTCATGTTTTTTAAGTGTGCTTTAGAGTTTTACACACCTTCATCAAAACCAGATTATTTGATTACTTTCTATATTCATAGTACTCCATTGCTTTGCCTGCATGTTTACAGCAGCTATTAAAACAGATGAAAGTCACCATGTGCTTCAGAGGGATAGGGGTAATCACATCCACCAGTGAAACACATTAATTTTCAGCTAATTCCAGCAAGACGCACAAGAAGAAAATCATCAAAAATCAAAACTGTTGGATACAGTTGCATTACCTGGAGCGTGGGGATGGAGGTCTCTTAGAGCTTGATGGCATTCCTTGTGACCAACGTGATGACAGAGACTGACCTCCTGACATATTTGAACCACAGCTACCTGATGAAACTGACAGCACCAACGTCAGTCCAGCTGGTGCTTAAATCCAGAGATTATTTCTGTGTTCCTAAATAAGTATGTTTTCTTTCCTCCTGGAAAGAACCTTCCAGGCTATGCAGCTCTGGGATTTACTAACATGCACCTTCCTGACTTGGGGTGCTGAAATGCAGTTACACAGTAAATGAATCTACATTCTATATTAATATGAAAGGGCACATCTCAACCAACACCAACAGAGTCTGCTTAAGGCAAATCAGGTTTGGGTTTTACTTGAAGATTTTTAAAACATCAGCATCTATCAAAGAAGGTATAGATTTGGAATTCTGTGTTGCAAGCACACAGTTGTGTTACATACTGAAAATATAAGCTCCCAACTGATAGAGATTACAGTCCTGAGTTTACCAGTGCTTTTAAGCATCTTCCAGCAAGAAATAAAAGAAGGCAATTGACAAGGATCCAAACTACTGGATACAATTACAGCACCTGGAGCATGGAGATGTGAAACTATGATGATCTCATTACCTGTAGGTATCAATTTAGAGTCACTTGCAGTAATACCTCACCATAATAACTTTCTTTGCTGGCAGAAATGAAAGTTTGGCGAATTTTCATGTGAATGTTAATGATTTAAAAAATTAATTCACTTAGGAATAGAGCTCTTACTCACACTCCCTGGCAGTCTTTGTAAGTGCCTGCAGCCCTGGTGAAAGCTGAGACATTTAGGCTCTGCCTCTGCTGAGAAATCAGTGCTTCACACAACATGTCTCAAAGTCCGGTTTCCACAAGTGTCCAGACCTAGCTGAAGCACACCACATCTCTCTTCTAGTCCATGCATTAAGGCATGCTTTCCTTGAAAATACAGGCATCAAAGTGACAGGAAGAGGAAGTGCCTGGTTCTGCCCCTGACATGGAGTCAGCATACAGTTGTAGTGCGCATCTGATCCTGGCAAGAGCTCCACCACTTCTGACACAGCTATTAAGGTAAGTCTGGCAGTTTTTCTCATGCTGAAAGACATACTCCTGTCCCCCATTTCCTCACTTCCATTTCTGGCATGTAGTTGCATCCTCTTCGCTGCACTAGGACTACCAGTCAACTGACTACTCACTTAATTGGTTCAGGTCACTACACTTCATTTTTTTATTCTGGGTTAGTTTTCCGCCACTTTTGTGAGCTGGGTGGCTTGCTGACTGGACAGATGAGTGCAGCAGGGGCAACGGAGAGAGGACAGAACAGGGAGCAGGAAGAGGGAGGAAGAGAGCAGGGTTTTCCCTCTTGGCAGCAGCAAGCTGTAGATCAGCTCAGCTGCAACATGAAACCTCACCCTACTACAGCTTATCCTAAGGGCACGGCCAGTGGAAGTGCTTTCTAGTTTCATGTACACCTATATACCTCTCAGACTTTTCACCCTATGTACTTTTATAGTATATTGTGACACAGACACTTCATTTAAATCTAAAGGTGTTTCCCCTTCCTGAGTGTGGTGGAGGCTTTGGAAAAACTTGTGCACAGAAGGGGAGGATGAAATTTAAAAAAAAAAAAAGAGCAAGACATTGCATTGGCCCATAAAGGAGCAAATTATAGATGCCCTCCTTATCCAGCATTTTAGAAAGATAAGACTTATGTCAAAAAAGAAGGTTTAAAACAGCCCCCAAGCATCTATTAAAGTGACTAATCAACACTTCCACAGCAGGTCACTAGAGGTCTTGCTGACCTTGGCAGTCTTAGAGGAGGAGGAAGAAGGTGCATTTTCACACACCTCCCTGTTCTTCAGCAGTTTCTCCAGTATGAGGGAAATGAAACAGATCTTTCATTAACAGAGGACAAACATATCTTTCCCTCCCTCTTCCCAGCCTTTATTGTAATAGTAATTTCTCAGCTTTTACAATGCTTTCTGTCCCAAAGGGTCTGAAATAACTGTACGAGATATTTACAGAAATCTCTTCACCCACCAGTGAAATATTGCTAGCTCTACAGCTGAGTGTAGCACCATCTCCTTAACAGCTTTACAGTGGTGTTACACTAAAATTTAGGAGAGAAAGAGAGAATCTTGTAGCCAGTTGAAAATGCTGTGAGGATTTACAATAGCTGGGTCATTTGAACTGATCTACCCTGGAAATCAGTTAGCACATTGTAGAAAACACTCCCAGGAGACACAGGATTTTGAAAATTGGCAAGAACATGCTTCATTTGGAAAAACAGGAGAGAGGACAACCACCATTAGGGGGAGCTCTGTTACATACTCCTAATGCATTAGTTTCTTTTCCCAACTATCACCAGTTTTGGGGTGGATTTTTAAACTTTTTTAACTTATCATAACCTCTAGGTCGACCCTTTTAAAAAGATTCAGACATCCAATTCTCTTTCATTTTAATCGAAGTTAAACCCCTGATTTTAAGTGATCAAAACTCCTTAGGCATTTTAGAAAATCCCAAGGATGGTGTATAACAGCTTAACAACATCATTGTGCATATGAGTAAACTCAGTGTTGTCCCAAATAACTACTATTGCAAGCACACTCTTACCTAGTTAAGTTAATTCCTAGAAGAAGATGGTGAATGTGAGTTTCTAATTAGCTAACAATTCTTTGAAAAACTTTATTCTCTTTGTTCATTTGATGCCATTTTGTGCCCATCCTGAAGTTACTTAATAGGTATCTGTAGTGGTTTCTTTACTACCTGCCTGTATGAAGATGAATCTGTACAAGTCACTGTTACTGAAGTGACAGTGCTGGTGGAAATGAGGGACCCCCTGTAACTGTGTTGCCTAAAAGAAGCAGTAGTTCATCCATGGGCACCTCACCTGTAGCATGTGCCAGCAGGAGGTTTTTTTATCTTTGATGTTTTTGGTATATAATAGTAAGCTTCACTCATTCAGTTGGACCCAGTGTGATGAAGACTGAGTTGTTCTCCAAGACATTATGAATAATCTGTGTTGGCCAGTTCTTGGGATATTTACTGTACAAACATATAGATCTAGCTTAATAGAGAATAGTGCTGAAAAAAGCTTGAAGGAAAACAAATCAAGATAAACCACATCTCAGTAAAACACTTAAGTGTTGTTAAAAGACAATGCCAGACAGGGAAACAAACAGCAGCACAAGGTCAGAAGGACTGCAGCAGTTCAAACAGAGACTCTCACAAGAACAGCAAGTGCTGGAGCTCTTCAACCTGACAGAGGCATCCTTAGGCACATCTGAAGATGTTAGTTTAGCCTGCAGGGTGTCAGGCCCTGGTCTTACAGTGAAACAAATGTATGCAGTGACTTCTTGATACTTCAGCAACCAGTTATCTTCATGAAGTTTGTTCCTCCTGTGAAGCAAAAGTAGTAAATAAAAAAATAAAAATACTGTCTCCTGCAATATCTCAGATTTTCACAGGGAAGAGCCATAGTTTACAAATTGACCTGGGAAGGTATCCTGGCTAAGCACAATCAGTATATATGTTGTGTCCCTGAATCCCACCTAAGATGCTAAATCCATGAGATATTTATGCACAGCATCATTACAGAGACAAGATTTCAACCACTGCATATGCCAACTAGTTTTGCTCCCCACAGTGACTTTTCTTCCACACTCTTTGACCACACATGCAGGTCGTGTAAGATGGTTTCCGGCAATTCATTTTGTTTGCAAAGTTAAATCTAACGTGATCTATGTAAAGTGATATCCTAAGTAAAATCCAGCTTACTCTGGGAAAAAAGTGAAGGAAACCTGCTCTAGAAAAATAAATCTGTGCTTTATCAGATGTTATAGCAACAAAAGAGGCAACAGAGTAGTAAATAGAGTCCATAACTCTAAGGTGAATTTCTGCCTTTCTGTATCCTCCTGAGTACATATTTGGTGATAACAGCTCTGTAAAATATTTGTAATGTCTTTGCTTTGGGCGTCACTGATGTTATGCACATAGACAACCATCTGTACCTTTTATTTCACAGAAGGCTCAAAAAAGGTGGTGCCTCTGTTGTGAGCTGAGTTATTGGTGAACACGAGACCTCTCCAGCATTTCCATTTATGATTTCTAGTCCACATAGGATTCATTCATGCTTCCAGTATACCTTGGGACTATGTCTAGCCCCAGAAATTACTTCAGCTGACCAAAATACCATTTCACAAGATAGTTGCTTATCTCTGTTTCTGTCAAGGAATAGGAAGCAATTAGCACAGTTAAGTGATATGGAAAAGCCACTCTAACCTTCAGGTTGTGGGACTTCAAAGATTTCTTGGAAAAAAGATGCTTGGCAACAAGAAAAATGTATGTGCATCTCACAAAATTGTTTAACAATAAATTGAAAGACTTCACTAAAACTTCCTTTTACAGAAGCTTTCTGTTCCTCTCTATACAAAAATACAAAGACCTGTGTGCGTACAGGGGAAGGAAGAAATCACACTGCAATTTGGGGAGCTCAGTTACTCATTCCAGTACATTGCATTCACAATTATCATGAAATAATACAGTTTTGTAGAATTTCATTCCTCAACAGTGTTTCAATGTCTTCAAATGAGATTCACCTACAAGAATGTATTCCCAGTTCCTAGGCATGTTTCAGGTAGATTTTTGGAGTGAAGTGAAAAGACGAAAATGTATTTTCTCTTGTTCACATGTAAGTCAAAATCATCTTTTCTCTCAAGCACTACAGATAATCCTGATCAACTCAAAATCTTATCAATGGGCACGGGTTGTCCATTTCAAGCAAAGCTGAAATGAGGGAGAGAGAAATAAGTAGGAGAGAAATGTTTTATGCTGTTTTGGTTTTTATTTTATTGCTAGAAACTGCCGCCTCTTTACATTTTCTTCTTGTGAAAAAGAGATCGTGCTCAGTGGCTAAATCTGTCCTCTCAAGGGAGCATGCATTACTACTGCAGCAGTAGGGGTGGAGGCAGCCCAAGCCCAGAGTCAGTCTCAGCCAGTAATCAGCTCTTTTCTTAGTATCAAGAACTCAGTTTCAACTTCTTGGTTTATTGCTATCTCATAGCAAGGAACAGGGAAAAAATAAATGAAGTTACAAGAACTGAATGAAAAATTATAATTAAGTATATAAAACTGAGACAGAAAGAATTAATTACTTATTTAAAGATTTACTCAGCCCTGTGTGGCAGTGTTCATGCCAACTTCTTACAGTGTTTTAGTCTACTTTTCTCTGATTCTAGGTCTGTAGCTTTGGAGTTTCCATAGTATTTTGTTTCTCATTAGGGTGTGGTTACAACACCCATTTTGTCGTAGAACAGAAACTTGCATCAGTCAACGTTCTTTAGTTTTGTCCTATTGTCTTTTTCATCTGTTCACCTTCATACCACTGCAGAAGCTTGACAGGGAACCGGGTAGGTGATTTAGAGACAGCACTGGATTCTTCCACACTTCCTTTTTTAAATGGAGCGAGATATTTAATTAGTTAATCGTAAGTGGCCTGGGTGCAGCCTTCATGGTTAAGTTTGCCAGCTGTCCACATCTGGAGGAGTACTCTAATGGTATTGCTCCGAGGGTCTACCAGCCCGCAGGCCATGACCTGTTATTCAGAGGCTTTATGTCTTTGTGCCAGTTACCCTCTCTCTGTTCCCTTGAAGCTAGAATGTAAAGGCATCCATGTTTTCCCCTGAACTTCCCTCAAAGGGGTATTTCCCAGTTGAGAATAGCCCAAGAAACATAATATAGCCAAAGCTGTATTATCTCCATGGAGCTAAAATATACAGAAGAAGGAAATCAGGAAAGTCCAGAGTCTGAGCAGGTTCTCCAAAACGGAAAAGAAAATGTTAAGGTGAGTTGCAGAGATAGACTCTCCTGGAAACAGGCATGAGGTCAAACAATATAAGGAACTGGTAAGTGAATGCAGCCCACTACCCAATCTATAACCATTTCATTACAAATGCTGTGGCACCCAAGCAGAAAATTATATGATACATATAAGAGGCTAGCTTTTGTCCAGTAATGAACAAATGTTATCATTAGCTTATGTGTGCTTAGTGACACATAGTACACATGCATGAACACAGTCCCAGATCTGGAGACTTAAAAGTCTAGTGAAGTTTCAGACTTTCGGTTTAGATGTTTATGTGAGTGTGTTTGATTGAGAAGTCTTTCAGTCCTTTTTTTTTTTCGTGCTGAAGGGATCAGAAATATCTTGCAATTTGCTACTCTTATTGTGGTTTAGTAGTCAAACTTCCATTACTAAGTAGAACACTTAACTGGAAGAGTGGCTGAAGTGACAATACAAAATCTGGATTTTAAAAAAAATCCCACTGAGGACAGTGGGTAGAATGGGTGGACAGATCTAACAAACACTGACAGCCAGAACTCCGTATGCTGTCTCTTCTACCATCTATACTCATCACTCTCATAAAATGAGTCTAGCTAGCTGTGATGATAGTCAAGCAGCCCACCCCACAAACACAGAAGTCGCAGCTATTCAACACGTGCATCTTCCAAGAGTCAGCATAGGGCTTGCATGGGTAAAGTGTGATCTATGTCACACATTCCTGCTAAAGACCTAAAGGACTATGTCCTTTAGCATAGCAGAAGAAAGGTAAATTAATCTTCATCACAATTGTTCAATTTCTCAAACTTCTTTTCAGCAAAGATATAAATTGTGCCAAATATCTATCAGTTTTATGATGACAATACCATCAGACTTGTTTCATTAAACACCCTCCCCTCTCTTACAACTGTCTAAACAGGATTTTTCCACTTAGTACCCTATGAATCCAGAGTTATGATTATTCAATAACTGAGGGGATCTCTTGTATTTAAATATTAATGTTTGTGTAGTTATTAAAGTATTTGATGATTTGTCCAGGGGCACTGTAAAATTAAATATAGCATGTCATTTATGGTAATACAGAGGAGAATAATAAAAAATCTTTTTCCTTCTGGTTTTGTGTCTGGCTCTGCATGTTACTTTTACTGCTTATTTGATGGTTTGGGATATTGTGTGGTTTTAAACCCTTTTAAATGTAGTATTTCAGAGCATATTGTTAGGAGCATATAAAAGATTATCTCCCAAGTTATGACTTTGTGTTGCTGTGTATGAACTGTTGTCTGACAGTTATACCACTAAAGGGGAAGGCAGTTTTCCAAAAAATACTTATCATGTATTGGGTGTAGCAGTACAGTAAGCCCATAAATATTTTGGAAAGCTCACTTTGGTCCATGCTGTATTTGCTTTCAGAAATCACATCAGCCTACCGGAGCAGAAATGTGTATATGTAATTAGGCTTTTCAAGTTATGTATATTTAAAGAACATTATTTAGGCACTCCACTGTGACTCCCTCATGCTACAAAGAACAAAAGAGAGAGAGAGCAGGAGGGAGAGAGGCAGAGCAGCTTATTTGAGGCAAACGCTTGACTGGTATTTGTATGTGTACAGGTGTGTAGCTTCTTCATGGCTAGGTTTTTGAGGTGAGATAAAGGGGAAAAAAAGTGCCTATGTTTGGCCCGTTCTGCTAGGAAGCATCTTTCTGCTGACATACTTAAAAACAATAGTAGATAAAAATGACTTTCATAAGGTCACTCAGAGATGGAGCCAGAAATAGAAAGCAGGTCATGTAAATCCAAATCAGAGCACTTTCTATGAGACCAGACTGGTATTTCCTGCTGAAAAAAAAAAAATAGTTAAAATCTTGAATGACTGCTTTTACTGCACAACAGACGGGGTTTGATTGAGGGCTCCTTCAGCTTTTTCATATAGGTCAGTGTAAAAAGATTCTGTGGCTCATGATAGACAGCCATCACAGGATGCATCTCTTCTTGGTAAAAAGGTGTAGCAATCTAATATATTTTTAAAAGTAGCCTGGTGAACTGAATGAATGTAATTGCAGCAGAAGCACTTGCTATATTTAAGGTTGATTTATTATTTTCATTCTAAGCCTATTTTTAAAGCTGATCATAACTTTCTGAATGTGTATATAGGTATGTATGTGTGTAATGTGGCAGCTTTGTTTATAAATTGCAAGCATGCAAAAGTCAGGACATTCATTTAGTGTTCTCAATGTACTAATAATTCACCTGTCTTCTTAATACTCGGTACAGAGAATTGCTGTACTTGATGTTAACTGTGATGGTAAGATATTGAGTGCGTTGGGTTTTTTCACTGGCTTAACTGGAAACACTTCACATGAGGTTTCGGATCCTTATTATCTAACAGTAATTTAGAAAATTTTAATTAATGATGTATATGCATTATCCAGATTACAGTTCCAATCCAAAGCCCACTGCAGGCAATGAAAAGACTCCCATCAAGTATACGAATTGCTTGATCAAAGCCCAAATGCTTACACTGGAAATAACACACAAATTAGGGTTACTGCCTTATTCAAAGGACAGATTAATCTGTACAGACCTCAGTGCTACCACAACGAGGCTGCTTCCCATTTAAAACGGGCTCGTGTATGTTTACATTACACCTTGGTATGCACTGTGGATATGTGCAACTACCATGCCCAGGCTGTCTGAAAGGGCTGGGATGGCAATATGGCAAAGTATCTGTAGCCTCAGGAGCAGTGTGTGGAGAGGGCTTTACCATGAACCAGTGAAGAATGGAGACCACATCGATCAGAGACGAATGTGGTATGTAAATCTTCACTCCCTGTCTGTGTTTCAACTGGGTCTTAAGGCACATATGCAAACACAGTGAGTGTTTTAGCTGAACATCAAGCAAGACTGCAAGCCGCTTGTGCACAGGACTAAAGCACCTGCAAAGCATAGAACTGGGGTCCATGTCACGGAGGCCACAGAAAGTCAGTGTTAGAAGACTGGCCTCACAACCTCCTGTAGAATAACCACAAAACACAGGGTTTTCATTAAGGACTTTGAAAAACAGATGCTCTTACGGCCTTATAACTGCAACAGCTTCTACCAAACAGCTCTATTGAAACACACCTGTCATCTTCTGTCTTGGCACTTCACTCCTGTCACCTCACTTCACTGTTGCTGCATGCCTATACCTTGCATTATACTTCAGAACAAAATTCACTTGTTTTTCTCTTCAGATCTTATCACTGTCTCATCCTTCATGACTTCATACAGTAAATTAGAATCCTTAGCGCTCACCTCATTTTTACCAAAGGCGAAATGCTCTTCATCCCATTTTCTTATGAAGGCATTTTCCCCACGCCTCTACCTCTGTACGTGAAGAAAATTTTACACAAGTCTGCCCAGTCACTTTGTCATCCTCCCTCAAACCATTCTCTTACTCTCACTGTTGCAATGACTAAAAAATTAGCTGAGAATGGTTAAACAGCTGCTGTGCTGTGACCACCACTTCTTGTAGTAATTGTAATCCTCTCACTGTAATCTCATGATGCCTCTGTCTCTTTTTGTATCCATCTGTTGCCTCCTATCATAGACTTGGACCGCAAAATACCTGGGATAGGAACCAGCCTTTTTCACTCATATACAAATGAGTTTAGCACCTTGCACCCCAGTATCCCCACCACCATCACTGCTGGGTTCCCTGGCTGTTACCTCAAGCATAACTAAATGATAATGATCGGGTTTTGAGAAAATGTATTGGGAGAATTATACATACATAAGCGATATATTAACTCTGTTTTCATATAAGTAATTACTAATTTTATATGCATTTATGTCAGTGTATGGTATTCCAGATATATAGAGATAGAGGTCATCTATCAGACCTCAGTGCATTGTTAGAAAGTTACCGGAAACTGGTCCACTGCTCACCATTCTATACCTCCAATATTTGGATAACAATGTTCCACCTCACAAGGATGTTGCAAGGATTAGTTAACAAACTAGAATTTATAAAGTGCTTTGAAGATTAAAAGAGCTATCTAAATGTGCATTTTTATTATTAACAAACCATATTTATTCAAACTTGGCAGAATCACTAAATATGCAAAATCTATGTTTTGGGGTTTTTTTTAATGTAGCAATGGAGTTCTCTGCATGCCAAGAAGGATCGTGTGATGTTTTATTTGGCAAAAATGCTTCCCCAGCAATATGTGCCCCTCCTCCTGCTACTTACATACACAAGAAATGATTGGTAGCTGTTATTCAAACCTTACATCTTTCTCTTTGTAGCCTCTGGAAATGTCACCACAACCAAAGGTTACCAAAGAAGTACTGTCTTCCCTCTTGTAATTAGAGCTGTACTAATAATGAGCTGTGATTCAACAGGTACAGAACAGATTTGTTGTTGCAATAACTCCTAGGAATGGAGAGGCAAAGAGTCATGATTCCACAGCCCGTGCAGAGCAGTCACGGACAGCCTGCCTCTACAAGGTAACTCTCTCCGCAGTAATTTCAAATTTAACCATGGTGGAATGACAGCATTGCAGCATGCATCATTCTCAGTGGAGGGTAGGTGATATAAAGTTAAATGGTGCAAGAAAACCGAAGCAAAACAATTTATAGCAAAGCATGCCCCAGCCCCAGAGGGAGTCACTCCCTTTTGAGCCCTTTCCAGCTTCTGACTCCTGCACCCTCTACTGCCATGGCCCTGCGGCTTGACTCCCAGGAGAGTAACAGCAGGGCTCACATGGATGTGTCCCTAAAGGGCAGTGACCCAAATAAGCTGCTCCTCTGCCTCTTCCATTCTGAAGTTTGGCATACGGGCACAGGGAAGTTCTGTGTCGAAGACATGCTTTTCCTCAGCAGCTGCCTTAAAGCTCTACACCTGGTACCCGCGTAAGTATCCTTGGTACTTACGGAAAAGTGCATTTGATCACGGTATTGTACTATGTAGCTGAGTAGCAGTTGGCATTATCAGACCTAAGTTGTCTAGACTAAAGCTCACTGATGAAAGAAGCTAATGGAAATAAAGTATATTGATTAAAATGACAAATTTTGCCCTACCACCTTATTATCATGACAGGAGCACTGTAGTAATTTCCACAGACAGGACACACACATATACAGAGCCATAGAGGAAGTTACTACATACATATTGGGTAGGAAGAAATGACTTGATCAAACCAAATGTTGGAGTGAGGACAGATCAAATGATGCCACATGGAAAATTATGGTTTGGAATGAAAAAGTGGTCCATTTAACAGTACATAAAGTCTCTGTAATATGCATAAAATCAGCAGCTAGCAGATGTTTTCTGACACAGTGCATCTGCACAAAGCTGAGGCATATTCAATTCCACTGTAGTAGCAATGCACAGAGCAGATATAATGGCAGACCCTCCAGACAGATGAAGGCAGCCCTTCTTTAATAATAACAGTAAATAATAACTTGTATTAATTAGCAATCAGGAATTTAATGATGGACTCAGATGCAATTGTGGGAGATATCACATAGAAGATTCAATGAAAACTTAGCATCCACTGGTAACAGATAGGATGAGGAAAAACATTTCATGACAGCTCCCTGTTTAATAAGATCTTGCTTGAATATATGAACTTGGGGGTTAAAACTCTTCATTCACACTTCGTGGTCAAAGGCAACTTCTTTTAAATCTCAGGAAAATTTCACTAGCCATTTTAAGTCTGCAGAAATGCAAAGTAAAATATTCTTTCTTTATTTTGAAATAATATTGCACATTTTATTTCATAGAAGTGGCTGAGTTTTGAGAAAGTCCCTGTCCTGAGTATGATGGTTGATTTAAAGAACTGAAACATCAAGGTCATTTTTCTTTCTTGAGGTTACTTGTTAGCTGGGAGCTTGTGGAAGAAAATATAGTATGGTCCTGTCTCAGCCTTCTCTAGTATCCCAAATAGCCATTCATGCCTATCCAGGACACAATATAGGCCACTCAGAGTAGGCGGTGCAGGTCTTCATAATTCAGTCCTTGTTCCTCAGTGGTTTTACCAGAAGTAATACTTAATGACTGAGAGACTTAAAATGTCAGAATGAACGCTTAACTGGTCTTGATTACCATAATTGACAAAAATATGGAAGTTCTCAATACTTTGAATTATTATTTCATATCATCTGCCCACTCAGGCAGAGGCCAACGTACCAGCATGATGGAGGTTATCTTGGAGTCTACCAGCACTTTGACAAATTAGTTTATTTCAAATCAACATGTGAAGACTGAAGCCAAATGAACAAGGCAGTGCACTAACAGCCTGACTTGACCAAACCCAGTCAAGAAGCATCCGGTTTTGACACAATGACATTGTGTCTTGGACACAGTATGGCCATGTTTGCGGCTTCCAAAGGATTGTATGCATCAGGGAAGGAAACTCTAAAAGCTTCCATCATGCAAAGTGCTATACTCGAACTACAGAAATCATGTATCTTCTTAACACACTATATTTAATGATTTTTAAAATTGTCATCTGTTTTCCAAGCCCTTTGTGGGACAGGTCAGAGAGAGTTAGGAACCTCTTCAGCCTACAGTAACCTGACTTCTCAAGGCACCTCTCTGAAACAACTGTCTGCAACAAGAATGAGAAGTGTCAGTACAGGAAGTAGAAAGCTGAATATGGAACTATTTCCCTCTTGAAAACACTGGAACAGTCACAGAAGATCTTCCTGCCATGAGACCACTTTTTGTCCCATAGACACAGTGGCAGTACAATACTATAAATAAACAAATGCAATGCTAAGTGCAAGATATAAATGTAGGGAAAAAATATGTACCTCTGTGCCTAATTGTTAAAGTATATTAGATATCATGGAGGTAAGTTGGATATAGATGTCTTAACAGATACCATGGATTAAGTTTTACATTGCAGTTTCAGAGCAATGAAGACATAAGCTTTAAAATGGGATGCACGCCTCACAGAAAAGGCTGTCAAAGCTAGCAGTGAAAAATGAGTGTATGTAGAAAGCTCAGTTAAACTGAGCTTCCTACTAACTTTTTCTGTTTTGGACAACAATTGCTTACTTCTCCAGCAGTGTCTGCAGTATTGCCATTGTTGCACCAGATGCCAATTACCAAGAACTTTGTTAATAGAAAATGGAATTATTTTTACTCAGGACTCTTTATTCTTATCGAGTGTGATTTACTGTAGTGTTATTGAGAAGGTCTCATTGTCACCTGATCATATCTTTTCACAACTGATGAGATTACTATCAGGGAGAAAGCTGCTCATTCCAAGCAACATTCGGTAATGAATTGATTACTGGCTGAATGCTGATACTTTACAAAAAGTGTAATCAATGAAATATCTGCCATTGCTCAAAGAGTCCTACATTAGAAAGGCACACGAAATTATCACTAAATGATTCCACATGGTGACTGGTCTGGACTGTGTGAAATCAATTTAGACACACATAGGAGTATAAAGTGCTTTTCACTCACTTTTAAAGCCACAGTCTAAAAAGCAATGACTGTAGATGACCATGTGTAATAACTGGGTTGTAAAGAAGCGTCTTGCTCAATCTTGTTTTAAGCACAGCATACTCAGTACTGTTTACACTCGCAGAGTAGTGTTATTTTTAACAACCACTAATAAGCTGAAACATCCCATTCCCCTATTTCACATTTAGTATTTCTTTTCAGATCTACTGTTCCACTGCCTTCACAAATTTAGGAGGCCCCTGGGAGGTCTCTTCCTTGCCCTACAACCATGCCTGCGGGACCTGCTGCTGCTCCTCCCCTGGCACTAATTCCACTGACATCAAGGGACGTACACATGGAAATGCACCAGGATACGAACTCCACATCAAGAGAAATAAAGACAACGTGAAAGATCTCTTTTCTTACCCCTGCCTCCCTGTCTAAGCCATTGAGGGCTTTGCTCAAACAGTGCCCTCACTCCTGAATGACAAAACAGGCCTTGAGACTATCTGCCACCTCCCAGGCCAGGAGGCTACAGGAGGGGTTTCCCAGTGAACATCCCAGGCATGGATCCAACTGCTATATCAGGGCAGAAGAGGAAAGACCCATCTCTACCTGCTGCTGTGAGGAGTCACCTGTTCACACTTTTCTTCCCTTCCTGGAAGAAAGACTGCAGAAAAATTCCTTCCCCCTTCTTTTTCCTCTCCCTTTTACTCTGGAACTAGGTTGAGAATCTGGGTCTGGCTGCTGCAAGATGAGGCCTCCCGGTCCTCTCTTGCTCTACAAGAACCAATTATCCAGGACCAAGAAAAATCCCAGTCGTCATCTGCTGCCAGAAGAGGTGATTGCTGAATGAGCAATATTCACCATTGCTGCTGTGGTCACAGAACAGGTTCCATTCTGCATTCTTATTTTTAACTTATTACAATTAATTTCCTTCCTTTTTTCCCCAAAATTAAAGATTAAGGATGTTTACTTTTTCAAAAAGTGTCATTGCCAATACTTGTGAGACATGAAACCCATAATCCCCCCTCCTCCCTAGAAATGGCAAAATCCATGCTGACTTGAGCCCTGGTTCATCACTGTCCAATGTTTAATTCCTCAGTTTTAATACAACAGTGTAATTACCTTGAATTTATTTTTTTTTTACTTTTTGGGAAAAGTAGCTGGCTAACAGCAATTCAACTGAACAAGGGAAGCTACAGAAGGTCAGAGGGCTCACCAGTGAAAGGAGTAATGCAGAGTGCTCAGGAAGCGATGTACAGGAGGGCAGTGGAGGCAGGGGAGCAGGAGGAAAGCTGAGAATTTAGTTGCAGGGTTAGCAGGAGAGGATGGATTTGAACAGTCATAGAGTTGCAATGAGTGCTCAAATACTAGGATGGGTCCTGGTAAAGAGTTTGAAGATAGAGAGTACATTCAATTTGTATACACAGCTGTTCCTAACGTGCCTCTGAAAAGAGGCAAGAGCGGGGTCAAAAGGTTGATGTGGCTTTTCATAGAGTATAACCGTTTATTTTAGGCCCAGTTTCCAGAAGTGATTTAACACTCCATTTAAGTGCTAGCTTTTAAACTGTAAATGGAGACACACCATTCTCCAGGAAAAGAAAAATATCAACAAGCAAGGAACTCTAGCACAAGCTCTGATTAGGAAGAACAAGGAGGAAGACAAGGACAATGAGTACAGTTAAAAGTTACCTGTAAAAACAGTAATGACAGTGCTGTACACATTCACAGTGAAGACAGAAGTAGGGACAAAGGATGAGGGCTAGTCCAAGAGGAATTCTTGGAGAAATCTGGAGTAATCTTTAAATGAGGGATGTATTATTGATTATTGAGTTCGGAGAGCACAACTACAACTGTAATAGTAATTGTAATAGTAATAGTAATACTATAGCAGTTTTATTCTTTTTTCTTCCAAAAGTCCATATTGTATATTATCCTGATACACTAGTAGAAACAGAGCATAGAGAGGCCGAATGATTAACCTGGTATCATGTATGCCACTGATGGACCCAGACTTTGATCCCTGTACACGGGACTCCCAGTGTCTTCCTCTGTCTGTTTAGCTATACTGCCTCAACACGGCAAGAAGCATTGTCTCACAACCCATTGAGTGTATGTCACTAGAAGCTGCATATTTAAATTTCTGTGACTTTTGAGTCTCTCCCATCTAAGAGAAAAGATATCCAGCAAGATTTTACATCTGCTAGTCAGGGGTTTCTTAGAAGTATCTAGCCTGGATCCAGGAAGTGCTGAAACAGTAGGTGGTATTTTTCTCAGAAGGAGCTGAAAGTGCTGCGCAAGCCTCAGTGGCTCCAGCTGAAGCGCAGTGATACAAAAACCATGTGGCGCTTCCAGCTACTTGATGACAGATACTCTCTTGTGTTTGGCCATACACTTACAATACATTTATTCTTAGGATTATGTCACTGAGCATGAGCTGCTTTCAGGCTTTAGATCATACACCTGGTCCTTCCTCAAATGCTGTTTTAACCATTTGCTGAAAGCACCAGTTGACAGGATGATTTGACTAAGTGACTAATTTGTCTGAATGCGTATAACACTTACAAACTATTTTTAAGCCATTTAAAGAACTTCATCTGTAGATTTGGGCAAAAACTGCATAAATTGTGGGTCAGCACAAAGCAGCAATTCACAATGGGCCTCTGTAAAAAAAAAATCACACTATTTTTGGAGGCATTTGCTCCCATACCAATTCAAACTGGTACTATATCCTTTCTTTGCTCTCATGGATAAAATAGGCAACATCTTCAAAAGTAAGTACATTAAAAACAATAGGTAAGAACACGAGGTTTTCAAAGGCACAAACAGGAGTTAGCTGCCTATGTGGGTGGCCTTTATCAGGAATTTAATACTTGCATTCTGTGCTTTTTAACCACTATGCAAATAACATACACAGGCAACTGAATGAAAAAGTTCGAGTGGTTACACATAACAGCAGTTCCTGTGTACTCACTCATTACTGATTTCCTTCACCTGAAATAAATTTCACCCCATTTTTAAATTGGGCTAGTCATATTCTGCTCTGCAAGGGGTTATAAAATGCTATCAGTTCAGCATCTGCACTGATTTACATAGATGTTAATATCCAACAGCCATTTCCCATTGACTGTCTTTGGTTTACATAACTGCAGGAGATACACAGTAACAAAGAATCAGGCACTTGGTTTAAAAACAGGCACTCCATTTCTGGCAGCACCCAGGATAGCAAGAAAGCCTTTCATTTGAGCCTTTGAGTGTATCCATGCAACATAAAGTACGGGTGTGAGAGGAACATGCTGATAGTTCTGCATTATCCCTAACAGCACTGAGATGCAACAAGAAGGAAAATCTAAGTGCACCTCATTTTATCAGGGAACCTTCCCATTACAGCCAAATGAGGGTGGCCAAGTTGGTCCAGCATACCCTTTCTGGATGGCCAGTTTCCATAGCCAGTGAGAAACTTTGCTGCTTATACTGTGTATTATTTATTCCACGGTTGTGCACAAAGGAATTCAGAATGGTTTTACATGCTTGTATATGTAGTAATACCAAGTGACTGAAATACAGCAATTAATTGTATCACAGAAATACCGGAGAGTAAAGTTTTAAAATGTCTCTGTTTAGGGGCTAGATATGGAACAAGTTACAGATGGATTTAAACAATATGGATTGTGAAGTGATTGCAGAAAATTTCTAGAAATGTATTAATATCATCTGCAGAAATAAAACTTGCCTCCCCAAACTGTGCAGAGAAGAATAAACAGATGCATTTAGCTCAGAGTGATATTTATTCTTTTTGAGGAGTCCTATGTATTCAAAAGGTAGGAGATGTATCTTACATACCACAAAAGCAGCTGTGGGGCAATTGCAGCACTACGTTTTTGTTCCGTGGAATGCAAGCCAGAGGGAGCCTTTGTTTTTCTATTATTTCTCATTTTCAGAAACAATCTAGATTGAAAACAGTAGATGTTGTTCTTTGTGCAAGGGAAATGTGGTAAAATCCAGGGCTAATCCAGACAGCTTAAAGAGCAGTGTTGGTTTCTGAAGTGACTGTTTCTCCCAAGCAAGACACAGGAGAGAAAAAATTGGGTCTTGACAACACATGAAGTAGATTCCTAAAAGGTTTTTTCTTCCAGCTCAAATATTCTATGGAACTGAGAAACATGAGGCTCCACTTGTAAAAAGAATGAAATAAGAGGATAATGGATACAACAGTGAGAAAGATTACTTTGAGGCAGTGTCAGAAGAAAGACTCAAAACAAGGAGAAGCATCCCAGGTTAACCCATATATTATTTCCAAGATTCCACGAGCCCCTTGGGTTAGGCAGTTACCCTGTACCAACAGTATGTAGGAGCTTTACTGTTCACTCAAACCATTAACCACTACAAACAGCCCTCAAAAATATGGATGATATAGAGAAACAGGAAAGGACAGAGATTGTCTCGATATACAAATTACTATTTGTTGTTTACCTGGCACCCCAGGTCCTTGTTGTATCAGCTGCCTCACAGAGGGAGTGACCTTAGGTTCCTGATGCAGTTGTACAAATCAGATCTTGTTTTGGTATTGTTTCCAGCTGAAAGCCTTTTCTTTATTCTAGTGGTAGGAGACTTTCTTCCTATTAAATGCTTCAATGGTGGATTTAAATATTTAGAGGATCCACATTACAGGAGAACTGTCTGAGAGCATCACAAAGAAACCATTAGTTAAATCCATTAAGGATCTACTTAAGTGGAATTCCCTGCTGTTATCTACATGATAGCCACATAAAAAGACACTGCGCAAAGAAAATGTTGGGGAAAGTATTCCTCCTCACATACTATATCTGTGAAAAATCCAGTCTTACTGAAGGATCCCTTTTTGATTGTCTCAAGATTTCAGCTGGGAATTGATATTCTTTCAGCTGAATTAGAGTAGGGTGAACAATATGGCTCAGTTTCAGTTGTGCTTTTGCCCATCTCCTTTTCAAGTACTCTCAGTTCAGACAAAACCTTTTGTTAGAGCAGAAGGTATGGGAACTCTTTTTGTTTTGGACAACGCATAAACCATCAAAGTTGTATTCACTGTGCAAGACACATCAGGAATAGATGGAGTCTTTGTGTTGTCTGTTTTTAAATACATGTAAGTGGTAGTAGTCTGGATAAGATGTTCTTTCCTCCAACTCCTAGAGAAAGGCACCTGAGATAATTAAATCATAAAACTTACACCATCTTTCACATTGCTCTTGTTTTTACAAAGGAGAAAAAGCTTGTACTCCACAAATTTGTTTATTCATTCTCTACAATCATAGGTTTGATACACACCCAAGGCCGCACTTGTACCCCTCAGAATCTTTCTATTCTTTGTCAGTTATGTAACAGTTCCTATTTTTGAACGCTCAGGAATCTCTGATGTGATTTAGGCTTATGGATAAGATGAAGGCACCAAAGACAGCGCATACAAGGCATAAACATCCACACTGGTTGTAATATTTATATCCCTAATCTGTCTATAAATCAGCATATAGTATCTCTGATCATTGATTTTGTCTCTGGCCCCCTTTTTGACTACATTTTATAAAACCCAAGAGAGAAAGCCCTGTTCTTTAGTCAGAGTAGTATAGACCTATTCTACAGACATAGGAAATTTCTTTCTAAGACATTAAACTAAGTATTTATTTTCTGTTGGAGGGTGAGATACTCAGAAGTCTTGGTCCATCCATACATCTAGATGTACACACAGAGGACCACGCAAAAACAGTAAGCCCATTTTGTCTGCTCAATTAGACTGTATCTGACAGGTCCAATGTAGAAGAGAAGAACCACCTCAGCAAATCTGTTACTTCAGGGATCAGCAGCCTACAGGAGGGAAGGAACACCACACAGGCAGTTTATGAATAGCACAAAGCAAGGATGAAAGTGTGAGCCCTGGTGATCTGAGGGAAGTGTCCATGCCAGGCAGCTCCTGGTTTCAGAAGTCTGGACATTGGAGGGGCTGCTATGTCGTGTGAGCAAAGATACTACCAACCAACTGTCCAGGAGCCTCACACCACTGTGAGCATCAGCATGTTCTCATGTGCATGACACTCCTGTCCACTACTAAGCTAGGATAAAGTCCAATGTCAAGTTGTATTGCAAACCCAAGAAATTACAAAATCAGGAGTCAGACCCCTTTCCCAGTCCCATGCTATCCTAATTATGGGACTGAAAAACAAACAATGACGGTCTAGGTCTTCTGCCATTCCAGCCATTTCAGTAGCATTTCTAACCCTGTCACTGAAAACATGGACACTTAGTTGTTTGGGTTTTTTTTTTTAATAAAAATTAAGATGTTTAATTTCTCGCAAGACTGCAGAACACTGGGTTGCTATGAAAGCATCACCTGTCAAGACTGTCATCATAACTTTACAACTAACTTCACACAACAGCGGCAAGATCAGACAACACTGTGGAGCAGCAGTATCATGACTTCTTCCTCACCTGCCCCCAAGACCTGCATAGGGGAACAAACACTGCCCACCAAATGGGGGATGGAGCAGATATACCACAGCCCTTCCAAATCCAGGGAGCAAATGGTTGCATTTTTGCAGGGCCACACAATATTCTGAGAACTCTTATTACAGATTAGTAAGGGTCTTGCTGTGTATTTAAAAATTAAGCATTCAAGGTGTGATAAAACCAATTCTCTTGTTTAATCCCTCTAGTGGTTTTCCATTGGTATTTGTAGCCCTTTGAAGATTTCATTTCTGTGCTCTTTGTACCCTAAATAAAAATCTTAAGTCTTTTGCTGTTTTCTCCATTTATACTCCTTCAGAGTAACTGTGTGATTTATAACAACTCCCACTCCTACAAGCGTTTCTCTACAGACAATAGGTTTGCCAAGTCACATGATGTGGAACTTAAATGGTGTATCTTTTAGAAAAACGCTTACTTCTGAGTGCAACAAGAGGTGCATGTGCACCTATGGGGGAAAACCTTACCCCAAAAAATCCACCCTGGGAGCTAGCATTACCAGATCAGCAGGGGTCACGTCTCCACACATCCCCACGGCCCCAGTGGCACCAGGCTGCCTGGCAGCAGCACATGATCTCACACAACACACTCCAAATATGAAACGAAGGTAAACACCTAACACCCATGAAGTGCTCCAGCTCTTATCTAGCCCGATTACAGCAGGACAGGCATGTGTTGGGAGGGAACGAATGACGGACGGGGACAAGGGGGAGGCGCCGCTGGAGAGGCCCCTCCTCGCCCTTCCCACGGCCTGCGGTGCGCGACATGGCTGCCGCTCCCGGCAGGCACCGCGCCCCGCACGGCCGCGGGGCACGGGGCGCCACCAGGCGGGCGGCCACAAGATGGCGCTCGGCAGAGCGGCGCTGTGCCGCGGCCGCGTGCCCTGTCAGCTCCTGGGGCCGGCGCGGTGGTTGTTTCGGTTAATTTATCGTTTTTATAAAGCGTTCTGGGCTTATTATAAATAGCACCAAATTCAGGGCAGTTGAATTGCATCGGATTGAATTAAAGATAAATGCTTACTTACCCACTAAACTTAGGATTCCACATAAATGCTTCTTCACATATTAAGCATATTATGACAGTCTGGGATCTGTGTTGTTCACACTCCAAAAATCTTTTTGTTAAAATGACATTTTTTGTGGAGCAAATTTGCAACACATGAATATAAGTGAACTTGAATTCACTGTTGCAGACATTGTGGCTTTTTTGTTTTTTTAATCGCCTTCTTGTACTCCAGCAAAAGCAAACGCAGCTCTAGCCAAGCAGCGCTTTCATCTCTAAAAGCGACTCTCGCAAATGCCCGGAACCCGTTCCCAGCCCCGGTGACTCTGCGAGGGGCTGTGTAGCGCTTGCAGCCCAAGCCAGAGGCTGCTTGCCCAAGGAGCTGCCCGGTGCAGCCTGGCAGCCATCTCCCTCATTCACCTCAGAGCTTTGCCCTGCCTGAGCCACACCGGGGTTTGCACTGGGCCTTGGAGCCACCTCTAGCTCAGGGCAGGCTGTCAGTGCACGCGTTGCCCCGCTCTGGTCTGTGCTGGCTGAACTGAGACAAGCGGCATCTCCCTTCGCCGCACTAGGTGAAGAAGGTCAGCGGCAAGCAGCACCCAACACACTCAGCTGCAGCCCTCTGTCACCGCCACCGCTGGCTCCACACCAGCCGCTCCAGGAGGGAGTTAGGATCTGCGCTGCTCCTGCCCCCACTGGCAGCTGGGCCCTTCTCGGCCTGTGTGAGCCCAAATCCCCCAGAAAGGGCAAGCGAGAACGTGCAGTGACTGACGTGAAGAGAGCAATTCACCATTCCCCAGGCTGCTGTTCGCGGCTGTGTTCATCTCCTTGGGGTGCTCATGCAGTTTTGGGCACATCATGGAGAGGAACGGGCCCCTTCAGTCTCCTCCGGGCCTCCCGTGTGCCAGTGCAGTCCTTTTCTGAGGCGTGAGGCACAACCTTGGAGCAGAGGTAGTCTTTTTTCCATTCCTCTGCTTCTCCAAACCTCTAGCTGTGCCTGCCCCAAGGCGTGCCTGGCCCCATCCCAGTTCCCTCACCTTCACTGCTAATCCTTTGTGTTTTCACAGAGGAGGGAAACAAAGCACCACGCAGTCCTGCGTGGGATGTCTGCGCGCATGTGCGAGACTAGCAGCTGCTGCAACAGGGGTCAGAGCAACAGGAGTGATGGTGGGATGGGTGAGGGAAGAGTCAGATCTGCAATGCTGGAAATAAGGAGAACAAAAGCCCTGTGGTGGGTGAGCGCTGTGGACAGTGTCACGAGGTGTGAACGGCGCAACAGCACAAGAGGGAGAGGGACAAGAAGCAGTCAGAGGAGCCAGGGCATTTTGCTTCCTCAAAACCCTCACCCCTAGCTGCCCACATATACTACCTCGCTTGAAAACACATTTTCACAGTTGACTCCAAATTGTTTCTGAATGCCCTGACGTTCAGCCTTTGAGTCCTGTTCCTTGGTGAGGAGAAGGGCTGAGGTGTGAGTGGTGCAGATGTAGTGAAAGCTCTAACATGCAGCCAGACACCATTTTGACCAGGAGAATCATTGCTAAAGCTGCAGAAGCAGTGAAGGAGAAAAGCTGGGTCAGAGTACTGAAAGGCTTCAAGAAGTTTATTGGGGAGGGAAAAAATAAAAGAAGGACATGAAATATTGCAAAGCTTTATTAAGGTGGAGTAAAGGTTGATTAGTGGTCGTGTCCTTCCAAAATATGCAGTGCCTAGACATGAACGGTGAAAAGCAAGAATTGCACTTTTGAGCACCAGCTCAGCAGAGACTGCATCTGCCAGGCTGATGCTGAAGCTGTGCACACCCACGTCCTAGGAACTCCCTGGAAATGGATGCCATGAGCACTGCTGAATAAAGAGTAACACCCACACTTTGCACAGGCAAGGCTTGAGAGTAAGTCACACAGTCTGATTGGGGCTGATGCATCTGGGCAACACTTACAGACCAAAGTATTGATGTTCCCTCCTTGTTCCCTGCTCCTGGATGGAGTGCTAACTGTTATCACCCTTTCCCCTAGGGTCTTTTCTGAGAACTAATTTACACCACAAAGAATTTTCCAGTGTAGCTGTAATTACTAAAACCATGGGGTCAGTGCAATGTATTCCAGTGTCATTTTTGCCAGTATTGTTAAACCTTTGCTTCAAATGACAGAAACTATTTCAGAAAAAGAACTTTTTTGTTACTCATTGTTTATTTCAACTTCGTTCAGCCTCATCTTTTCACACTCCCTGACAAAACTATTTGGCCAACAGATTTTGCCTGGATTTCTCCTGAAACTCTCTCTGCACTCTCCCCTTATTAAATGCTGTCATGTGCAGTACCATAAAGCTGACAGTTGCCAGGGCCAGTTGCGTGCCCTTTCCCTGGCAGCACCAGCAAAATTGATTGGTTTAGGAATCGTTGAGGGGAGTGCTTTGCTATGAATACTAAAATCCTAAGCAGTTCAGTGTGGATACATCTATACTAGCAAAACAGTATTTTCTGCTAGTAGAATAAAACCATCTCCCACCACTGGCATAAAATACTATTGGTAAAAACACAGTTTTACTGCTACAACTGTGTCTCTACCAGAGGCTTCTGTTGACCTGGCTGTGCCTGTCAGGGCTGGCGTCTCTTTACAGCTGTGCTAGTAGATGTCAGTCCTGTAAACGTGATCTTGGTCTCTCAGAACACATGTTCACCTCCTTTCAGCTCACAGTGACAACTCCATCCCACAACAGCATTCAGTACAGTTACTCTTAAGACAGTAAATGCAAATGAAGATGCAAATACATGTTGTAATTCAAATCAGTGAAACAACATCCTATTCTGCTGTTCCTTCCTTACAGCTACTTACTGCAGATTCATAAAATTTAAGGTCAGAAGATACCTTTAGGTCATACAACCTGAGGTATAACACAGGTCAAGCAATTTTATGTAATTAACACTCATGATTCATAGATGAGCAAGCATCTTCTAGAAACGATTTTTAAGTCAAAGATAGCAAGTGAAGAAGTCACCATTTTCCTTACTAGCTTGTAACTTTTGCCTCACATTACTGAATCCAGAGCCATAGGAAGATATTTTGACCCCTGTGATGCTCTCTTCTGCACAGGTGCCTCTCCTTGGAGTTCTTCCTCTCTCTGATCCTTTCCTTGATCATTCTTCGACTCCTTCAGGCTGCATTCTTCTAGGTAACACTGTAATCCCTTTTCCAGCAGCAGACCAGCCATCACTCTTCCAGAGCAGCATATACCATCAGGTTGACGCACCAAGACATATCCCCCACCACCTTCAGGTGTCCTCTGCAGGGAGCGGGAGAACACCCTTGGAACAGAATCGTGCTCAGTGGGTACTCTCAGCTCTGTGAGAGGGGTTGAAATACCATCAGCTGGGTGGTGTATATTTTTATTTTATATTTTCTGGCAGCCAAGTGCTTATACTGCACTGACCTCCATGCTCTGCAAAGGTAAAAAGCATGCCTGGGCAATAACAAGTCTGCATTTGTTAGGTCTGGGGATATTATGCATATATAAATCTTAATAAGTTTATTCAAAAATACAGAGAGTAAGGGTTTTGACTGAAGTATATGTGTGGGTATAAAGGTACACTTCATATTAAATTCATATTATTAAAGCCCTTACAAGAGAATCAGCCAAGCAGAAGATGACAAGCTTAAAAGAGATACCATTGTGATTACAGAAAGACAAGAAAAACAAAAAAAATTCCTCCTCACTTTCATTCTTTCTATCCCATAAAGTGTTTATGAGTAGCTGAGTTTAACTATTCCTGCCTTCACTGAAGTAATCAATACAGGAACACTTTGTATAGAGAAGCATGCATTTTCCACAGTTACAGCTAAACAGAACAGATCTGAACAAATTCCTAAGGATCTGCTCTCGTTATTAAAGAAGAGACTGAATTTTTAGCTCTGCAAATAACCAGCTGAATAGCCTGTAACTCTTTTTTTATTAACATCCAGCTGTCTGTCACATACCTCAAAGTCCAAGTGTCCCTATGTATAGTGTTCCTGAGTACTTGACATCAGACAGCCGGCAATTTTCTCAATATGATGTATAACAAGTTACTTTATTGGGGTAATTTAGGACAGACCCTGTAGAACATGTAAAAGAGTTCTTGGCTGGGAGCTGTTTCTACAAATCTATCTGAGAAATGGCTTGCAATCTTGCTCATCTTCACAGGTGTTTGATGCCATTGATTTACAATTTTATATCGCAATTCTAACAGGTTAGCTGAAATAGAGCATACATGTATGAAGGACATTATCGAGTCCAATATCTCCAGCTCAAGAGAACGAGATAGTTCCCTTTCCCATTTAATCATAAATGTTTCTTTAGTGGGCAATAAAGAAAAAGCAATGGCTTTATACAATCGCCCCACAATGTTCTGAGATTCATTGCTAAGGAATAAGATTTGCTCAAATAAAAAGGATTCTCTAATACAAGTAGATTTAACATCAGACTGAATAAAGGAACTCCTGAACTGGAAGTAAAGAAGCAAAAAGGGAAGTCTAGCGTGTTCCACCTTTGTTGTATTTCTAAGTGAGACATGAATTTGTTTTTACTGAAGGTTGAGATAAATATTCAAAATAATTGAAATCAGTTGTTTCTGCAGTCTTTTGAGAAAATAGGAGCAAAATACACAACATAGTTATAAAAAGAGGCAGTTTACTTTTAAAGCTGGTACAAACATCACCCCAGAAACGGAGAACTTGGGTTCAGGTCTGGCCCATAAAAACTGCGGTTTTCACAGCTGCCAAATCATGATCCCTCTGTTTTTTTCAAAACCTACCTAGAAAGTCAGTTCCCCTTAGCTGAGTAATGAGCTGGATTTATACATCTGTAACAGAACCCATTGTACTCAAGAGGCTTGCATAGAGCTTTTAATGATTCCCTTTCCTGCCCAAGTAAAGTTAGTAGTAAGTCTTTTAAACAGGATGAAGCACTGAATGGGGTGAAGTTCACAATAGTGAACTTCAAAACAGACATAAAATAGAGATCACCTAATTCATTCATGCTGAACCAACCTAATTAATCAGCAGTGCTCTTCAAACACATGACTCCATTGAGCTGTGCAAGTAAGATCCCTGTATAAAAATGATATGTATTAAAATTAAATCGGCAAAGTCTTCAGTACTGGCCTCATTTTGCTCCTGCTGAACTTTAATTCTTCTGTCACAAGGTACTTTGAAAATTCCCATTCAGTGGGACCAGCCCTTCAGTGAAGAGCAGAAAAGGACAAGACGATTCTGATGATTTTACATTATGTGGCCTTTCCCAGAACGAGTGCAGTCCCTGATTTCTAGCTGGTGAGAATCACCATGGATAGCGGTTCCCAAATTAGGCTCCTTTCTTCTTGGACATATGCATAGTAAGTTTACAGCCAGCATAGAATGGTGTGGCAATTTAAATTTAAATGTGGTTAAATGAAAACCACATTTGCCCAGTACTCTGGATGAGAAGAAAACAGCTGTAACATGGCAAAAAGATATGCACACATTTAATTTTTTTATGAAGTCCACTGAAAAGACAAAATCATGATTAGAAAAATCTTAATAGTACTTGTATATTACTTTTTTCAAAAAGACAGAACCTGGTATTTTTCTGTTCACTTACAATTTCCTAAAAGCCACCAAGAGAGATAAAATATTAGGGATGGTCTGTTTGGAATGAAAAACAAATAGCAAAAAAATTAATTAGTGTACAAAGCAAGCCTATTGTCATTCCCTGAGCCTTTGCTGCCTCTGACTATAGCATCTGGATTTGTTAATGCAGATGACTCACATTGTTAAGTCTTTGTTAAATAACTAGATGATATTCTGGATTAATAAAATGGTCGTTCTAATGTTAATAACATTTCTTTTTAAATTTAAGCAAGAAGAAACAGATGTTTCAAACAGACCAATCCCCACCACAGGATAGCTGCTCAAGTCTGTCACTAGGTTTTATGGCTTAACAGGAGCCAGGACTACATGAATTAGTAAGCATTCCCAGGATCAGGCCCTAGATTAGTAACATTTTGAGATTTTTTAGAGCTATATATCTTGAATGCGTTTACATCCAGGATATTAAAAACCCCTTCCCTCAGGTTAGTTTAGCTCTTAGCTTAGCTGAAGGAGGGAGCCAGCCATGGTACATGCTTTTCTTGAGAAATACTCGTAACGAGGATTTGATTGTGGCTTTGACAATCAGACGTGTCGTGGCAGAGAGGATGTGAAAGTGAAGCACCCCAACGGCAGTTGGTGGTGACGTCCTGTTTGCTGAGGACAGGAGCAAGCTGAGCACGTCCGTGGGGCCCGCATGCGTAACCAACAGCTACTGCACCCCTCAGGAGCACAGCCTTCTCCTGCACCAGCTCCCTGGGAACAAAGCTATGGCTGCCCCTTCTCCAGCTGGTGTGTGAGCACCTTCATTCGAGTGAACCTCTCCCCTGAATCTAGAGATTGCAGGCATTTCAGCTGCCTCCTGTGCAAGGAGCATTCCCACCTCACATGCTGAGGCGAGAATTGCTCGCTCACTTTCGCAGCTTAGAGGCTCCGCTGAGCCACTGCATGAGCAAAGAGGATGGATCAGCAGTGGTAATACAAGCCTGGGACTCTGGAGATGTACATACAGTTCAGCATATGCTTCACAAGTGTATATCCCCATGATGCAGTAATAGTAAAATAAATAAAAGATGGTAAACGCCACACCCTGGAGCTTTTACTACTCTAGGCCAGACATCAAAAAAATGGATAAACGCTCTTCACTGACATGTAACTGTCTCTACATCACCATGACCAACATTTAGGGCCTAAATGGATGGACTCCCTAGGTACCTAAGAAGTTGTGCTTATTGAAGAGGTTACTGCCACCTACCAGCTGTTTATTGTCCCTCTGCTGGAGTTCGCTGTCTCCTCAGATCTGTTGGCTCACTTTATCCTAATCTTATTTAGTCAAATGGTCTGAGCTAATGCAGATAGTTTAAATAGTAAGTCTGGTAACCCAGCTCGTTTAATCTGAAAAGGCTTGGGGAACACACGTACGAGCAACTGTACCAGAAGATGTGCGGAGCATTGATATCTGGCAGGGGTGATGCTGACAAAAAATGGGGACGGTAATTTTTTTCACTGGCTCAGCTAGGCTTTGGAAGAGACCACTTGTTTATAATCTTAGGACATACATTTTGTTTGGCAGTAGTGCTGGCCAAACAGGTCCTATTCATCTCCCCTTGCCTCCAAACCTCCTCTTCAGTCAAACAGTAAGAAGTGGGTAACAACGGCCTTGTGCGCTCTGCCCCTTCCCCCTTCCTGTTATGCCAGCACTACTGCTTGGGCCGTTGGGTGAGTCAGTGCAAGGATCTGGATAAAAATAAATTTTCTTTCTCCCCCCTTGGGTTGCTGGCACACCATGCAGCTGTGCAGGCTGTTGCATCAGCACCCCCAAGGTCCGTGCCAGGTGGTTATTGCAGTCACCTGGAGCTGCTGGAGCTGGCGCTGCAGCTGAAAGAAATGTTCACGCAGTCACGGCATTCCTCCCTGGTGCCTCATTTCCTTGACGGTGAAGTGGGAGTAACTGGACTTCTCAGTTTACAGGAGTGCTTAAAGGATAAACGTATCAAAGCAACAGCTCTCAAAACTAGGAGGCTGCCTCCTTGGGAAAGCGCAGCATGGACCAGGTTGGGATAGAGAAGGCTCAGGAAAATTTCATCTGGCATCTCCCACCTCTCTCCTCCGTCATCCCCTGCCAGCCTTTGCAGCTCCTCCCTCTCTTGCCCAGCAGCATTCACTTTGTGTCCCCTATGCAGAGGGGCTGAAGGAAATTGGCACTGGGGTGAACTTTGTTGGAACCTGGAGGGTAGGATTCATTTGGAGAGAAAGCAACAGTATGAGTGATAGTTATGAGTGATACGGTATGACTACAGGAGGGTAAGGCAACTGCAAGTTGGGCCTCAGAGTGAATGTGCATGTAGGTGTAAAAGGGTGGGGAATGAAGATAAGGCAGGGGAAGCGGGGAATTACAAACTATTACAGCAAAGGAGAAAGGTGGGACTCCGGCTAGAAGACTCGGAGCTGCTCTATCAGAGATTGTGAATGGTCAAATACTACAGAAATGGGTCAGAAATAGAGTGCATCACGCAAAATCATAGTTTCGTCACCCTTGCAAATATTCAGAATTGCATATACATTACAGTCATACTAAAGAAATTCAGTTTGCACAGGAAAAAAATTGTGCCATCTTCTATTAAAATCCATGCATTTCTGGCTATACATAAAAATATCCTACAGATAACTTATTTTTCATGGTGGAGACACGGAGGCCACAGTAATCTGTTCCTAGAAACAGCAATTGATAAATATTGCAGGCTATAGGTAATATTTGCATTGTGATATATAAAATGTGTAACTATTCTGTGGAAAAAGTTTAGGAAAGAAAACAAGGGCTTTTTTTCTTTATGTTTACTGCTAAGGTAACAATCTAATTTATTTTATGAGTGAGTGTGAAAGCTGTGTATTGTCAGTTCGACTGTTTCTTCGATGTATCAGTCAAAGCTGCATGCTACAACTGACGACAGAAAGGACCTCCGACAAAAGTGTAGCTAACAGCAAATATTTCTTTTGGTTTCCCATGTGTCTCTTGGACATCAGCAAAGAAAAGATTTGTAAAAGGCAGGAGAACGGGAAACACCGGCAGAGAACTTTAGGGTTAGTGTTGTACTGAACCTCGTTGAAGTTTTCTAATTTATAAATGAACAGGACCATAAAACATTAATTCAGAGGAAGGCTGGCCTTTTCCTAAATTTCTGCAAAATGCAATGATGTTCTCAAACAACGGCACAGGATCCAGAAGTATTAGTGTGATTCAGTTTAAAGGCTCAGATTTCGCGGGTGGGTAAAACCCAGAAATCAACAACCCCTACTGTTACTGCCAAGTGGAAGATTTTGTTTTGATTTAGAAAATTGGTTGGGCCAAAGTACAGACTCAAGAGCTGTTTTTCCTAGACGCCTCAGTCCACAGAAGCACTTAATCAGGGCTTAACTTTACGGAAGTGAGTGATCTCATTGACTTCAGTGGATGATTCACATTTGTAAAATTGAGGTATTTAAACATTCTATTCAAGAGGTCTAAATCTAAATCCAGCAAGGAAAAAAATTGCTAATGTTGCATTTCCATAATAAAATCGTGTATGACATTCTTGAGATGGAGATGGAGATGTTTTGAAGTTCTTTTGTTTACATATTGCCAGAAGAAATTGATTAAATTGCCCAGGATTAGTGGCTGCTAAAGAATGGATTTTAATTAAATGGTGGAATGTGTCACTCTCTCCATGTTTTAGGCCACAATCTGTTGGCATAAACAGCGTTTTAACAAAGTTCATTATGACCAGCTAAAATAAAATTATTACACTTACCTAGGCTTTACACCTAACAGATTCTGGCTTATCAGCTGGTTATCTACTGTAATAGTTTACATATTACATTTGTGACTGAAATGTAAATATTACGTAATAAAGAAAACACTACTATGTTACATTTATATGTTGACCACATAAGGGTTCTCTTAAAAGCAAAATCCCATTACTATAGCTGCAAATACCAAGCTAAAGCATAAAGCTAAAGCTCTGAGCTGGCTGCTTACTTTTCTGTGATCTGATTTATGCCTTGCTGAAATCAATTAAAAGATTTGCACTGACTTCAGAATGATTTCGATTGGATGTTTAACTAGCAAAAGAAGTGATAATTTAATAAAAGCCCACATATTTCTCTCTTTTTTTCCCCTCATTAAATCTAATGCCAGTCTAAAAGAGGGAAATTGAGAATTACAGAGAATTTGACAACTGTTTCATCAAACTGCACAGCGAATTTAAACACGATGCACAACCAGAACCCAACAAAAAGGAGTTTTTGTACTCTGGAATTTTTCAGACTCTTGTGGGTACCCAGGTCAGATGCAACAGGCTCTTGAACCTCTGACTGGATTTTTACCTCACCAAAAAAATTACAGAATTTCTCTGAATACCTCTAAAGTAACACCTCAGAGCTACTGCAATGATGGTTTGGTTTCTGTATCTCCCTTTAGCACTACTCTTTGTACGATTCAAAAGCCCCTGCTCTGACCAAATGGAAGGGTGGCTGCCATGCTGCTGGGAAAGGTGCCTCGCTTCCGTGGGGTAGAGCTACAGACGGGCGGCCTAGAGGGGTCTGTGCAGATGTTGCAGCCAACAGAATAAACGAATTACCAACAGTAAGTTTAGAAAATGATGTTGTTTATCCTGGAAAGGGGTCCCAGAGCACCAGAGTTTACAATTTAGCAAGCAAAAAAATCAAGAGAAAGAAACCATGCTTGGACAACACAGGTTTATAGAAAATAATTAACTTGAAGAAACAATGAAAACGGAACGAAAGTTGAAACTGCGCACATGCGATACCAAGTATCAATGCAATTCTTTTGCAGCAGATAATATGCATGGCAATTAGCGCTTTTTTACATTATCTTATAATAAATTCATAATTCATGCATACAATGAGAGCTGTTGGAAATGAACGTTTGAATTTAACAAACACTACCACTCATCATCTGAGCAAAGATGGCAAAGGGAATTTCAACATTATTTGAGATCTAAAAAATTGAACCATCGTTGTTGCTTTGTGTTGTGCTTCCCGTGCACAGACTGCAGTGCCTTCTGTCTGCTTTAGGGTGTGGCATCTGCCATTGGGGAGGAAAAACTGGCATGTGTTGCCTTTTATAGCAGACTGATTTCATTGTGCTGAGGGCCTCTATTTTATAGCCTCTTAGTTCCAATCTTGTAGTTGAGTTGCTGAAACAAATGGGAGGAAAAGGAGTTAGCAGTATAAACTCTTCAGCTTAAAGCCTCGTCCTTTTTTTTTGCTTTCCCAGGGAAAATATCTCAAAGTAAATCTGCGTTAAACTTGGCGGGTTGTTTTCCTGATCAAAAAGAGTTGCGGAGCATGTCAGGAAGTATTGCGATCCGCAGCCGAGGTGCTATTGGCACATCTTATCAGATTTTCTCTATATATATTTTTACTGGAATACAAATGTCTTCAAGTATAAATGTGTAATTGATTTTATATTTTATTTTAGAGTACACATGTAAATAAATACATACAAGTAGACATCTATATTTATATTTGCATATAAAAGACCTCAAAAAATCAGCTTATGTGGTTTAATGCGTATAATTAGTGTGCATTTGAATATAGAAAAGAAGAAAATCCAGGAGAAAATGTCAAAAAGGCTCACTAACAAAGATGTAGTATTCTCTTGGCAAAAGCTGATGAATGATTTGGCATGAATTCATCTTACAGTTCTGTTATTCTCTCTCCTACAAAGATGATATACCCCTTTCTAGCAGTTTGCATAGAATTGCAATTTGTTGTTGTTACAGACTGTAATGACCCTTGGGTATGCACCTGATTCCCCCCACTAGAATTACTCACCATTTTTTTTCCCCGCTCTATGTTTTTCTACTAGCCATATAACAATTCTGCACTTGCAAAGAGTACCGGAAAAAAAAAAAGAGAGAAAAATACAATTGTAACAGAAGTATAAGCAAGATGTACTTGACGAGCACTGAGACTTTTCAAAACTAACTCCATAATGGAAATCAGATATCTCTGACTTTTCAGACAGAACTAAAATTAATAGACATGGGGATCACACTGTTCATACATTTATCAACAATCTTTGCATGTAATTCAACTTTATAGCATGAAGCTTCTGCTCTTTAATGTTTTCACAGTGGATTCAAAAAAGGCTACCTACTCATGACAGCATCTTTCTTGATATGCTGCGTTTTTCTCTACCATTATTATCGAATCTCCTATTTATCCATTTTGAAATTTGAAAAAGTGCTTGCTAACAGGGTGCATAAATACATTCATTTAAAACAGCATGGTTTAGACCTTACTATACTGAAATTGTTCACTAACATGCCAGTTTGCTATATTCAACGCCAAGTATTTCATCTTCCAAATGCTGTCGTTAGTTGAACGCCGTGTGTGACTATTACCTTTTCTTATGCTAGGGTATCATTTGTATTAAGATAGTTACAAAAAACCCCTTCAAACCGTTCTGAAAGATGATTCAAAAATTTAGGTCATCATCAGCAGCTTTCCATTTGGAGCAAGGGTTACTCGGATTACGCATTTTGGGTTTCGTGTTAGTATGTTTTCATGAGTGTCCTGTGCGTACTAGAAATTATATTGTTTGGGGAAACAATTACGAGACCGAAACGCCTCACTCTCCTCGATCAGCTCCTGTTGATCCGCAAATAAGTACACAGAACATATTGAAAACAGCCTCATATATGAAAGCATCATCAGTGCAAATGACCGTTAGAATTCGGAGACAGCTGGACAATGTGGACAACTGCGAAGATGCTACCGCTGCAGAATTTCAGGTTAAATTTTATAACCATCTGCACACACAATATAAATCTCCGGAGGAGAAAAAAAAAAGAAAATAAAAAGTCTTTATTTTTCCGTGACATAGGAAAGGTTTCCCTGCTCTCGGAGTACAATGAGAAGCCTTTCGAGCACGGCAGCGTGCGCTCCCCAAAGTTTGACCGACCCATCTGCTCCGGCCCATCTGGACACGGGGCACCGCGCTGGGGCGGCCCCCTCGCCTCCCTCCCGCCGCG
>VZSC01001426.1:376066-388076 GCA_013398225.1 Steatornis caripensis
GGGGGGGGGGGGGGCGGGGGGGGACCGAAAAAAAAAACCCCCACAAAACCCCAAAAGAACGAAAAGTCCTTGGCGTCAGCGAAGGGGCGCGGGCACCGGGCGGGCCGGCACGCCTGCCCCAGCCCGGTAACTCCGCCGATCGATCGGTGGATCGATCGATAGATGCATAGGCGCGATGGTCGAGGGGCGGCGGTCCCGTGGCGCAGCGCCTTTCCTGGGCGGTGCGGTGCGGGGTGCGGGGAGCCGCCGGTCCGGGAGGCCGTGCCCCCGCCGGGCGGCCGAAGCATCATCAGTGCAAATGACNCTGCCCCAGCCCGGTAACTCCGCCGATCGATCGGTGGATCGATCGATAGATGCATAGGCGCGATGGTCGAGGGGCGGCGGTCCCGTGGCGCAGCGCCTTTCCTGGGCGGTGCGGTGCGGGGTGCGGGGAGCCGCCGGTCCGGGAGGCCGTGCCCCCGCCGGGCGGCCGGTGCCGAGGAGTGGCCGGGTCTCCTCCGCCAGGTTCGGAATTTGAATTGTGGAGGTAAACCGGCTGCAACCGTCTCCAGACAGCTGCCTCCGAGTTGACATCTAATCTGCCATCTGATTGGCTCCCCGCTCGCCATTGGGCACCTCGCGCCGCTGATGTAAATAGCAGCGCTGAGCGGCGCAGGCACAGAAACCCCCGCCACAAATAACACCCGGCAGTCGCGCCGGCGGGGCCAGGTGGCGCGGGCGGGCGCGCGGGGTTGGGGGTTTGGGGGGGGGCGAGGCGAGGCGCGCACGCACACGGCCTCTGCGGCGGCACCGACTCCGCTGGCCGCCGGCGCGGTGAAAAGCCGGGGGCATCTTGTGCCCCCCACCCCCGGCCAGTTTGGTTAGGTGGCGTGGTTTTTCTGGGCACCGATTTATTTATTTTTTAATTGATTTATTGATAGATTTTTTTTTTTAATTCTGCGCTAATTGGAGGCGGTAGAGGAGTATATTGTAATAACAGCGCTTGGACGAGGATTTGGGATTTCAGGTCGCTTTCGTGCCTCTCAAAACATTTTGTAATGTTGCGGCTTATGGATGTTATGCAAGGGATTAGATTTTTATATTAAAAAAAAGATTTAATCCAAATACTAATTTCATTACATTTCTATTAGCTTGATATCGAACCTCTGCGTGCCTCTTAAAACAGTCATGCTCTCCTGTAGCCGCTGTAGGTGAGAAAACGCCGTGCGTCGTACAAAGAGGGGAGAAAGGAGCCGTTTTGTCAGAGGTTGCGTTTGTTTCATCTTTGCAACGAATCCAGATATTTAGGGAAAAAACGTGCTTCTTGCGTTTGAATCGTGGTCATAATACTTCAGCAAGCATCGGGAGTTGTTGATCTCGTTATTTTTCAACACAAGCATGAGATTAGGCTTGAATTCTCAGTAGGAAAGAGAGTTGTGTTAAATGGAGTAGTGCATTAGAATTTTACGGGTTTCTTTTCCCTTCAACAAGATCTTTGTATTAAGAACTGTTAAATCTTTTAATAGCTTTTTAACAATGAGGACTGACAGGAACAAATGCAGGTGTATGCTTTTGGGGTCCTCAAACGGCTGGGTATTTCCATAAAGTAACAAACAGAACCTGGAGAAAACATCACTTAATATTGTGAACGGTGTATCAACCCTGAAAAAAAAATAATAATAGAAACCCTGGATGGGCTTGCTCTGTGTATGTCTGTTTGTCTATTCCCAACAGACGACTCCTGACACGTTTTTAGTTTTTATTCCATTTCTTTTCTATTTCTTCCAGGGAAATAAATTTTTTTTTGCGAGCATTAATTTTTACCTTTTCTAATTTGCACTGGTGAAAGGGTCACTGGAAGCAACAAAGTAATGAGGCTTCATATGCGTAACCTTTCATAATTAATTTAAAAATATTTGCATTGTCTGCTTGCTTTTAAACACGGGTAGTTCAGAGTTTATGGCTTGAAAAGCTAGGGAAATCATCGTCACATAGACATAGCACACGTTAGTTCAGAGTGCTGTTCCTTCACGGCAGAAATTGTTTAAAGTATTTTATTTTTATTGGAGGAGTGAGAGTAAATTCATTATGTCCTCAGTATGACCCTTAGAAGTACTTCCTTATATTTATGGGTTTATGTCCTCTCTTGCAGATTTTTTCTTTTTTTACCATAAGAATTAGGATGCAGCTGAGAAAGAATAGACTGTCAAGGGCACAGTTTCTTTGATTTTTTTAATTATCATTATTTTTTTTTCCTCAAAATAATTGTAATAAAAGCAGGCCATTAGTCTTCTTTATATAACAGTTTTTCCATCTAACCAATAAGGGATTGAGAAAGAAATTTTTCTTAGATTTTAAATTAATATTTTTTTAATGTGTAAAATAGCTTGTGTCAAATAAAAAATACTTACATTAGCTTACAGAACATAATTATTTTTGTACATCGTTTGTTTTTTTTTAATTCCGGCGTGTCAACCTCCATGTATGTTACATCATTAAGTAGAGAAATTGATTGCTTTTTGAAAGAGAAAAATGGAATATTTGGTCCAGCATTTGAACAGAAGGCTTCTCTATTTTCTTTTAATAATAATATGTGTGTATACCCTTTATATCTGTATACACACATTAGAATACACTCACTTGTCATGTGTCTTTGCAAAGCAGATGATGATTGGCCCCTACGCCTATAAGAAACTGTTGTGCTGCGACCAGAGAAAAAGGACCATCAGTAGGCTGCAACACTTGAGATACTTGTTCAGGGAATTCTTGCCTCAGCATCGGTAATTTTTGTAATATGCGGAACTGTGGCGTCCCACTCTGAACCAGCTGATGAAATTATTTAAGAAAATTTTGCTTCCATTTCATTTAATCGCTTTACCCAGTTGTGAGATGAGATGTAAGCTTGAAAAACAGGCCTCTTGTTTCTGAAAAAACGCATGTTTTTAAAGCACATGGATATCGCTCATGCGGATACATTGATTTGATTGTGGAGGAGTTGTGCGATGCTAGTACAGTGCCTTGTCATTCAGTTATTTTGATCATTGATTAATTCCTTGGCAGTTAGAGTCCTGAGGCTCCTTTTATTCTTCACTTCTGATTTGCACTGCAGTAGCTAAACACGTTAGCTGGCCTCTGTGCCTTGTGTGCGTCTTTCTCCTTTGCGCACGTGCGTAAGATTTACATATGGCTCCACGCAAAGAGAGAACCTGTGTCTTTTTAGGAGTACCTGTACAGCGTAAGGTGTATAGAAAGTGTTAGGAGGAAAAAAAAAAATCTATCTGTCGCTGCTCAGAGTTTGTGTATGCATCAGTCGTTTGTTTTGCAGCGGAGAAACTCGGAATATGCCTGATTCTGCAGCTCTTTTTATGCCAAATAGATGGCCCGTATTGGGAGTTCTGGCTAAGCCAGGACTGCAGGATCATGTCCTGTGCCTGAAGGCCATTAAACAGCTGTTAGTGTGGTGAATAGATTCTTGATGTCTCAATGGGAGAATAAAATATATTTTTCCTTGTGCATTTTCGAATAAACAGTTTAGTATTCACATGGCTTCTATTTAGAAGTAGCAAATAGCAATATTCTCAGTTAGTAGCATCTATATATATATTATGACCCTANTGATGTCTCAGTGGGAGAATAAAATATATTTTTCCTTGTGCATTTTCGAATAAACAGTTTAGTATTCACATGGCTTCTATTTAGAAGTAGCAAATAGCAATATTCTCAGTTAGTAGCATCTATATATATATTATGACCCTATATTTGACACTTTGTGGTTTGGTGTTCAGTTATTGGTTTCTGTAGTAGCGCTTATGCCTACATGTTGAACAGCAGGACCCTGTGTACGAGATACAATAAAGAGAGAGAGATGCAAACCTGTCTACTGTATTATTGCCTCCGTCGTGTAAGGGTTCTACAACTGAGCAATTGATTTTGGCATTCTGATTTAAACCTGTGGGGATGAAAACAAAGGCATTTTATCAGTATCTAAATTTTCTAGTTACGTATATAGCATAAAATCTTTGAAATTACTAAGCACGTTACCAAGTCTATTAGGTGATGCAGTTTCATTCTGAAATAGTATCTTGGTTAAAACTAGATGAAATTCGTGCAATGAGCAAGTTTCAATAGCTACTGATAGGTCTTCCTCTCTCTTACTTTTGCACCTCGAATGTTTTATCATAGGTATTTTGAAATTCTTGTTGTTAACGTGAGAGTGGCAGTAGTTTATTTATCCTTGTGTCCTTAAGATTGTACCTGTGTCCTAACTAGTTACATTTCAGTACTTTTTCAAAATGTGCCGTTTATCGGGAGGCTTTGAAGATTCTCTGTGGATATGTAAAGTAGCATTGCCACACTTGCTGTGCATGCATGCTCAAGGCTGCAGAATTTCAGTAGCATGTGTTTGTGGTAGGCTAACTTGCTAGAATATATTTTAGAATTGTGATTATTAAGGTACTTGGGAGAAAAACTTTTTATTTCAATTTTGAGGCTATTTACATAGTGCTAAATACATGTTTTGGTAGGATTGAATAAGGACTTTAATTAAACTTAAATTAAAAGTATACCTTAGTGGTTTTCGAATTTGTTTTGAAAACTAGTAATAGAAAAGCGGTACTAAGCAGTGTTGTTTTTGTGTCGCTTGGTGCTGAGAGAACCAAATAAATGTAATACACAAAAGTCTTGTGGAGCCAATTGTATTAGAGTAAAATTTATTTTAAAGAAGGCTTACCTGTTCCTAAATTTAAATATTATTTTTTTAGTAAACCTGAAAGGTTTCTGTGTGTCTGTTGTATGTTTTGGCATTCAGATCATAAGGCTACATTTTGAATTTTTCCGCTATCCAGTCGTACCTATTCATGGTCAGTTTTACACACAAATGCTCATGTGCTGGCACAGTGCTGCCATGTTTGTGTTGCAGGTGGGCCAGAGGATTTCTGGTGGTGTACTTCCAGTTCTGAGAGTGTGGCATCCAGTGATCCACCAGCAACCAGTCAGCTCCGAAAGGGCCAAACCCATCCAGGGTGGTGTTCCACTGCAGTCAAGGAATCCTCAGGGATGAATGTATCCCAAGTACCTCTGTAATTTGTGAACAGTGCATTTTGAGGACAGTAGATGGCTGATTTGTACGGGATTACTTTTAACTACCTGTATTTTCTCAATAATGACGTTCCAAGTGCATTTGATCTTTACACTGTCTTTCTAGCGTGCCTTGCACTGGAGTAAGAGACGATTCTTCCTATTGTACAGGATGGGGAAACTGAAGCAGGCACACCTTAGCACTACTGAAAACAGAGGTCTCGTAGAAATAAACAGCGTCTTGGTGCCATCAACTTTAGCTTTTGAATAAATCTAGTCTTACTGTGAATGCGTGCTGTTGTGGGAGAATTTAAGCTTTACAGGTACCTGTTCAGACGATTGAGAAGACAAATGACTGAGCGAAACGAGGGATTTGTCTGCTGTGTCAATATAGTATTCTTAAACTAAAGGCACCATCATTTAAATTCAAGTATTCCTTGCACTGTTTTGTCATTATGTACTCAATGTCATCTGTATAAAGTTACTGTATTTCTCATAGAAATTAAACTGCAAGGAAAATTGAGTTGAACAAGTGCCCAGGAGCTTAGCTGGTGTTGCAGAACTTGCGTTCTGATGAATATGATGTACAGAGCACAAGTATGTGCCGGGCGGGGGGGTGCAGGGGTGCATGCACAGTCTTCCTTACCACCAAGTCTGTTTTTTTTTTATCTGGCAGATAAATTGTCTTCATTTTTAAAGTAAACAAATTTGATGCAGAAGTCACAATTGTTGTGTCTTGTGTACGGATAGCTTTTCTTATGGGAATTGTTCTTACTGCAAATATAAAGTACCTCTTCGCAAACTTTGTGTTCCCGATATAGATAGCTTAGTTCATCTGAAGGCACCCGCAACTGTTTAGAAAATTGTGTAACCTAAGATAATTATCCTGATGGTGTTACCAAAATGTTTCATTTATGTCTATTAAAACTGGTGTGAAATCCGTGTAAAAGTTTTCAGTGGATATGGTTTGAAAGGATGTTGATATAGTGGGCATTTATAGTCCACATATAGTGGAAATGCCAATTTCCTTGTAAACTATCAAACCAAGTCATAAGGTTGCTGAATTTTGAATGGGTAGTGGCCAATTTGTGGGTGTAAAACAGAGTTTGGTGGTTCTGCAGCGTGTGTAAGGAATTGCTTTCTGTGCAGAGCTGTCAGTGTTTGATGAACTTAGATACCACTTCTTGCATTTGAGTCATGGTGGGTTTAATAATGATATCAGAAGTACTGAGCATGTATTTAGTAGTTTCCTTTTGCCAATTTCAAGAACTATTACTTGGTTAATCCTTTGCACCTGAATTTGCCCAATTGCCAAATGGTGTTCTGCATTTAAGAATTCACTGCTGTGCCCTGTCTTCCCCCTTGCTTTGTAGCATTCTCAGACTTGAAAAGACATGGAATTTAGGTTTGTGATCTGATAATTGTTTATGAAGACTTCATCTGAGTGATAGACCTCCTGACGCTTCCACCTGTAGGGCTGTGTCACCACCACCCCCATCAGTTTCTTTCTGACTGTTGCAGAGGTGAGGAAGGAATTTTCTGCTAACCTTTCTTCTGCTCCCCCCCCCTTTTTTTTTTAAGAAATTAGATGTATGTGTTATTTTTATTTGTTACTAATTAGCATGTTTGCTAAAAAATAATAAAGATAAAAATGGGAAAAACTCTTAATGTATAAACTTACTCCCCCTCTTTTTTTTTTAAGGGGTAGTGTTAGTTGTGTTACTAATAGGGTCTTGTAAGCTTCTACTCTAAACCCTTACGCTCAGGATTTTTTTTTCCATGAGAGCTTTGTTTGGAATTTATTTTAGGTATCTGCTTCCTCAAAAACAAAAATCTTGTGTAGCAGGGGTTTCTGTTGGATGTTAGTCATTTTTAACCTGTGTTAGTTACAAAGTGGTTTTGTTTCTGCCAAGTTCCTGAATACATTTATTTGCCCTTTAAAGACCGTGTGGCCAGGTCTACTGTGAAGTCGTGTTGTAGCTACATAGTTAGGTTCAGGGAATTAATTGCATCCTTGACTAATAAGGGTTGTGGCAAACCCTTTTGTGTTTACCATACCACTGGGGTGGTAGTGTATCTGCATTGGCAAAGTAACAGCCTTTGTAAGTAGCCTCTCCTGAGGGGTTTACAGGTATGGCTGTTAAGATAGAGGTAACTCACAGAGTTTTTCACGAAGTAGATAGTTCCACAACATGTTTTGGTCCCGTTTGAAAAGCCACAGAGTGATCCGTGTTGTGCAGGAAAGAGAGGGCTGTCTTGCTGTAGCGCAATGCCTGGTATAGCTGGCTTTCACGGAAAGGCCTGAAGTTGTTTTTTGTTTGTTTGAGTAAAGAAAGAAAATTGGTTCAGAAAATCACAAAAGGAGAGATCCTGTTTTAAAACATGATTGTAGTCATGTGTGCTGTTCCCAGTGTGGACATGGCTTAATTCACTGATCGAAGTGAAATAGTGCCTTCTTTACACAAGCAGTGAATTCAGCCATGGTAAGTAAATTATGTGACTTCAGAAAACTGGTATTAGTAGAGGATTGGTGCAGGAATTCTGGATAGCTGACTGCAAGATGTACAGGTAGCTGGTTTCACTATTGGATACCTCAGCTTCCCCATGTTAAAATAAGGATGATATTTGCCGTACTTATTTATTTGAGTTTGATGTGCAGTGTCATGCAGAATAAATAGCCAGCCTAAACGCTTATTACGTGTGAAGATACCCAGTCTGCACTGTACCTTCCTCTCTCCGTTTGGATGGGATCTGAGACTAGGTCTTCTCAAGATTGATCATATTGTTTGGTTAGGTTGTCAGACCTAGTTGTTTGTAAGCAAGATACTGAAACATCAGCTCTGAAAATTTCTTTTGAAAGCACAAGGATAGGATTTGTAGTTCTTAAATTTTATTCTTTTAAAGTTAAAAATAAAGATAAGGAGGTTTGTTTTGACAGCATCAAAGGAATATGCTGGTTTATTTGCAGCCTTTGATTTGGGTGGAATGTATGGAGATCTGTTTTTTTGTGTAGCAATTTGTGTGAATATTTTGGATATTCTTGTTATATGAAGTGGTAGTATCGATGTCTTACTTTCAGGCATGATTTATGGAAAATAATTGTGCTTTTGTGCTTTTTTTTTTTAATTCAGTGTTTCTTGGTTGCTTGAAATTCCTAAGACAAATGAGCACGTTCTTCAGAGCTGTTGCTGTTTTAAGATATTTACAGATGGTCATAGATAGAGGCTATTTAAGGAAACGTTTCTGGAAAAATGCGAGGCTGCTTTAGTTGTGTACCACAATAGCGGAATAACTTTACATTTCAAAGTCCTTCCTCCGTGTAAAGAGAAGGGTGGATTTCTGCGAGGCAGGTAACTTCGTGGTGCCCTGTATTCAGCGGTAATGAGAAGTGCCGGGAATATCCAGGTAGCCGTTGGCTGGTTGCGTCATGTTTTCCGTAATTTGTTTTAAATCGAAGTTTTTCTTGATCGAGGGATTTCCAGCCTGCAGAAACGCTGACAGGCGATTGAGGTTTACCAGGGGAGCAGAGCAGGCTGGGTTCTGGGGCCGATTACAAACGTGGTATTTGTAGCGTCTGTAAAAGTTTCACACATGAAGCAAACTAGTTAGCTTGTATAGCGTCACATGATCAAAATATTTTTCCCCTTGCCGCTGCCAGAAGCTATCTATTGCTTTTCAGCAATCTCGCCTGTCGGGCAGCAGGCCAGGGCGTGCGAGGCGGCCCCTTACGTGAGCTGCTCCATTCTTCACCTCCCCGGCTGGAGTGCCCTGACCTTCACATATGGAGATTAGCCGTGTGCTCCCTCAATGGAGACTCGCTCCCTCCGGAAGAAAGGGGTGGGCTTTGCGGGGGGTTGGCTTTTTTTGTTTTTTTTTTTTTTTTTATTTTTTATTTTTTTAATTCCTCCCCCCTCTTTTTATTCCTCGGGGAGTTTGACAGCCATTCATCCCTGACCTGGGCAGAGGTAATGCGAGGGAATGGGATTCAAACGGCGTGCAGGGAGCCGGGGGGGTTGGGCCGTGGGGGTGTGTGCAGGCCGCCGCCGCCTCACCGGCCCGCGGCAGAGAGGCAGCGCGGGCCCGGAGCGCGCGGAGTGTTTGGGGCCGTTTCCCGCCATAGCGCCTGGCCGCGTGCCGCTGAGCGGCCCCTCGGAGGTGGTTTTCTGCCGTGCGACCCTCTTCTGCCTGCACACCTTCGCGGCAATTTCTAGAGGTTTTCTTCAAGTGACGCTGTATTTTACACTTAAAAGTGTATTTTTGCTAATAAAGAGATACTGTACTTGTTTGTCTTGTATGCTATATTTTGGTTTACAATACATTTTTTTTTCCTTTTAAATCCTGAAGCTAACGTGCATCACTCGTGACAGTCCCCCCAGCCTGGCACAAAAGTGGTTTGTTTTTTTTTTTTTTTTCCCCTGCTAACAAACTGTAGGAGCTGCTACTTTTGTTACATTTTTGAGATTTTTACCTTTGTAAAATATTTTTTTTGTTGAACATGTGGTATGCAAATACAGGGGAAAATAGTGCTGTAAAGTGTTTTGTTGTGGGTTTTTTAAGTATTAAAAACATATTTCGCTTTTCTAATAAACCCCATAACCAGACCTTTTAATGTTTTGATATAAATAGCAATTACACTAACTGAGATCCAACCACAACGAAAAAAACCCATTTACAGTCATTCAAAAGAAAAGTTCCCAACTTAATTGAGCCCTTCCTTTGAAGGGGAGGGGCTGATGGGCAACATCCGAAGCAAACTGTCTTGCCTTTTAGAATAGTCTTTCTGAAGTGTTCAGTGTGCCGATGTAGTTGCCAACATTTAAAAATAAAGAAAAAGATTATTCCAAGAATTAGCTAGGGATCTGAGGGCTACCGCAGCCTGAGCTGTCAAGAGTTTTGGGTGTGAGTGCTGGTGACAATCGAAACGTTTTCTGGATGAATTGAGAGCTTCAAGAAGTTTTGGGTTTGGGTACACGAGTTGGTTGTCTCATGTACTGGGGTAGCGTTTAGGGATTTGGTTGTTCCCGAGGAACTTGCGAAGTGCGGCACTCTGTGTCCAAGCAGCAGAAAGGGACTGTCTGCCCCAGGAAGACTTTGCATAGCCGCCCATTCCTCCTTTTAGTTCTTCACAGCTCATTTTAATAATAATAATAGTAATAATAATAATAATAATGCGTTTTGTTATTAGGAGGAGGGCCTGAGCGAGCTGTTACTTTGCTAGAGTGTAGTTGGCAGAATGGTGGATGCATTCCTCTGCTTTTTCTGAAGATGCTAACAGTATTATGTGTCAGCTCTGTTGTGGGATAGGGTTGCTCAAGGCTCTTCCTCTGCTTTTTCTGCTGCAGGGACTGAGATATTTATTTGTGGATTATTTGCTTCTGTCTCACTTCTTTGCTTCCCGAAATTATACTACTGTCTCTTATCCAAACATCTTCATCATCTTTTTTTATTCCTTTGTCTTGTGATACTTCTTGTTCCTTCTTTAAATGTTATCTCCAAGTTCCTATCTTTCTCACTCTCCAAATCTTTGGAGTGATGGAAAAGCCACCCCTATTGTCTTCTGCCATTTTACGGTTGCGTGACAGTAGTGTGACCGCATATATCCAGGGAGAAAATAGCTTTGAGTGACCCTGGTACCCATCCGTCCCTCTGACTTGTATTTACTCCTCTCTCTCCTCCAAGGAGTCTGTGCACAAAAGTTGTTGGGGAAAGTGTGACTGCAGGGAAAGTGCCTTTACTCACGAGCTTCCTGTCTAGGCACTTCTAGTGACCAGAGGTCAAGTTGCATTAAAAAAACAAGCCACCAAAAAAACCAACCAAGCAAGCCCTCAAATCCTGGCAAGACTTGGCACTGTAGTAGAAGGACTCATACAATCACGTGTTGGTGATAGTGCCGGTTTTTTTTCAGGTTCCTCTAATGACGGTCCTCTAAGTAGCAGCAGACTTAGAGAAAAGAAAAGGGGGAAACAAGCGACGGAGACATAACCAAGCTAGAATGTAAATGTTGATGTCCACAGTTTCTTTACTTTTTACCTTGCATGGCAGCTGTAATTAAAGATCTCTCTATATACATTTGCCCAAAAGATATTTGAAAATACATCAGCATGAAAATTGAAGTGTGCTGTTGCTGTGTGTGTGGAAAGTGTAGAGAAGATGGGAACTGAGAAACACTGAACGAGATGTGCTAGATGCAGTGTATGCTGTTTTGTAGTACCTGATATTTCATTTCATAGATTTCCTTTTAATTGTCCTCAGAAGATTGGGGGTGTAGAGAGAAGCAAACTGTCAATGATGGTTGTTTGTTATTCCACCCTGTCATATTTTCTTTGGGGGAATGTGGTTTGTTAAGATGGTGAATGAAGCCTGTTTAAAAAGTTACTTAAGTTTCCATTGTTCTCAGAAAATACCTTAGGAATTCAAAGAGCAAAGGCTGATTTCTTCTCGCATGGTAGTCTCCAACTTCTGTGAGACCTTGATATTTATTTGCAACAATTCTTATTCCTTAAAAAAAGAAATCAAAAATCTCAGACTTACCTGTGGTGGTTACGTGTCTTTTAGGTTTGGAGAAGCTGAATCTGACTTACCCTGTTTGTTCCTTCTTCTACTCCTGCTTTTTAACATACAGTTTAATTTTTTTCTTTGCTTTGGGTTGATGTCTTCCTTGAAGAGATGGAGGAAGAAAGTAGGTGCTTTTTGTTAAAGGCTGCAGCCAGTCATGACATCATAACAGAAGGTTCAAATAATTACAATTTCTGATGACATTTTTACTTTTTTGAAGTCCTTGAACTTACATATGGTTGTCTGTCTTACTCAAGCAAATTGTCTCAGGGTGCCAGGAATAGGTACAAATGTAGCTTTTCTCTCCAGAAGCTGGGGTTGTACATCCTGTCGTAGACTGAAGGAGACAATGAACGTGACTTTCCCTGGCCCCCCCCCCCCCCCCCCCCCCCCCCCCCCC
>VZSC01001426.1:388183-440126 GCA_013398225.1 Steatornis caripensis
CCCCCCCCCCCCCAAATATTTATCTGATACTGAGCATTTGGTATCATGTTTTGTCTGTCACTTTTAGGTTAATGCTTGGGAATAAGCAAGAAATATTTTTTTCAATCTAGTTCATTATTTAGAAATTCATCAGAAGATCCAAGTGGGTATTCCTCAAAAAGGCAGCTTTTTATTCTTACTGGCTTTTGAGGATCAAGGGCTGAGACGAACAGCAAATTAGGAGGAGAAAGATTGTAACACATAAATGCATAGGAAAATGTGTGTTGAAGTAAGTGGACATGTGCCTTTTGCATAGATACCCAGCCAGAATTTATTTGGGGAAAACTGAAGAAAACTTGAAAACCTAATTTGTTTACCTCTGCATTTTACCATAGCCTTTTGTTACACTCCTTTTATCGAGTTTTGTGTTGCCAAAAGATCTTACACCGAAGGGCCAGTCTAATGGCCGTCTGAAACTAATGTTAAGACTTCACTTCCGCTGAAAAGAGCGGTCCCACCCTTTTATCAGCTCCCTGCTGCAGGGTTCCCTGTGTCATAAGGTGAGTCGCATCTGCTTGCTGATTTGTCTGAAAACTAATCCTGCCAAACAAAACCTGTGAATGGTGAGCTTTCAGCCAGATCATTGAGCTCATCTGACTTGCAGCACAATCTTTCCAGCCCAGAGGTAAGGCAAGGGAGAGTGTGGGGAGTTCAGCTGAGGGTGGGGTCAGGGCAGGACAGCCCCTTTTGGTGGTGGTGCAGACTCGTATCAGCTTAAACTCATCATGAGGCCGTATCTTGAGTGTGAAATTACTCTGTAAACAATGGCGGGTATTTAATTTCTCAACGTTTCTCTGGAGCAGGAAGTCATTGTCATCCCCCTCTTAAAAAGGAAAGGGGCTGAGGCAGAGAGTAAAAGGTGTCGCCGATTGTACAGAATACACTGATGACAGCGACCGAATTAGCCTTCAGTATCTTTGAAATACTAGATTTCAAGGGTGAGACTCATCTAACCATATGTGTGGTAGGCATTTATACCTGATCTTTTCGTGTGGGCTTTTCTTCTCTTTGGTGTAAAGAAATAGTCATTTCTTGGTGTGAATCATCTCATCCTAAAGTAGACATGTAATGCAGGTCTAATGAATCATGCTCCTAAAGTTACATGTTTTTCCCCTTGATCTAAAGAAAGTCTAAGCCGATAAGCTCAGGTGTTGATGTCAAAGGGCAGGTGAAATTAATTCCTCCTGCTATTTATAGTGTTTTCAAATCATGCAGGCAAATGAGCCCAGACTTCTGTTTGAGTTCTGGACTAACCTTCCTCTCGTTATCTTGCTAGCCCATTAGAATGAATGGTTTTAATACCAATTTCCTGTGAGTGTTGATACATTTCTTTTTTGTTGTCATTTTTTATAATACCTATTCAGAGTTTTTCCCGCTGTTGCTTTTCTTTTGATATGTTAAATTTTTGCATGTAAGAACTGTCAGTGTTTCTTTTCATGCATATTTGCAGACACAAGGCATACTGGCAAATTGTAAAATATCAGGATGAGTTTCCAGATCAGTTGACCTTAACGCTTAGGTACGCAATTTCTGTACACAGATGCAAGCTTTTGATTTGGAAATAGGGCAGCAGTTTTATTGGGTAGATGCTGCTTCACAGTCCATTGAAAACTCCTCGCCCATTGCTGGCACTTCAGCTGCGGCTAAGTGGGCACCGCTGGGAAGGAGCTGCTGTGGTGGTGGTCCTCGCCCAGCGCTGGTGCTCCCTGTGGCTTGGCAGCCCTCCTGATGGTTGTTCCACAGGGTCTGCCTGTGGGGCATCATGCAGGACAGCAAGCCCGATGAGTGCTTTGGCACGGCTGAGGGGCTGTGCTGGACATGGGGAGGAAGGAAGGGGCAGCCCGGTCAAGGGGTCTCTGCCGCCAAGGGAGCCAGTGTCTGTGGAAGCAATCAAAGCTTGTTCAGAGTGTTGGGGATGTATTCCAAAACCAAAGCAATGAAACCCAGTGTAATCCTGAGGGGTGAAATTGTTCAGAAGTAGAAAAGAAAACACCAGGATGCCTATTCTGCAAAGAGCTCTTTTCTGGCAATGCAGTTTTTACAAAGCGGTTAAAGAGGGAAAAAACACGTTTTGCAAAAGGGATTTACCTACATGTCCTGCAAAATGGTGATCGCAATCCTTAATTATCTCTAGGGTCACTTAACCTTTTTAGTAGAGTGTTTAAAATACCCAAACAGAAGTATTATTGCTATTAATAATTTCGCTGATATCTCTGTGGCAGGTTGTCAGTGCTTTCCACTCTTTGGAGGCTGACGTACCCAGTATTTCTGTTTGCTCCCTTTTTAAGGGATCTTTCTTATGAACAGTGACCGTTTATTTGCCTTAAGCTTAGGTTTCTGAGCTCAGTTATCTCTGAAAAGTTGCTAGTTTTCAAAAGGTTCTGAAGAGTCTTGTAGTTTTTACAGTTTGTCTGTCTTTTATGGTTCTCTTGCAGCTTGAAGTTCAACTAGTGGCATGGTTTTTTAGATGTACTTTGTCTCTCCCCCAGTGTGTATGGGGATAGGAGGAGGAAGAATGGCTTCTTCAAGGTTGACTGAAGTGTTTTAACTTCTATAGCAAATGAGGTGAGAATGAAATTGTCAGACAGACAGAGACTAAATTATTGAAGCACTTGACTGTTTAAAGTAGCTGGGGATGTACTATAAAAGGTGTGAGTCTAACACTCAGATGTGTAAACAGCACCTTACTCCTTCCTTGTACCTGATTTCTCACCACTTGCTTTACATGATGAGAGCTGAAATCGGAGTGGGAGATATCGCAGCCATTCTCAAAGTGTTAGTTTATGATGCTTCCACCAGAAGAATAATCCATTACCATACAGGATAGCAGAGAGAAAAGCATTTGCAAGGAAGATTAATTGAAGTAATTAATCACTTTAAAATGAAGAAGGTTCATCAAACAAAAATAAAAGCTAAGTATTTTATGTGCCTCTATTGGAATTTGATAACCATTTGTTTTGCCAGAAAATGTATGTGGACTGGGCACCTAGTGCTTGTCTACACAAGGAAATTTAATGGTACAACTATGTGCTATAACTATATGCTATAATTACACCAGTATAACTCCCTATGGAGACACTCTTGTACCAGAATAAGAGTTTTCATGGTTTATCTTACTCTACTTCCAAAGCACGTAAGCTTAAGTGGGAAAGGGTACTCTTACATTGGAGTAAGTTTCCACACTGGGCTAGTTATATTGGTATAATTACGCATTTTTTCCGTCAGTGTAGACAAGTCCCTGGTGCCTTTTCAGCTTTGAACTTTAGTTAAGAATTTCTTGGTTGTGATAAGTGTCTAAGCATTCTCATACTATATTTTTTATAATGGGGCTTGTGTATTTAAACCAATTACTTAGGCCAATTAACAGCTTCCTGGGTTGTGGATAACAATAGGATATAAAAAGGGATCAAAATTCATATTCCTAGCTGCTTGGATATCTCTGCATTCCCCCACCCCCTGTCGTTTTACAAGTATGCAGTATACAATGCAACAGGTGGAATAATAGTCTGTGGCTGCCTAATGAATTCTGTGTTGGACACTTTTTGTCTCCTGTTTCTCATTATTCCTCGAGTTTTGTTGTGCTATAGCTCTAATTGCATGCATCTCTGTGGATCGCAGAAAGAAGCTTCCTTGATGAAGTTGAAAAAAGTGCTTCCGAAATGTTAATTGTTTAAGGAATTGCTGAAATTTGTTGATCTTCACGTAGTTAGGACCATCATTGACTTGCTAGGCACAAGTTGTTCAAGGAGCAACTCAGACTGGATGCAGAGGGAGGGGAGGGTGCAGGTGTTCTTCCGGTACGTGATGCAGTCAGGAAGGGTGGTGATGTGTAGAAGATGTGTTTGGTAAGGGTGGTCTCTCTCTCTTGCCTGGTCCAGTCAGAAGTGAGTTCCTAGAGAAGAGGTATTTACATGGATGATACTTTGACGTTGGCCATCTTCTCTGGTTCTCTTCTGCCCATATTTCCTTTGCTGCTTAGAATACAGCACATCTCACGTTTACCTTCGCACTGCACCAAGAACAAGAATATGTAAAATTTCTCTACAGTATTTTAGCAGTTTCTGCAAATATCAACATAAATTCCTCAGAAACAATTTTTCTTACACACCTTTTTTACTAGTTACGAAATGACTGGTTGGAAAATATACCTCCTTTTTTTTTTTGTTCTCTTCGTGTTGTTTTATCAATATTTCTGGTATCTTTGTAGTGTTATAACGTCCGTGTTGTCTCATTGTGCCAGAAATTGAGGATTATGACTTCAAATGAAAAGCAAATTGCAGAAACGGAAGTCTTAAAATAAAATAGAGGTGATGTAATAACCTCCAAATCAAAGAATAGCAAGGCTGGAAGGGACATCAAGAGGTCATTTAATCCATCCCTCTGCTCTGAGGCAGGATAAGACAGACCTAAACCGTTCATGACAGATGTTGCTCTATCCTGTAGTAGTAACAGACTGAGAAAAAGCAATTATTTATACATAGGCTTCTCTCCCCACAAATCTTTGTGCAAACTGAACTTTGCATAGAAATGGTGTGAGAGAGTATGTGAATTCATACAGCATTTTTTCAAGCATTTGAGTTGTTTTTTCTCATTTTTGGGAAGTTAATGCTTTCTGTAAAAGTAGTCCCATGATGTTTCTGCAGTTTGGAGTGTAATGCCCATTTCTAATTTTAACTGGTAGCCTGTTGTTCAGGTGTTTCTTCCTGAAATGATTCTTTTTCTGTGTTAGCTTTGTAACCAGTGTCTCATCTTCTTGGGCACTGAGCAATTTAGTTTAAGAATGTGTAGCATTTCCTCTTCATCCTTGACAGTATTTTTGTTGTGTAATCAGTTTCAGTTTTCCTTTTTTTTTCCATTCAATTTCTTTTCCTGTGTGAAAGAGCTGAGCAAAAAAAAAAATCCGAGGGTAGAAGTGGAAAGGGAGAAGAGGAAGGATGTATTCAAGAAATCATAGTACTTGGCAGAAGAGCTGGGTTTAGCTGAAATGCCAGGTTAGATATGAAGTGAATAATGCGGCTTTAAGAAGAGATCTTTTTTCTTTGAAGAATAAATAGAACGTACGTTTCAGATTTTTACACATGGTATCTGCAGCTCTTTAATCCTAAATTGAAGTTTGCAAATGAGCATTGGATGAATAACATCTTTCTAAATTGAACAGTACCTAAAATTGGAATTGCAGATACCCTGTTGCTAAAATGAGTCTTTGGGCTTGTTTGCTCTATTTTGCCTTTTAGTTATCAGCTGAGAAACATCTGTCTTTGCTGCTAAATGACCTCTTCTGACTAGGCCAAGTGATTTTGACAGAATGAACTGTCTTCAGCCCTCATCAGCTGCAGGAAGAGGCTGCTGTAAGTTGCAGCCTTGGAGAAGGGAGGAAGATTAGATGTAAATACACTCAAATTGCTGTTGCTTTCAGAAATAGCTTACTCAAGATGTACAGGAAAGATTCCCCATACCTGTGCTGCTTCAGTGTTTTATGAAGGCAGTCATTTCCTTTTCTTTCGTCCCATTTAATCTGATTGTTCATTTTAATTCCATTCTAGATTTGGTAATTTTAGGAAGTTGGGAATACTGTGTTTTGGGTTGTGCCCAAAGGGGGCTCATTAGTCCTGAATATCTTCACTAACAAATAAAGGGGTTTCTTTGAAGTGCGTTAAGGAAAGCTGTGTTGGTGTTTTCACATGATGGCTGATGTGGGCTCTCTTAAGGACTGGGGAATAAGAGGTGGGCATAGAAGGGGAAAGAAGCCGAGTTTTCAGGCAGACAGAATTCGAAAATAATGGTTTCTGCTGTGGAGCGGGGAGGAAATTCTATAAGTATGGCATAGTCAGGTTTCCTGTTAAATGATGTTTTTTGGGTGAGGAATACTGAAGAAATGGATCAACTTTCCTGCTTTCATATTTCTCAGACGAGATATGTCTTATATGTTGATATTTAATTTGATTTTAAATAGTGTGGTATTAAAAGAAAGTTACGATCGTATGTTGAAAACACATGCCGCCTTTGTAAAGAAACTGAAAGTTCTGGGTAGTAGCTATGCTAAAACCACGCGCTTAATTCTGAACATCCAGGATAATTTATTGCAGAGATGTTCATGCTCATGATTAATCCTGCTTCCCTGTTTTTGCACTTCACCATGTGCATGCATTTCTTTGTGCTGAGGTGCTCTAGGATGTTTCATAGTCTGCCAGTGTTTCTGGAAGGATTTGTCACTTTTGGGGTGATTGTGAAAAGAGCAGTGAAGACTTAGCAACTTTTGCCTGTAATGCGTGAGACGTAGGTGAAGGCGCTAGGGTTAAACTAGAATTTGGCCTGGTTTAAACTTAGGTCAGAATTTTTTCCCCTGAGTAAGCCATAGGGAACTTTGTATTGATATCCAGACATGGTTTTGGAGGTCTGTTCTGTAGAGTTCTTTGGGAGTTATTCCCAAATCTCTTTTTAAGTTTGTTTAAAACCTGTGAGTGTTAGAGCTGATAATCTTTTTAACTCAGCAGAGCTTTAATTTTTTTGCTACCATTACTTAGTTTGCTTACAAAGCGTGTTTGTGTAAATACGGATATGTTGATATAAAGTGCTGTTTTTTTTTTTTCTTACAGAAATTCAAGTTTAAAGCTGAACAGATCCCTTAAATACTTTGAGGTTTTTTCATCAGTTTTATGTGTGTCTCTGTAGAATGGGTGCTGTATGCTAAGTACAGTAATAGTTCTGTTTGGAATTACCCTGTTGCAGGGTGTTCTCACCACCAGCACCTTTAAAGGGGAAATTTACAACTCTTGTAATATTTGTCCTTTCCAATTCTAAAATCCAGATGAAGCGTAGTCCCAGGAGTGTTGTTTTGCTGTTGCAATGTGATCTTTTTCAGATGATACATGATTTATTTGGAAACAAATTAGCAGCTATGCATGCCTAAAGAAAGCGATATTATAAGCAAGATTTTTGTGAGACCTAATCAGAATTGTAAAATGATACTTGGGAACCGGTTACATTATACAAAAGAGCTGGTGTGAATGTAGGCATGTGTGTGAATTCATGGTTTCCGATCACATTGTTCTCTCAAGTAATACAGGGGCTTTGACCTTCAGCCTACTGTTTCTTCTAATGTATTACCGAACTATTAAATGTTTTCAATCAATAATGAAAATTCCCACTCATAACTGTAGTTTGTTCTGGTGATTGATTTTAATTTTTAACTACTGAAAAAAGGTATTTACTAATGCTTTACATCACCTGGTGAATTTTTTTTGTTTTGCTCCTTCCCAGAAAGTTAGTTCCGTGCTCCTGACAGTGTCTGTGTTGATTAGGAAGATCATTATAAATGCAAAACAATCACAGGCGGGTACTCACCAAAATTCTGTTGCTCCAGCTCCATGATACGGATGTTGAGCCCCAGATTCATTATCTAATTGACCCTTGGACTGAGCTGACGCTGCTGATATGTCCCTAACTGGGATGGTGGATTTTTATAATGTTGAACCAAGGTGATACATAGACCCTTATGGAATGATAGTTAAAAAAAGATGAGCTGGTTAGTTTCCATGTATCTATTAATATTTTGCACTATTTACAACCAATTTTTTTCAGCCTCTACAGGAAACAGTTTTAGCATAGAAAATATGTTACAAGAAAAGTTGTTTCTTGGCAGTTGAAGAAGTGACAGGGCTTCTGTTATAGAGCTGAGTTTGCCTTCCAATTATCCTGATCCTAAATATATCCTTTAGGAATTTTGCATATATTTGCTCTAGCTAGAGGCTTTCCCCTGTTTTCTTATTTAATTAAGACCATTTATTATGTAATAAAAAAAATGTTAGCATTGAAAAGAGAAAATGCTAGATTAATGAGTAGGCTACCTGCTATGAGGCTAGAAACCAACAAGTACAGAAAGTCAGTGCCTTAGACTTCTTTTTGATGTCCCAGTCTGCTATCACTTGGTGTGAGTAGGGTGACTGATTTTTCTTTTTTCTGAGCTTCTTTTTTTCCTGGTGTGGCAGAGCAATATAACTCGTAAAACTTTTTGGCAACCGTTTCTCAGTGTGGCTAGAACCTTCTGAACTTCCCTTTGTTGCAATCTCAGATTATGACTATGAAAAAGGAAAATAATTTACTGCTTTTGTTTGCCTTACAGAGTTTTCCATTCTGTTATCCTTTTATGCTTCTTTATCCCAGTATCCTGTCTATTTTGTAAGCGTAGCTTTGTTTTTTGTGTTTTTTTTTTTTTTTCCTGGTTGTATTCATCATTAACTCAGACACCTGCAAAAAGAGAGAAAAATTGCATTAGAGTCTCATGCCAAAGCAACTTACACTGTGTGCCTGGAAGAGAGTGGCAGAGCACTTTACAGAAAAGACTGAAAGATAATATTTGACAGCAGTCAGGGGTGAGAGTAAGAGCTGGGGGGGTGGGAAGGGAAGAGGGGATGTGTTTTCTAGAGTACCTGCTAGATTCTAGTGTTACCTGGACTTTGATTTATTCTGGAATTGCATTCTGGTGAGGTCCATTACAAATGGCAGCAGTAGGTATAATTATGTTTTTGAAGAGTTGTCATTTGCTTTTTTTGTGACAGTGTAATCTCAGAGCATGGCCTAGAAATTTTAAATATGTGTTGTTCAGGAGTACTTGATGAAATCTAGTGCGTAAGCTTGAATTTGAGAAGTTGAGTGGCTTATTTTTGGACTTACCTTAGAAATAGGTCAGTTTCTCAAAGACATTAATACTGTTGCAAGTGATCTAGCAGAAACTTAAGATGTGTGTTGTCTGTTTTTTGTTTTTAAAGATGTTTCCAGACACCTTTTTCCTTTTGAAGGTAGGTTTCTGAAAGTTTAAAGTACCTTGTTGTGGCCTATGATGCGATTTCTCCTTTTTAAAACCTAGAGGTTTTTTCTCTCCCTTAACCTACCTGATTCTGACTACTAGTCCTGTTTCTTGTTGATAGTAACTGACATTGTTCTCCCCAAAGTCTTCATGTCTTTTTCCTTGTTAAAAGTGCATATAATACTTGTTATTACGAGAGTGAAAGCCCAGTCACAGAAAGGTGAAGTGTTGTGCTCGTGTTTGTGTTGCAGGTCAGCTGCTGAGCCAGGAATAGAAGCCCTGTCTTATGACTCAGTGCCCTAACCGCTGGCCTGCACCGCCTCTCCGGTGCATTGGTTTCTTCCAAGAATGTAGTAGCAATGGGGTATAGAAGTATAGAAGTAGCTACAGCAAGTATGGGAGCTTTGCTTCCAACTCTGCCAGGGCGTGGAGGCTTATACATAGCTTAAAATACTGGGCAAGGAAAAACGCTTTCTGAGAGAGCTCCTAGATAAGTTCTGTAAAGTTAAGGTTTGCTTTGCTCTATTGAAAAACACACAAAAAAATCTAGTTGAAAATAGCTTTCCAGAAGGTTGTGGGTATGGAAAAAAAGTTCTATGTGTTTGAAAGTCAAACTGTGCTCTACAAATAACCTTAAGAGTGGTCTGTGATTAAATCTTTTGTATATTCAACAACAAACTCATTTTATGCAACCGCAACTATGATAAAATTGAATTAAATGGACCTGCCTCTAAGAAAAGAGACTGAATAGCTGAGTAGTGCATTATTCAATGAATGGAAAATGGGGAGGCTGGCTGAAACGGCTGGGAAATGGTTTTAACATTCTACTGGGCTAAAGAGCAATTCTGTGAAATCACTGTATTTGTTTCCCCCCTACCTCCCTCCCCCCAATTTTTAAATAGCAGTGCTCTTCATACTGTCAGAATTCAGTGTTGTGACACCCCTACTCAAAAGTTATGACAGCAGTGTAATGACAGCTACTGCCTCTTGAGAATCAATCAGGCAATTAATTTTGTAAATGAAATGCTGATTATACAAAGCTTCACATGAGAGGCCCAGTGATTAAAATCAATTTAACAAATTGTTTCAGGTGGGACTTGATTAATAATTTGCCGTAAATGCTGAGGATATATGACCAGCATACCTTTTTGTGTGTGTGTTAATATAGAACTATAGATGACTCTCGGACTGGAAAAAATCTGCGGCTGACTGTATGTACTTCTGGCCTGTGACCTAGCAGTGATTGGTTATACCTTTTGTGGGTACACTGATCTCCCCAGTGTCCATAATGTTACTTTCACGGCTAGTGCTCTCTCCAGCAATTAAATACATCTAACCTGTAATTTTATTTTTGCCAACAATGCCAAATAACTGAGAAAGTGTATTCAAATCTCCTTGAATATTTACTAGGTTTAGGAATATTTTTCTTTAAAATTTGAAGTGGATCTGGGATTTCTTTCATTTATTTTCCCTCCCCCCCTTCTTACTGTTTTTCAGGACTTTCTGCATTTTCCTCTGCTACTCCAGTACTTCTCTGCAGGGAGCCTTCCTGCAGAGCTCCCTTCGTTCCATTTGAGGCTGCTCTCTGCTACTTGCCTGACGGCCACTATTTTTAGTACATCCTTTTCTGTCCATATAACCCTGTGTTTGTGTAAGAGCTGTACGAAGTAGGTAAGGGAATTTTTTTTGAGTTCCAGATGGCAACCATGCACAGTGAGTGAAGGTGTTCACTTGTCTAGGAAACGGAGAACCTCATTGCCAGGCAAAATAGAAGTAACTGGTATTCTAGGTGGGGCTTCTCTTTTTTTAACTTCCAGTTTTCTGGGTTTATGAATGGATTTTCTCTTCCCTGTTGAGCCACAGCATTGGCTACTGAGGAGGCCTTAGGTGAGACATCCTTTGGTGAATCTAGCGTGAGAACTTTATGATACTATTTTGCCTCGCTATCTGCCTTGCTCTCCTGGTGTGAGTTACCATTTCAGTAGCAGAAATGGCACACTGAGGACCATGCCCGTGTCTTGCATGCTGCAGTGCCGAAGCTGTTGTATTGGTGCAGACCCACTCTGCGTGGACAGTTTTAAGTTCAGATGCTGGACTGTGGATGGAAGTAGCTAAAGCATGGTTGTGATCTGGCAGCAAGTAGGAAAAGCAGCTGGAATCAATGACATGTTGTATGGTCACAGATAGGTTTACTAGAAGACGTCTGTAAGCACCCCTAATTTCTGCTGCACTAGAAATTACTTCTGACTTGCTGGGGAGCACTTTTGCTAGGAGTCTAGAGCTTCTGCATGCTTAAATGAAGGTGGTCCCCTCTGTATGGAGCATCAAAGTTGGAGGAAACAAATACGAAGACAGGAAGATAATTCCCGAGTACTCCTGGAAGAAGATTGGAATTAGGAAAGTGGGTTACAGAAGAAGGCTGAGTGCTGAAGTGTGGTGGGGACAGATGACATACCTTCAGTTGACTTCAGAGCAATTAGGATATTACCTGTATGTCAGTAGTTGGCAGTGACAAAGGCAACATGAAGGGTAGCAGTTCTGAGCTGTATAGCCATGTGAACTTGTCAGAAATATAGGATTGTTTTGGCCATAAGGTGTCTTAAAGGTGTATAATTACATTTTGATGTTGTCTTAACCTTTGAGTGCGCTTGTTGTGGCAAGTGAAGTGGTTAGTTGTGTATACTTCATTAAAAACAGGTTTCTTCACTATGTTCGTTGTGATCTTCTCTTTCAGTAGTCATTTAGGTTTATCTATCTACAAAATAATAACTAGAGTGGCTGACTCACTGGGCAGTTTTCAGGTTGTGTTAAAGAGGACACAGAAGAAAACTGGAAGATGGGCGTACATACGTCCTCCTCTCCCACCTCGCAGAGACACTTGCTTGTACAATTATTTGTAAATGTTCTGGTGCATTAGTGTTCGGTTTTTGGTGGAGCACAGCTTTGATTTTTCTCTTTTTCCCCTTTTTAGTTAGTTACTTTCTGTTTTGAGGGAAAATTATCTTTCTGATGGCTCCTTACAGCTGTAATCAGACAGTATACAGAGCCTTTAAGACAGGGAAAATTGCTGTTTTTGTTAAATCTCTGCTAGTATATGCTGCTTCATTCACTGGATTTTCCTTCATCACAGGCTTATGCTGAACTTGGCTCTTTGTTTTTGCTTGTTCCTTGTTGTTTGTGCCACTGACTTTGTTTAATCTAAATTTTAGTAAAGTACAGACAATTGATTTAAAAAATAGGAAGCATGTTTGCCAGTCACCTCTCTGATTTTAATGTTAGTGTAAGTCAGAACTTAATGCTGTACATTAATACTTCTTTAATAGTTGTTTGCGTGTTTCTTAAATAGGTATTTAAAACACGCATAAGGAGAGTTGTGTTTTGATACTCGCGCTTTTGTCGTGTCAAAATGTTGGCTGAGGAGTCCTTGTACATGTTCATACAAATGATGGCATTATCTAGGAATGGATTATCTTTTCCCCAGTTGCGTCCTCATGCCAGCTGTGTCATTGTATTATAGTGAATACTTGTGATTATCTCTAGCGATAAATTTGTATCTTGGTGCCTGACCCAGAACTGAGAGCTCCATGCCCATCTTTCTTGGAATGTCGGTAGCTGATTGTCAGCTGTCTTTATTATGAGGTTTCAAGGCTTTGGTATTAATAAAGAGGTTTGGTTGGGTTTTTTTTTTTGTAATAAGGAGACAGAAGCTTTGGCTGCAGATCAATGAATAAACAAAGAGTTATTGTATTCAGTAGCTCTAGGAGTTTGAGGGCAAGCCTGCTTGAGAGTGTTGAGTTCATGTTTTGTTACAGGCGCAAATGCTGTAGCATTAGTTGTTGGGATGCGCTGTGGCTTATAGTCCCCTTAAATTGTAGCGTTTGCTGTTGTCAGCCAAACCAAGGTTTCTTTCTTTTTTTTTTTGTTTAAACAAACAAAAAAAGCACGCTTTCTCTTGAAGAGTAGTTAGATCTCATGTGAATACTCTTGTCTTGTAGTGAATTGCTCTGTCTGTCTCATATAAGGGCTCTATCGTCACATCTGAATCCCACTGTGACCTTTGTAAAGTGTCTTGCACTCCTCCCTGCCTTGAGACTCCAGTGGTGGGGTTCTTTGTGGTGTCTTTAAACAGCTAAGTTATGTTTTGAGACTGTGACTGTTCGTGTGCATAAATGTCTTTCAAATAAAAGATTTTGATGTTAGGAGTGAATAGTACATTGATAACTTAATAGAGTATGTGTAATGAATACGTAACATCAGTAATGTCCCAAAAGGAAGAGCTGATATATCTTGCTCAGAGTGCTGCTCAGGTTACTGTAGTCTGCACTTTGCCTCAGATCTGAGCAGGGATGAGACACCTAGGAAAACACTGGTTAACTGATGCGAGAAAATAGTAGTGGGTTTTTTCCCCCCTCTCACACTAGAAAAGGTAAAATTGAATCTCCAGGTACTTCAAAGTGAGGTGATTGATTTGATTGTTTTGGCTAGAGGGAGAGCAGAAGTGGCGGTGATACCAAGTTTACAAGTGGGTGTAGAATATTAATTTTTCCACTTTTGCATATAGCAAGGATGCTGAATTTATGCATCCTTTTACACAAAACATTGAAAAAAGGAGCAGGTAACAGAAAAAGGTTGTCAGTTACTATTTGTAGGCAATGTAGGCTTTTCTGCATCCCACCTTAATGATTGGACTGTCAGTCTAAAGACCGGGAATGAAACCTTGGCCCTATTGAAATCATTAGCAGACCTTCTGTTGGGTGTTCTAATGCGCTCACAAGGTACATAATAGGCAAGGACTGTTACAAAATGCTCTGGTCTTACAAAGCCTTATAGTATGTGTTCAAATGAATCTGATATTGACACAAGATAGGCACTACAATAAAGGGGTTATAAATTGCAATATTACCGTGGACTGAAGCAAAGAACAAGACTGAGGTATTTTGAGGAACTGCAGATCTATACAAAGTTTAAATGGAATGTAGCAAGTTGAACAGGAGGTGCAGAATCAGAAGCAAAAGGCGGAATTCATTCAGGCTTGCCTGGCAGAATATGACAGTAAAAATAGCATGAGCAAACACTAGCTAAATTTGGTAAAAAAGTAATGTGTATATTGGGAGTAAACTAGCGCTAGAGAAAGATCGGACCCTTCTATAAAGGAAAGGAAAGGAAATAAATGGATATTGATGACTGCAATGACACTGAAATAAAATTTAAAAAGTAATTAAAACTTTGCAGTACAGCATGTAATAGAATTAAGTAAAGGTATGAAAGATGTAAAAATACACGCATCATCCATTCATGGTTATACATGCCCACTGGGTTTTAGAAGAATGTGATGCAGTAAATGCTAGAGGGCAGATATGGAGGGGTTGGTTGTTCATCCCTACAGCATGAAGAGGTTAGTATTTGTCATAATCCTGCTGTCGCCCAAAACTTGTCTTGGAAAACTATTGGAACCGATGTTCAAATATTTGAACTTAATAAATGTTAAAGGAACCTTCAGATAAGACTATAATACATATTACTCTTCTGACAACTCCTTCAAAATAGCTTTTCAAAACGTTGTTGATGAAAGAGACTCTTGCTATAAAAATGAAACTTTTAAGTTTAAAAGAATGCTGAAGCTGAAAGCTGCACGTGTTAAAATTGGAAAAAGTTATGATTAAATTTTTGCCTCCACTGTATACGGGATACATAGTATTGGGTGAGCAGCTGTTTTTCTTTCTGTTAAGTGTATGGCTCCCGGTCTTTCTCACCATACACTGTTCTGAAGACAAAATTTGTTCTTTTGTTAGAGAGTTTTCTACGGCATTGATCACGGTCATATTAAATTCTAAAATCACCTCTCTGGTGAAGGGATGATGATGTTTTTCATGTTTACAGTTGGGAAACTGAGGCATTGCTGTAGGAAGTTTGAGTGGCCTGTTTATGATGGCTGTAGGTTAAATTTTCTGAAACATGTGTCTTCTGAAACGCCTTAAAAGCACATCTCATCAAATGCAGAAGTAATTGCAGTTGTAGATACACAGCATTTTCTGCAATTCAAATCTGTTTTCAAGTCAGGAAATGAAGGATGCATTATTTTGGTAAATTTTGAAAAGGTTTTGCTTAGTGAAAAATTGTGGGAGATGCAGGGCTAGATGCCAGTTCTGCCTGAGCAGCACACAGCTACCTTAATGCTAAGACAGTCTTCTGCTTTGTTCACTACTCATACGACGAGTGAGGCGTTCGGTCCAGCATCACACAACAAACAGCCCTTCACTGCGCTGCTGTCGACTGATCCCTAGAGCAGGCCCATCCGCTGCCTGTGAGGCCAAAAGCATGACGGTGTATTTAAAGACTGATACAGTTATATCTGTGAAGGAGACACATTTAATGTTGCAAGGGCAAACTTAATTCTGACAGCTCTGCAATGGTAATGTTTCTTAAACCTGGGGAAGAGCTAGCTATTTGGTTTTGTTTTGCCTTGGAGAAATATGTTGGTGGCCACTGAGTTGCTGGTAGGTGTCTTTGCTGTTAGCTGCACTGTGCAGACAGTTGGGGTCTAATCTGAAGGGAGTCAGGACTAGCAGTGGTTGCCACTCTCAATAGGGACCGGCCAGTGTACTGGGTGAGATGTGGTTCCACACTGGGTCTGTCTTCTCCAGTCTTAAAGATGATCAGAGTCCTCTGCTGTTTGTTCCGGAAACCTTGGAGGCAGGAGGGAACAGGCAGCCCTGATAGCTAGGGTGGGTCTCTCTGGGTTATCCCAGTAATTTGCCTAGGGATATTTACTGCTCTGTCAGTCTAGCCCTCCCGTATTCACTGTCTCCAGTCCTTGATCCCGATGCATCAATCACAGTGTACATAGTACACCCAGGTCCTTACCTGTGCCCAGTGACCACAGGCCCCTTGTTTTCAGCGTTGTGCAGATCACCTGCACACTGGATGTCTGTTGAGGGAAAGAGGAGCAACTCTCCTGGAGAGGACAAGGAGAAGTGAAGAGACAGCAAGCTGGTCAGAAGGGAAGGAAGGATGAAGTGGCAGGGAGGCTCGCTCTCCTCACACACAGAAAGCCTCCACTGCTCGGAGATTACTAGTCCTGAGGACAGAGACTCTTTGACCTGCATCCATGTCACCTCCTGACCTTGTTTCTTCCTCTTCCCTTCAACTCTTCCTGCCCCACTTCTATCCCCGCTGCTTTTTTTTAACCCATTGTCCCTTTCTTTGTCCAGCAAATTCGAGGCTGCCTCCATGCGCCTTTGAAGTCTCGGAGTGCTGCTCGCATGCTCCCGTTTCCCCCTCCTGCGCTCCTCAGGCTCTGGTGACGTTCAGGTGCTCTCTCGACAGGGGCGCACGCCTCGCCTTTCCCGAACGTCCAATGTCACCCTGGCAAATTAAAATTCTCTGCCCCAAAGCATGGTATTCAAGAGGTATTTTTAAGTGTTTTATGTAAGAACATGAACGATGTATTTTTCTGTGACCTCATTCTAAGACATAGCTGAACTGTTTCTGCTGAATTTTCCAGAGAATTTCAGCCTCAGGCATACATACGGCCTGGAAAATTTTAGCCTAAATGCTTGAAGTTTGGCAAAGTTTATATGCACCTGAAAATAGTCTTAATAATGGAAAGTGTCAGGCTGTTTTAGCTGTGTAGCTATCAGCATTGTTTATAATTATATGTAAGTATTGGGTGCGAACAGAAAATATTACACTCAAAATAAATGAAAATTAAATTTGAGTAAATGTTGTTATTGGAGTTGAGACCTGGAAATAATACCCTGAAACAAAAGATGGTGGCAATGAACAGTGCGGTTGGGCTTCCCGAGACTCTCATGAAGGATATTCAAGACTTGCTTTGAACAAGGATTTATATTGAGAAGATGAATATGGCAGGCGATGCACAGAATGAACATTAAAACGCAGAAATAAACGCGGCTGAAGTATCTTGGTCTATAGGAGGAAATTTACGTTGTTCTCTGGGGCCCTGTAAGGACTCTAGTTTAATCTGCTGAACCTTTGTGTTGTTTTTAGTGAAAAGTGGGGTGAGAGTGCATGACGGCCTAAAAAAGTCCCATAAAAGTATGAGAGGGTTGTTACGGGTCACATGGCCTGAAGTGGTTGGGGAACCATTGATTTTGAAAGGTATAAAATATAAATAGTAAATTACTCTGGGACATTTAGTGGTGAAAATAGAAACTTCTAATCTGGCCACAAAGAAGCCAAATAATAAAGGGAAATTTTCTGACTAATACTTAGCCAAAATTAGAAATGAATGTGCAGTTTGCTGTGGTGTCAAAAAAGGGCAGTCCTCTTCTGAAGTGAATTGAGATGTTGTGTGAGGAGGAGGATGTTACCCTTTCCACCTCCTCAGGTGTAGTGTGTCCACATTCGGAATACTTAATTTGGCTTTGGTGATGTTCCTGGAAAAATCGGTATTGGTAAGAGCAGGGGGAGCAAGTGAAAACAGTGAGAAGGTTTGAGTTATTTACTTGCAGGGAAGAAATAGTAAAAACAATTTATAAGAGTTCATTAAGCAATGACTTCTTTGGAGAGCACACACCTTGCGCATATTGGGGGGAAAAAAAAGCCACAGTGTGTTAGTAGTACAAACAGCAATAATGAGAAGAAATTAGAGGTGTGTGTAATTTATTGTCATAACTATTACATCGGACTGTAATAGCCAGAAAGGACTTGTACAAGCCGTGTTACATGGGAGGCTTTAAAATGAAACTCGTCAATGGCACGCTGTAGGAAAAAGTGTACAGAAAATGTGCTACGGGAAGGAATCCTGCTCCTGGCAGGAGGGTGGGCTGGCTGGCTGAATTAGTACGTCTTTTTTCCCTGGGTGGAGGAGGTGGGGGGGATATATCTCTTTCATAAAGGCAAAATTGTGATAGGCTTTTTAAAAGCTTTTTTCCCTCACTTTCTTCCGTGAACATAACCGGCACTCAGGAATTAAAAAAATGGATGTCGTATTAACAAAGCAGTGCTGTGCCTGACGAAGTAGGATATTTTTTCTGGTTCAGTTAGTCCTCAGTAATAAAACATGAGAGTAATACCACACAATGGTTGACACCCGTCCTGAAACTGTTACGGTGCTTGGTAAGTGCTGCCAAACAGTCTAAAAATAAAACTTCCCTCCCTTGCCTCCCCTCCCCCTCTATCAGCGATTGGATTTTTGATTTTCTGAAGTCTATGAAGGAGGCAAATAAACTTTCATGTAAAATGTGGGTTGTGACTTGCCTTGTGATCTGGAAACTTATTAATGCACACAATAGCAATATGAAAGCACTGAAATCCAGCATTCTGTATGCATTGTGCTTCTTGGAAACTTTCTTTTCTTTTGACTTTCCATTTTTTCAGGGTAGGAAAACAGATGTTTTCTCAAGGTTAAATGGCTTGCCCACTATTTGCGTGTCTCTTGATAGACACGGTTTTCTTTATGTTCACACGTTAAAGTCAGTGATGCTAATCGGTTTACAGCAGTATATTTAATTATTTGTTAAGCCGAAATTTATTGGGTGGTTATCATACCTGGTTTTGCTGTAGATAAGAGACAACCTAAGTTTGAGTGCAAAATTTATTTTTTTTTTAAATGGAATGGAAGTCCCAAACTCACTGTTCAAAGACTCATCTAATTGATATGAGAAGCAGAGTATGGTACTTTGCCTGTTTGTATGTTAAGTCAATATTTGTTGTATAAAGCATTGAGAAAACCCGTGTGTAGTTCGCCCGCAGTAAGTGTGACTATTCAGACCTTTTCCTTTCCATATCTTACAGTATTTCTTTGCTTGTGTTTTAACAACAGGGCAGTCCAATGGATCCAATGGTCATGAAGAGACCTCAGTTGTACGGCATGGGCAATAACCCTCACTCTCAGACGCAGCAGAGCGGCCCCTACCCTGGGCAGTCCTACGGCCCTCCTGGACCCCAGCGCTATCCCGTGGGAATGCAGGGTCGAGCCCCGGCAGCCATGGGAGCAATGCAGTATCCACAGCAACAGGTTTGTGGAGGATTTTTCTGTGTTGCTTTGGTTTCCCTCTTCTACTTTTCTTTCCTTCTGACGCTGTGGTAGTACAGAGGGTGCAAGAAAAAAAATGATCAGAAATAAGTATTTCTTGTGCAGAAGGAGGATGAAGGACTGCTTTAAAAGAAAATACATTATGTTGACAGTGTGAATGTTTTCTGAAACCCCATACAGTCCGAAAAAAGTTTACTTTGCTGCTGGCATCTTTTTGGAGAGAGGACTATCTCAAATGCCATCAGTTTTCTTTTTTTCCAGTTAACATAGTTTATCCTTGTATATTTTTTGTTGGTTTTTTTTAAAATTATCTTTCTCTCTGGTTTAGATCAATTTAAATGTAAGATGAAAACCTAGAGGTGACGAGTGCAGCAAGACTAGCATTGTCCAGTGCACACAAAAGTGTGACGTATTTACATCGGCTGTTGGTTGGTGTGGTGTTTGTTTGGGGGTTTTTTTTTCCTCTCCTCCTTTTGGTAGAAGCCTGTAGCTTTTCCTATTTTTTTCCCTTTACTAAGTTTTTAAAGTCAGGATATATATATATACACACACACACATATGTATCAGAGGATACAGAAACGTAAGATTCTCCTTTCATCTACTTGTATTTCATTGTTGATGGTGGCCTCTTCTGCCTTTCTCCTACCTTTTTAAAGAAGGTCAATTCCAATGTTCATACAGTCTGCTAGGGAAGATACAGTAGTTTTCTAGAGGGGGGATAAACCGAGATTATCAAGAAGTTACGTTTTACTAATTTTTTTTAAAAATGAGGAATGTCAGTGTAGGCAGTGGGAGCTCTATGCTTTGTTGTGAGCACAACAGAGTAATAACTTGTTCATTAATGGGAAAGAACGTTTGAGCAACTGACTAGTTGCAGATTAGCTTTTTTTAATGTCATTTATTGTTAAATATAGAGAAGAAAATAAAATTTCGGACTCCCTGGCAAATAGAAGACCGGCGAATTTTTGTTACCACCTGTCCACCAGGACAGGATGTTAATCAGGCCGTTAATTAAACAAGTTTCAGATACAGTATTTTGGTGAATAGTACCATTATCAGTAGTCTTAATTTTCATTCTTTTCCATTGTTAAATAGATACTTACTTGTAAGGAAGAGACTGTTTAGTTTAGAAATGTCAAACAATATATTTGGTTGCTCACTTCAGATAGCAAAGCATTTTGTCCGTTGTGAAAGGAGGAGGAATTGAAAAAAGGAGGTGCTTTTCTTGTCTGTGCGGCTATAGCCAAAACGAAGTTATTAAAACATATTTTTAATTTTAAAATGAGTTATTCTGTGTTATGTGGAGATGAGTGTTGAGTTTTCACTTCATTTGCTAATTGCTTGATAATTGTAAATTACCCGTCAGCAGGCAGTGACCTGGCACAGCGATTGGCTGCTGGCCCTATCCGTCTTCTCACGGCATTAATATAATTGGCTGAGCAGCAGCATAGTTCTGAGCACTAATGCTCTTTGGGGAAAAAGTGAGAGGATAATTATGACATTGAATTTTTATTGGACGGACATCACCAGCTAGGCATGATTTTGTTTTGGACTGCCTCCAAAGCTTCGTGTGTTTGGTTTGTGAACCTCTAATGATCTGAATCCAGTTCTTTTCATATTGCTCAGATATTACCACCTTTCTACAAAGGATTAAAATGCAGGAATGCAGGTTTGTAAATTGAATTGCCAACTTACCAGCTGAGTGGCAAGTTGTCTTTGGCACAGTATGCCACAGTTTGATTCCTGGCTGGATTTTTCCTCCTGTGACATGAATATTAAATAAGGAGAGCCTAGCTACACTTCTTAAAATTGGCTGTGTAGCATGTACCTAGTTCTAGATATAATATATATAAAATAAATAATATTGCCAGCAGCTTCAGAAGATGAATCTCAGCACTTTCTGAAAATTGGAGTTCTAGGCAGTGTCACATTGGATTTATCAAAAGTACAAGGCACTTCCGAAAACCTGATCAGTTGAAAAATACTGGGCCTTAAACACATGCAGTGCTCAGATTTAAGTATTGTGCAGATTGAGCATTGGGTAGATGGATCACGAGAGCGCAAGTGCCACGCTGTAGGAAGGGTGGGAAACATCAATGGGAGAGGTTGTTCTTATTTTAAGTTATAGTCTGCTGTTGCCCAAAGATAGCTGAGGGTGTCAGTTCTCTTTCCTTGGATGAAATGAGCAGTCTTTTTGTTAGACTGTGAAGATTTTTGAATTTTGAAGAAGACCTTGAAATGTTAAGTCTGGCTCTTTGTCAGCAAGTGTTGTGGCTTGAGGTTAGAACTATGGGACTTGACAGATTTTTAACTTGCAGGCTCTGCTGAAGGATGCTCCAAATGAAGAAATAAAGATGCAAAGCAAGACCCTAAAGATCCAGCTAAAATTAATAGGCCTGGTGGAAATGAAGATAATTGCCTAGATGTAGGTAGCTGGTCTATGTTGTGTTGCAGCAGAGTAGTGTATTCCAGCCTGCAGCCCAGAGGTGGAGGGGAGAGCTCGTGGTAAGGGAGCCCTCTGGCATAAGTAGTGAAAGATTGAAGAGGATGAAAAAGATGAAATGTTACTAGGTGCAGTCATTCTACATATCCGCAGCATGGGTTGCAAGCATAGCCTGATAAACTGTTGAAAAAATGATGTCTACATAGTGCTGCAGACGTTCTCTTACAATTGCTGTTTGGTCTAGGCATGCTTGATACTGAACAGGAAGGTGCAAATAAAACGCCAGATTTTCTTAATGTTCTATGTGGAAATCACAGAATGTTGAAGAGGTTATGAAAAGTGTGGGATATGTGCTGTGGCATGGCTGCAAAGGATGCTGTGAAGAGAGAAACCAGATCTCCTAAGCGTTTGAACTTGGAACTCGTGTCTCGTGAGTTACTAATGACGAGCCCCAGAGCAAAGCTCTAAGCCTTATATAAGGGGCAAAATTTGAAATGCAGACAATCTTTTTGCATTACTCACTACTATAACTGAAGATAAAGGGGTTGAGATATATATGTAGGCATGTAGGAAAGAGAGGTAAAACTGTGATGAAGCTAATAGTAATCTGAGGTTTTCTTTCTTCTCCAGCGCTTGACAACAGAGATCCGCATCTGTCATGTGAGGATGGGTGATAGCTTGTTGCGACAAAATGTTAAGCAATTTGAAGAATGCTGCAGTGTTTTGTCACATTTTAAGGGCATGTCCAGTTAACTCAATGTGAATCAAATCAATATATAAAGTATCTGGACTGATTTGGGTAAAGTTGTCTTGATGGACTAGGAGATTAAAAATCAAATTTTTCTGCACCTGTGTAAAAGTGGAAGTATTAGAAAGAGAGGTGTTACTAAGAGTCATGTACTTCATCTGTAGGATTGCAGACCTGCCAGTTTGTGTCTTGTGTCAATAGACATAAATATGTATAGGGAATGAATGAATTACAAAGACATTTTTATGTTAGGAAACTTTTGAGTTTTCATCTCTTTCCTGTCCTCTTGCAGTGGGGAGGGGAAGGAGCAAGGGAAAGCTGGGGGCAAGTTGACCTGTGCCTGTGTTGTCAGTTTTCAACATGATTGAAACACAAGTTGCAGCAAGGCCAGTGTTTGCATCCCAAGGTTTTAAAGTGCTGATCTTGNGAGTATTCATCTCTTTCCTGTCCTCTTGCAGTGGGGAGGGGAAGGAGCAAGGGAAAGCTGGGGGCAAGTTGACCTGTGCCTGTGTTGTCAGTTTTCAACATGATTGAAACACAAGTTGCAGCAAGGCCAGTGTTTGCATCCCAAGGTTTTAAAGTGCTGATCTTGCATGTAAATCTTAATACTGCTATCTCATCATCTCATGTACTGTCTCTCCTGGTTTGCATGAGATGAATGTAATTTTAGGGTTATTAGCACTCCTCACCTAGGACTTCAGGGAGATTGCAGTATGTAGGTAAAAATCAGACAGCAGGAAAACATGCTTTCAAGTTTAACTTTCAGTTTCTAATCTCTTAGGTACTTCCTGGAATTACAGAGAGGTGATGTCAAAATTCAGAAGCCTAATATGCAGGGATACTTAGCACCTGCAAACTTCAGACTTGATTTTGCAATACGTTTCATTATAGTGTGAGTAGTAAGATCTGATCATAAAGGCAATAGTTTCCTTGTCATTTAACTTCTTTTTCTGCCCCCATCCCTTTTGGACCTCAGTCGAGCAAGTGATGATGCCCTAATCAGTTTCTGGCTTTATTTCGAATGCCTTGTCAAAGTGTTTCTGTGCTTTAGTGCTGTGTGCTGTAGGAAAGCCTGCTACTTTGTAAAAACTTTTTTGCTAAAATGAGAGATACATTAAGTGCCTATTATTTTCTGCCGTTCTCTGATGATGTTGCTTTTTCATGTTAATAGCACTTAATACTTTATTTTGTGCTGCATTTCATTAAGCTTAAAAATCTGCTCCTCGAAATATCCACGTATAGGTTTTGGAAGTTTTCAGCAAAGTCTGAATTCTTGCATTTATTAATATGTTTGCAGGAATTGAATGGTGTGATGTGCCTGTTTAATCAGATGATCATTGCCTAATTGATTTTTTTTTTTAGGATGCATTAAAATTCCTTGTGTACTTGATGAACTGGAACAACTTTTAGTGTAAATAGGATCGTGTTGCTATAATGCTAATAAATTCTTTATGAAAGATAGTTGTGTGGATTACATACAATAGCCATTTCTAATAGCCGCTTAAAACGGAGTATTTCAGTATTGCAGTTGTCTTAGTGCCCCGAGCCTGCTTGAAGTTGGTCAGTTATGAGGCTTGAGTCTTGCTGTATTTTCTCCTGTTTTTGCTGTAGAAATACTGTAAGATGAAAAGGTGCTAATCAGTTGTCCCTTTAAGGTTTTTTATATTCTTGATTTGCAGAATTCAAAAATAAACATTGTCAGTGTCCTCATAGTTTTAAGAATCATAGGATACCAGGTTGGAAGAGACCTCAAGGATGATCTGGTCCAAGAGTAGAACTGTAAATATTGAGAGAAAAATTTTTACCTTTTTTCAAATGTACAGATTATTTTGAGGATTAAGGAAAATATGCTGCTGCTTTTCTTTTTTTCTTTTTTTTTTTAAGTCTTATGTGGCACATTTCAACTTGGAGTAACTTTTATTTTAAAGGAGTAGAGAAGTTGTAAAAGCTCTGGGAATGTGCAGCAAGGATTTATTGTAATGGAAACTGCAAGTCAACCAGAACTATAGCAGCACCAACGTGATTACCTCATTTAGGAAAGGGTTTACAGTGCTCATATTGGGTAATGTCCCAGTTGGAAATGTCGAATTTACGCCAAGGAAATCAGTTGGCTGTTGGCTTGGCAGGTAGAGTTTTAAACCTAGCAAACACAAATGTGTTTACTACTGGGTGGCTGGTTGTGTGTGTGTTACTGTCGGAAATCGTCTTAATTCTAGAAGATTGAAATATGCCAAGAAAGTGAGGCTTTCTGTAATGTTTTGCCCTGAACTGTTAACTTTAAATGTAGTGCACACATACGGTGAATACTAGTCAAGTGATACGTTTGTTGTCTTCTGTGTGTATAATTGCCCTCACCAGCTAGAGAATGTTGAGTAGATTGCAATTTTTTGTGCTCCTAAGCAGCTTTTAGCACAGTTGATGTTAGTTTTGGTTAAGGGAGCAGACAGAAAATAAGCAGGTTTTCATTTCTTAGCCTATTTTATTTTGCAAGAACATGGAATGAATCAATATGATTGAATCTCAGAAACAACCAGCAAAGGACAAAACAGTGAGATGTGTTGCTTTTTCTTAAAGATTGATAGACGCATTTCACACACATAAAAAGGGAGTGTGAAGCTTTGATCAGCGTGTGCTTCAGAAGTATGTTTTTCCATATTTTTGTTTGATTTGCCTTGGGGATTTTTTTTGGGGGGGAAGGGTGGTTTGGGCTTTTGTTTTGTTTGTTTTGTTTCACTTTTTTTTTTTCCTGGGCATTTAGTTGGAGCTCTCATTAGTAGATTATGGACCTTCTTAGTAATTCCTGGAAAGCAGAAAGGGTTGAAACTCAAAAGATTAATCTTTTCCCAAGTTCCTCTTCTGTTAGAAATATTTAAACACTTCAAATGAAAATAATTCCTCAGTAAAATTTATCTGTCTTCAGTAAAACATATCTGCCATCCCGTTGAACTGTTGTAAACTTCCAGCAAATAAAAAACCCCCATCAATAAAATAAGTAGAAGAAATACTTCCTGGCGAGTGTAAAGCGATTCCTTTTATGAATCAGAAAAAGCGACGAGAAGTCACAGCTATTTGTCTTCCTTGTAAGGTCATCTTTGAGAGTTGATCTTTTGATGGTCAAGTGTTAATAATTGCAAAGAAAAGTTGCTGCTCTTTGTCATGTAAAGAAATGGGATTTTAAAATTTCAGATTTAGGAAAATGCTAAATACTGTGCTTGTGCAGACTGTAGGAAAATGTTTAGCGTGGTTCTTTCTTTTGGATATACTAAGCCTCATTGACTAAATTGAAAAAAAGGCTGCCACTTTAGTTCATGGCAGGATAAGGCTTTATGTTGTATTGTCTCCTTTGGAATTATCCCTTCTGTTGAGTGTAATTCACTCCATAGAGGGAGGTGAGCACAGATTACAGATAATCACGGAATCAAATTTGACATAAGTTTGGGGTCTTTATGGTAGCTTAGCTCTTCGTCTTAATGCTGGTCATCTGAGATTGTTTACCAAAGGAAATCCCTAAAGTAGCAGAATTGCATTATTATGGTAAATAGAAACATTTCAGTAGCTTCTATCACTTCTTTGAAACTGTGTGGAAAAAATGTAGGCTGAAAAGGAATAAGAACTGATCCTTCAGCTGGTAAGAGAAAGCTTGGAAATGAGACAGAGTCGACATTTTTATCTGTTCAATTGCTATGTACTGATGTTCAGTAAATGCTAATTTTTACATTCATCCTGGAGTAAATGGCAGGCTACATTTGTATAGATAATGTGTAAGAATCATCAACGTACTATGCCAAATAAAATACATTTTCATTACTGCTAAATGATTGTACTTCAGTTAGAGTATTTAATAGCTCTAATCACCTTTGTTATTCTGCTTGAAAGTGGGGGCATGACAGAGGAAAACATGCAAACCCTATGTGTTAGTGTTATGAAATAGGTGGCTATTAAGGAAGCAGCAGTTATTTTGTTGTTGAGAACTTGGTTTGCTGAAGTATTAGCTGTCAGTCTACACTGGAGTTACGTAGGAAATAGATTTTGGTGATCAGAAGCGGAGAACAGAGGGCCGTTGCGGCTTCGCTAGGAAGATACTTATGAACAGCTCATTTTGCATGGCAGCAGGAGACATGAGTTTATTTACATTTGAAATAAAATAAGCGTCTTCCTTTAAGAAAAGGCTGCTGCATTACTCTATTCAACAGCTGCCATATAATGACTGTGCCAGGAGGGTTTTAAAGTGTAGGTAAGGAATAATTAACTGTTACTCCTAATATTAAAGTCATAGTAGTTTTCTGTTAATAATATTCATCAAAGAATAATTGGCACTCCAAACTACTGAAATGACATCCAGACCCATCATGTGCACACATGTTAAGGTTTTTAGATTTTTGTAATCGTACTTTCTGTAATGTCCCTGGGGGGCAGCTCAGCTTTTTTTCATTTTTTGAAAGTCGTGGTATATGTTTCTCAAAAGATACTATCAATTGTCCGTAAATTTCAACTTACTCAGAGGAAGCAAGGGAGGCAATAGAGTTTGCTTTTTTAAAAACAGGGGGAGTGTGTTTCCCACAGCTGAAAATAGAGCTGAAGATAAGAAGGTGAAACCTGCCTGAAATCAGTGGGAAATTTGCTGTGACTTCAGTGGAGCTACAGTTTCACTTGGGGGCCACGTTGTTGGGGTTTGGCGACTTGCTGACTTTAGTTGATAGCAGCGTAGGCANTTTTAAAAACGGGGGAGTGTGTTTCCCACAGCTGAAAATAGAGCTGAAGATAAGAAGGTGAAACCTGCCTGAAATCAGTGGGAAATTTGCTGTGACTTCAGTGGAGCTACAATTTCACTTGGGGGCCACGTTGTTGGGGTTTGGCGACTTGCTGACTTTAGTTGATAGCAGCGTAGGCAGAATCAGCCCACTTAAGTCAATTGAAGAGAATTTCAGAATGAGACAGATCAGTACCCTTCACTTNGTGGTATAAGTTTCTCAAAAGATACTATCAATTGTCCGTAAATTTCAACTTACTCAGAGGAAGCAAGGGAGGCAATAGAGTTTGCTTTTTTAAAAACAGGGGGAGTGTGTTTCCCACAGCTGAAAATAGAGCTGAAGATAAGAAGGTGAAACCTGCCTGAAATCAGTGGGAAATTTGCTGTGACTTCAGTGGAGCTACAATTTCACTTGGGGGCCACGTTGTTGGGGTTTGGCGACTTGCTGACTTTAGTTGATAGCAGCGTAGGCAGAATCAGCCCACTTAAGTCAATTGAAGAGAATTTCAGAATGAGACAGATCAGTACCCTTCACTTTGGTGACCCTGGCGCAGAGTCAGGTAGCTTTAGTTAGCTTTCTTCTTGGAACAATGGACCTTTNTGTGACTTCAGTGGAGCTACAGTTTCACTTGGGGGCCACGTTGTTGGGGTTTGGCGACTTGCTGACTTTAGTTGATAGCAGCGTAGGCAGAATCAGCCCACTTAAGTCAATTGAAGAGAATTTCAGAATGAGACAGATCAGTACCCTTCACTTTGGTGACCCTGGCGCAGAGTCAGGTAGCTTTAGTTAGCTTTCTTCTTGGAACAATGGACCTTTCAAGAAATATCTGATGTTTTGGTAGCTCAAGATTAGACTCGTATTGCTACAACAGCTTTTTTTTTTTTAAACTAAGATTTGCGTTAGATTTAGTTTCAGCAAAACTTAAGTAAAAAATATTTTTACAGTACTGCAGTAAGTACTGCAAAAAAAATCAAAAGCGTTTTCCACACTTTAATGTAGTCAGTCTTAAATGACATGTGTCCCACACAGTACAATCAAAGCTTGGTCAGTGACCTGTTTCAGTTTTTCATGTTTTATCACCTAAAACTGAGATTTTTGTGGCAGTAAATGAGTTGTAAAAATCTTCTTTTTTTAAAAAAAAAGTGAAAAAATGTTTAAGGCTATTAACATTTCCGTATTAATGTTTTTTTCTTAAACTCATGTTTGTTTATATGTTGCATTGCTCCTTACAAATATACTATCTGGGTGCATATAAAGATCCTAATATAATTACTTTAAGCTTTTGGTGTTGTTTTTCAAGAGTGATGAAAGAGAGATTTAAGAATTTGAGGAATAACTTAAAGCTACAGCTTATTTAATTTTTGTAGGCCTCTATTGTTCTGCTACCTCACGTGACACCGTTTTTGGGTGCTTCTCTGGTGCTTACGCTTCGTATTCATTGCTTTGCCTAAAATAGAACAAATGTGTTAAATGCATGCATCCTACCTGATAAGTATTTGATCTCTGAATCTTAGGATGTCTTTTGGGGGTGGGGAAGAGGAGCAAGGAGAAAATCAGTGACTGTTTTATTTCTTCGTATGCTCCATAAACAATTTAGTGACTAGACAATGTTAGAGAGCATATTGGAATCTTGCATTCAAATACACCTTTCAGAAAGCGAGTGAATTTGGCTTCGGTATATACGTCAAAGGGACAAATTACACTTGCTATTAGTTTGTTTCACGGAACAGTGATGAAGAGATTTCTGTGTATTTCTTGGCAAAGTGTAATATAACTTGTCTTTTGAGACAAGAGTCCAATCAAAATAAACAAAGTTTGTATAGTCACTTAGGGAGGATGTTGTTTTAATTATAGATGTGACATTACTTATCTTGAGTCTGTGTACATACGTGTGTTTCACAGGCCATGTTGGCAAACATGTGTTTTACAGGACAAGTTAGCAGAACTGCCTTGTTCTTTTCACAGGGTTGTGTCTTGTCCCTGAACTGTGGTGTGCTGTGCAAGTTGTGCTCAGTAAAAACAAATACGTAAGAGTCCCTGCCGAGCCTGTGCACGGAGGAAGCAGGCAGGGCTGCTCAGCAAGGACCTCTGCTTTGAGCTACTCCTGCCCCTTCTGACTAACTCCACTGCTGGCCTCTGCTGTCCCCCCTAACTTTCCCAGCTGGTAGCACTGAAAATTGGTATGTGCTCTGACTCTTCCGCAGTACTGGAGAGTATTTAAAAGGATGGATGCAAATTGACTGGTTTTGTGTTTTTCATTGGTTTTATTTTATTGCTGGTTGGCAAAACTGAAGAAAATCAGAGGCCAGTATATCCCCCTGCAGATTTGGGAAGTGTGTGCTTAATAGATTTATGGCCCTTTTACGTTTGGAAAGTTGTCCTAGAGAGGAAACTATTATTTTTGAAAGGAACCTTAAGTTCTGCAGAAAATGATACTTTAGACCTTGTGTTCAGCAAGCAAAAAAATCATACCTGGTGTTGGAGAGAAGGCAGGTGGGTTTTCAGTCCTCCGAGGTAATGCTGTGAGAAGTCTCATGTATCCTTCTCAAACTAAAGATTAAGTTTTATGACCTGAGTAAATTCGTAGTCTTGGAGCAAATGGTGAAGAGTAGATTCAGTAATAGCCAAGACTGTGTGGGTACTTGGCCGTTCTTTTTTGATTTTATACATTACAGGAAAAATAATGGTTTCTAATATTGCTTTAGGCCTATAATGCAGGGGTTACAAGGGGAGCATAACTGCAAAAAGTAATTGAGGAATATCCAGGAAAAGATCAGATATACTTTGGGTGTATTTGGTGTAGGCTTTACTTTCTTCTTTCTCTCTTACGTTTTGTCATCCCATTTTTGTCTTCCACGTATATAACTACCTAAAAATATGTTCCTATTCTTGGCATGCATTAAGACTTTGTATAGCAGAATTAAAACCTGACTAAATATCAGAACCCTGTGTATGTGTAAGTTGCTGTGTTTTTACTGGAGCTGCTTTAGACTCACTTGCAGGAACTCTGAAGCTTCTGCTTTCTGTAAAGCTGGTTTAAAAAAAAGAAAAAAAAGTTTTTAGCTCAGAGGATAAAATTAGCTATTGTTCTGAAACCTGGTTGTAAGGCTGTTGTTTGTAAGAATGTGGGAAGATGCACGCTGCATGTAGTGTTCAGCTTAGCGGAGAAAACGTGTTTTTACTTGAAAAGCATTTTTTGATACGTGGACTTGATCTTACGTATTCCACTTCCAGCTGTAGGCAGGCATGACTGTGTCCCAAATCCTTCCCCATAATACATTTAAGTGTCCTCAAGATTTTTATAAATACTTGCTGAGAGAAAGGACGACGCACTTTGGCGCTTGTTAATCCTGTAGTAAAATTCTGCAAACGATAGCTTTTTTTAATTGCGTTGCATTTTTGTTGAGTACTTTTTACTGGCTCAGAGATGCAAAATTTCACCAGGTTATTTGGCATTTTCAGTAGCATCTCTGAAAAAGGGAGGTGCAAAGTCTTAAATGACTAGAGTTTGGTAAAACGCATGGAAAGGAGCAGGGGACTAGTAGAGAAGCAGTATCAGCAGTGGTAGTGCTGCTTGTACAAGGAATGATCATCCACTTCCTGTGTGTCAATAAAAATGCAGGAGAGCACCTTTCTTGACACAGGGGTTGCTGAAACATCAGTGCTGTCTTTTTTTGTAATACTCCTGTGGATGTTTTTGCACAAAGTGGTATCTGTCAGAGCTTGAAATATTCTTGCACAGTTCCCTTTGAACAGGTAGCACAGGACAAGTTCTGGCACATAGCTGCTTGACATGGGGCCGCCTACCGCGGGGAAGGAATGCCTTGCTTACATATATCTGAGCTGATGTGCTAAGAACGTTGCCAGTCATTTTGCTGGTTACATACTGGGCTGTAAATAATTACTGAACTTCCATTTTGAATCACAGCTTTTCTCTTTTTTTCTTTTATTTTCCTCCCCTGTTGAAGGAAGACAATAGCAGTAGGAAACATTGAGGATGCCATAACAGTTTGTGATTAGCCTGGAGATATTTTTACAGTGAATCTAACATAAATCTGCACATCTTTATTGCTATACTGTCTGTGGTTTTGGAATGCAATATTTGCTCTCCTTGTATTGCTTTCAGTAGTACTGTTCATCTAATGATGCACGTGGTGTGGAGTATGTCAGATTACAGTTGAAAGCAAATATTGTGAATGGTTCACCTAAAGGATGCATTAAGAATATGAAGACTTAATATTTTTGTTAAAGAAATGCCTTTTCTTTGTTGTTTTCATACACTTGCGAGAGATTGTAGCTGATACTTGAACTGTGGTTGAAAAACGTGTATTCTTGTTTTAGCGTGCTTGCTGGAGTTCTTTATCTACGCTGTTACCATCTTGTTTTGGAAACAGAGATATTCAGACACCGGAATGTGATATGCTGTGAAAATCCCAACTGTGCTGAAAAATGCAGAATGAATTGGGCGATAGGGCCCCTTGAAAGGACATGAATTCGCTCTTGTCCCATAATTTTTCCTGCAGTTGAGGTCAGTGTAAGTGCTTATTGGAGCAAGCAACATTCAACAGTATATTTGTGTGCAGTTACCTTGAGGGATTTTTCTCGTCTTTTTTTCCTTAAGATTCCCTGTCTTAGGGCAATTTTCTCTGTTTAGCTGCAAGTGAAATGAGCCTCGCAAATATTTGTCAGCTTAGGCAGAGGTCTACATGTTTGCCCTGGCTGCTGCGTTAATATTGTTAGTTACACTATATTTGCTCATGGAAAAATAAGTGAATGACAGAAGCCTGAAACGTCGTGCTGGATAGAGGTGTTACGGATGCTTCATCAGTCTTCTGTTTGCTCTCTCTTCTGGGGGGGGAAACTGTTGCCGGGGGGCTCCCTTTGAAACTCTGTCTGTGTTCAGAAATGCCACCACTAGCCATTAGCTCTCCCGTTGGTTTACATGCTTTTTAGTGAAATTTGCCTAAGGTTGTGCAATTCATGTCAGTTTTGCCCAGATGGCTGCAGTGTCCAACTGGAGGCACAGGAGGCTTCCCGTTCGGTGGGGAGAGCTGCCTTCGCAGGCAGCGGGAGAGGCTACCAGCCCCTCCTGTGGCAACCTGTCCCTTCTCTGGGTTACTTAGTGGAAAACTGCAGTGGTTATGAGCTGGTCTATCTTAAAGGTCTCCCTTCTGCTTGTGAGACAGTCCAGGTAAACGGAGTGACAGTCAGGCTGTGGAAAACTCTGGACCTGTGTAACAAAAAATGCATCCTGATGCAGCAGTCATTTGGATGGACGTATGTTTTGATAACTACTGAGAAAAGAGTTGCTGTGTGAAAATAAGTGTGCAAGTGCAAATCTTAAAAAAAAAAAAAAAAAGGGTTAGTAGTCTTTCTCCTGGACAGAGCTGGTGATGGTATGTGACTGGGCACTACGGTTTAGTGTCTTTACCTGGACGTAGTTCCTTGTTATACCTTTGGATACCCTACAGTACCACTGGCTTAGAAATATAATACCTCCTGAAACTATACTGCATATGGAAGCAGTGGCTTTTTTTCTAGTGTGAAGCAAAATGTCAGAATATCTCATAAATTTCAAGGTAGCAGAAATAAGCGGACTAAATCCATGCTATGGGATTGGAGGACTTTGGAGCTGTGGTGCTTGCGTTGCTCCACTGGCTAGAAAATACACCTAGACAGGCTTTTCTGGCCTAAAGAAAGGAAAGTGTGGCTCACACTCTTGAAGCTGCTGAGACTTCCAGAAGATGGTGACCAAGGGACATTCCCAAGTCTCAGAACTTGAGAGATAAGACAACCCATCTTTTCCATTTAGCGCAAGAAACCTAGCACCCCTTCCTTCCCCTGCCCCCCAGCCACATTTGGCTGTCCTGTCAGCTTTGGTGAAGAATTCACCGTAGTAAGGTAGGGTTTTGATGCTAGTTGCCGGGAGGCATTTAAAAGCCTCTTTATCCAGTTGATGTGCTCAAAAAGCCGCCTTCCTTCCCGATAAGCAGGGCAGAAACAAAGATCCTGGAAGTGATGCACTGGTAGGGTGAATAATTTGGTGTAGAAAGCTGTTGGGGTTTTGGACAAGCTGGTTATCGTCTGCGAAGGGAAGGGAGCGCGTGTTCTTTGGCTGGGCTCCCTCCAGTAGCCAGAGAAGCAGTTTGCTGGGGGGGCAGTTTGTCTTGGGCGAGTGGAAGAGCTCTGAGCCAGGGCAGTGGGGTGTAAACACACGTGGAAATCTAAATCATGTTTTTGTGAACAAAAGTGATCAAGATACCCAGACATGATTGGGGGGGGTGGGGGGGAGTGGGGCGGGGAAATCCACGTGTTTAATTGCCTGTAGTCTAACACTGGCAACCAGGGTAATAAACAAGAGGAGCTGAAATTTCTCATTTACGATTATAAATTTCATCTACTTGGTATTACTTGAAATCTAGTGGGAAGATTCACAGGATTGGAATGTTAAAATAAATGGTTATAACCTATTTAGAGAGAATTGAATGGGTAGAAGGGGAGGGAAAGTGGTGCTCTATATCAAGAGCAATATTATATATTTCTGAATCACTGAGTACTCAAAAGCAAATGGTATTAAATGCATCTGAGTTCCTGTCCTGGCAGAGAAGGCAGGAGGTGAGGGTACTAGCTAGTACCTGCTAGATACAACTGAAGTAAAGTAGAAGCAGGATGACCAGTCCTTTAAGAAAGTTACTTGCATTGGAGAAAATGGGAGGAGCAGGAACAAACACCTTCTGCTGATAGTTTTGAAACCCTTACGAATTTCTGTTTAAAACTGTGTGTGTGTAAATGCAGGTGACAATTTATCTGGAAAAGCATTGCATCTGACACTGAGGATTTCAAAGCCAGGTGAAGAACAACTGGTCACAGATGTAGATCAGTGTTTTTGAGTTGTAAGGACCATAGCTTGATTTAACTGTGTTGTATGCAGAAAGACTTGAGCTCAAATGAGCAACAACATATAAAATCTGTGACTGTGGATGCATATAGATTGGTAGATATGTTGTGTATGCACACAAACACTTGTCTATTGCTTCCAGAGGGACAGCAACCCAAAGATGGGAATGGTCATAATCTAAACGGGTTGGAAGAATTTTTTTTTCTATAGATGATGCTTGGAAGTGGCTTAAAGGTTTTTTACTAAATGAATAATTGAGGAAAAACTTAATTCTGTCCTGCTGTTTCTGTCTCCAGCATCTGTCAGAATTTTAGAACTAGAAGCTTCACTTCTTGAAGCTATTTCTTGTTTGGCTTAATAGGGATATTTTGAATGTGGATCAAGTTTATTTTAAAGTGGTTTGTTTAACTAACGAAGACGCCTTTTAAAAGGAGTCAAATTCCTTCAACTATAAATGAGTTCTAATTGTGAATTAAAAAAATGATCTGGTAAGAAAGAAATGTTCTGTTTACCATTTTTCTAATGTAATAAGCATGTTAAATTTAAGAACTGAATAAATATTTATTTAACTACATAATTGCTTAAATAAGTGTGTGTGGACATTTAAATAGGTTTTTCTGGTTAGCGAAAAGACTTGCCAAGCATAGTGCGAAAGCTAGAGCTAATATAAGACAAAACAGAATAGTTACCAATCAGTGAGACGAAACCTTTCTTTAAAAGAATAACCAAAATTAATTAATGCAACACAAGATTAAAATATATTACTCATACCAGATTTTCCTACTTGCCAATTTAAATGAAGATAAGACCAGACTAATACACAATACTTGGATTTGAATAAATCTGCTGTGATCTAGGAACTGAAATGCAGGTCTCGCTTACGGGATACCACTTCGTTCTGGATAAGCAGTGACAGAGAAAGCTTTGAAGGTCATGGTAGATAATCAGTTGAGTGCAAGTTCCTTGTGCAGTCCTGCAGTTTAAAAGCATTAGTATGATATTTGGCTGAGTAAAAGAAAGTCATCCTGGAAAACTGAATCTGGTTTTTGGTCCATCGAAATGGCTAGCAGAGTTTGAGCTCAGATAAAGAATTAGCATGGCTGCAGTGAACTGGAGAATGTGGTCAGATCATAAGAATTCCCAAGATTATTCAGGTCTCTTGGCCTGAATCTGTGTGTAACTGAGTATGTGGAACAAAAATTTTAAAGAATTTTTCAGTCCAGTGTACAGGTATATAGCATGGGCTATACTTTCAGGACAAGGAAAGCACATTGCCTGGAGAACTGTGGCAACATGCAGGTGCCATGTAGGGCTTGCTGTCTCCTTCAGGTGTTGCAGAATATTTTCAAACAATCAAAATAACGCCAAAAAAAATCTGAAAATTAGCTTGGTCTTTAACGTATAGAGTGACATGAATGTGAAATCGCTTTCCTTCTGCATTATTGCAATCAGAGAATTTGTTTTTCTTTCTCTAGTGAATCCAGTGTTCCAACAATGTGGTCAGTTTATTAAACCTGTAGCACATTGTTATGCCTTCAGAAACTAGGAACTTTAATTGCTAAAAATAATATAAAGTGGTTCTTAATTTTGCAAAAGTGAGTACGTTTTTTGGAGACAATTTCTCTATGCCTGAGATGTTTGCCATCAGGCAAATGATTTAAAATGTGTGTAGAAGGTATGAAAACACGTTCTGAAGGTGGAAGGCACTATTACTTACTCTGAAACACCCCAGGTAAACTGTAAGAGTTCAGAAGACGCAGAAATGCGATTTTGCGTCTTGCTTGGTATCATGAGCAGGATAATAGAATTATTTAGGAAAAGACCTTTAAGATCGTCAAGTCCAATGGCTAACCTAACACTGCCAACTCCACCACTAAGCTGTGTCCCTGGGCACCACCTCTACACGTCTTTGTCTTTTGCATACCTTGGGGGATAGTGACTCAACCACTTGCCTGGGCAGCCTGTTCCAGGGCTTGACAGCCCTTTCAGTGAAGAAATTTTCCCTGATATCCAATCTAAACCTCTCCTGGCACAACTTGAGGCTGTTTTCTCTCATCCTATCACTTGTTACTTGGGAGAAGAGGCTGACCCCCATCTCGCTACAACCTCATGTCAGATAGGTGTGGTAAGGTCTCCCCTCAGCCTCCTTTTTTCCAGGCTAAACAACCTTAAATAAACCAAGTAATTACCCGCACCCTCTAGAAAAAACCTACTTTTGACGGGGCAGTGAGCTGGCAGGCTGGTATCTGGGCTGCCATGGTCTCCGCAGCGTGGGCAAGCATGGCTTCAAGAAGCACTAACCAGCTGTAGCTCATAGGGAAGACTTCTGAACAGGAGACTCAGTGAATGGGGTACACACAGATTTTTCTCCTGAATCTGACTTGACCCAGTTTTGTAAAGCTGATTTAAACTGTGAAGCTGCTCTTCTTTTTTTTTTTTTTTGAGCTGTTCCTTCTTTTTTCCCAGCGTGTCCCAGTGAAGGTCATTGAGAGTTTCTCCAAGCAGGGGTGTCACGTGTGGACTCGTAGGTTTTACTGCATTTGCATGAGGCACTTCTAGAGAACAGCTTTTGCATTTTGTATGTTGGTTAGCCATCTGTCTTGATCCTTGCTGCTTGTGAAATAAAAAATGTACAAATAAAGAAAAGCTTACCTTACCAAATTTCTGTGCGAGACTGCGAGCAAGAGTACGCATACCAAGCACTCCTCTGTATCTGTTCTTCTGTCTTGGTGTGCTTTTGGGAGTAAGGGTCTTAATACTGTTTGATTAACAGTTTACTTTCCAAAATTGACCACAAAGAAGCAAGTTAAACAAATTGGTAAAACTATACAGTAGATTAAACTGTGACTTAATCGTATCAATTTAGTCTGGCTCTATTAATAGCTAATAAGTGGCATTATATTTTTTTAATGCCTGGGAGCCATGTTACGATATACTCCAATTATTATTTCAGATAATAACCTTTAGTTCTTTTAGATGATGAATAGACAGTTATTACTAGTTTTTTATATAAAATATAATTCTTCACTTTAAAACTTTTGGGGGTATTTGGGAGAATAAATTAATACACAATCTATTACGATTTTATGTGTAAGTTTTGCTTTTAATAGTTCTGTTTTCTTTCAAATTTCTGTAAACCTAATAAAAATGTAACTGTAGTTATATATTTATGATAATTTCATTTGTGTGTGCTTTTAGTAATGCATGTATACTACATACTAATGAGCAAATGAGATAACACATTAGAGTTGGAATATAGAAAGAATCCTGGTAATTAGGATGCTTGGGTACAAATTTTGACTCTGCTGCTGAACTGTTATGCTAATTTATTATAAAATGCATGATACTTGCAAATAAATGATAAAATACTTACCTGGTGCTGCATATTCAGTAGTGTTTTATCCATAGAATGTTTATTGAGCAGAAATCGTGTTCTTGCAAAATATGGAAGCAAAATCCAAGTTTTAATGTGCTGGAGTTCTAGCATGCTTTGAACAAATGTGGTTTTACTTCAGGTGGAAACGCTTGTACTGTAGATGCAGCAATTAATTGCTTTTATCTCAGCACTTAATTTGAGGGGTTTTTTAACCTGTTAATACTGTCTTGTCCTGAAATCCTTTCAGTCTCAATTGACATGAGGTCAAAATGTGCCTGGCTGCCATCATGAGAAACTGCCCGCCTCCAGCACCAGTGTTCTACACTTGTTTTCAGAGTGGTAGACATCTTCTGTATTGCATGTGAGGTCATGCTTAAGATGGTAGCGTTGTAGGAGAAGGTCTGGAGATGAGCTGGGGAGGCCTTCAGAAGTGACGGTGAGCAGCGGAAGCAGAAACCAAGAGACGCACACAAGGGACGTTGTGGCCAGTGCAGAGTCCCTTGGGTGTCTGCAGGTGTGTAGGACAGCAGGGTAACAAAACCGGTGTGGCCGTGCCAGCGAGAGGAGCGGTGCAGTGATTGCGGCATGAACTGGCAAGGGCATGGATGGCATACGGAGCTATGCAGGCAGAGTGAGTGGTGAATTTTAGGTGCTGTTGCTCCGAGTGAAGCATCAGGGCTTTGGAATAACTAACGTCAGGATTATTGAGGTAAGAGTGCTGGCTGGTTTATACAGGTGCGATTAGTTTTACATTTTCCACAGTTTACCGATGTAGGATGTTACTGTAACCCTGGAAGATCGGTATACTGGAGTGGGCATGTGTGTGTGTGTAGCTTGTTACAATATGTGTATGTGTAAAAGCAGTTTTAGAAGTTCTGTTTAGTTAAATGGGCAAACTGTTTGTTTTTCCTTAAAAACTTTAGCATAAAATTTGTGGCAGTCTCCATTTAGTTGTCAGTGGTAGGTTGTTATTTACTCATGTTTTAGAACAGATGGCGGTCCTGAAAAGATGACCAGCAGAAAAACATTGTGGCCTACTGTATAAATGAGGAGAATTGGGAAAGGTGTGTGTGTGGGCGTCCCCTTCCACCAGCCACACTGGTGGTTAGTAGATCCTTACGAACAATCCACCATGTATTTCTGTCCTTTCTCTTCATCTGGTCCCAGTTTTGTTAAATTTTATGTTTGACATAATGTATATACTCACGTACATAGATATATTATATACACACACATATATATATGGTGGTACATATCTCTCCATATCCAGAAACATGCTGAATGCATGGGTTCCTGGACAGTGGTGGGCACCACTCTTAGTAACGGCGCGCTGGCTGTTCTTGGCTCTGTCAGACGTAGTGATGCTTTAAATCTGGGATTTGCTATGACAATTAAATGCAGACCATGTATAGTTCAAATCCACCTCTGCCATGACCCCAGATACTGATTTATTTGATTGGACAGTTGGAAAACTATTCAGAATTATCTGTGGAGCAAGCAGCATTTTGAAACAAGTCTTTATTGGTATTAAAATGATTTATTGCTTCTTATTGTCAGAATAATTTGGAGTTTGAGGGTGCATCTGACTTTGCATAAATCTCTAGGTAGTGGTGGGTGTTTTAACAAATCTTACGCAGTATACTTATTCACTTAAAATTTTCAAAACAAGTATTCAAAAGCTGCTTCATTTGAAAGGACAGAGTTTTCACAGCTTACCAGGCTGCAGATTTAATACTAATGAACTTTAGAGCATTTGCCAGGACAAGTGTACGCATCTTTGTAGTGCTTCACAACTTGGTGGCTTAGCTTAGACATAAATAGTAAATGTCGGATCTGAAGAAGGGCTTGTGTGACTGTAAATTTGTGTGTGTGGTGGCAGGTTTTTTTTCCCCAGCTACGTTGGTTAGCCTAGTAAGACGTTCTCTCCCCCTACACACACTTTGCTTTATTTATTCCATGTGTGCTGTTATTTGTTTATTTATGTATTTATTTTTAAGTATCGTTTGTATTCCAGTCTGAATGTGCTTGAAAATTACCATCTGCTCTCCTGCTATTTAGATAGGGCATGCTACAACTGAGGTGAAGAGCTGTCACATCAAATATTTTCATTCTAGCTTTCGCACCTTTGATATCGAGTTACGTAATTGCGGCGCAGGACCATTTCCAGGGATTCCTTATTTTCTTTTTAACCCTCCCGTGCCTCCCCTGAGTCTTTACGGGATTTTGCTGCGTTTTGAGAGTGTTTCCAGGATGCATGTGAGTTTGTGGGTGCCAGGAGCTTGAGAGTTCAGCCCCTCAAGAAGGGCCTCTCTTTTTGGTTAAATGGTTGGTTGTTCTTTTTTTTTTTTCCATTCTCCATGATTCCTGCCTTTTCTCAAAGTAAAGTGTAAACGGGCCATGGGTCAATGACGTGTAGAGTATACATCCTACAATGCTGAAGTTTAATCTACTAGTGTTTTGGTGGGGTTTTTTGGGGGGGGGGGATGTTGGATTTGGTTAGCCTTTTAAGTTCAGGGAGTAGGGGAGGTGGAAACTACTCTCAAAATTAGACAATTATAAAAATGAGCAGATCATCTGTATTCACGATGACAGCCCCTGTGGGTTGAATGGGAACAAACTGACAGAAGATGGTGTTTGGAAATGAAACATGATGGGAAAGCAGTTAGCACAAACTGCCCAATAATTTCTCATAGTCAGAAAAAGAGCACTGTTAGAGAGCGGGGGTTGCTCCAATAAAGTAGCTGTAAGATAGATTAATGGTCTTACAGTACCAGACAGTAAATTTGGTGTGTGTCATCTGCCCCCTCCCCACTGGTTAATTCAGTAATGGGGTGGGTACTGGCACAGGCACCAAATTCCAGGTGTTTGTATCTCCTGTGGGGTAGAGTTCATTGTCCAAGTTGTGTTGACCCGCTGGGCCTCTGGTGGGACAAACTGCTGTTGGCCACCTCCCGGGTGAGACCCCTTGTCCTCGCCATGGGGTGGCAGGTAGTTCCCCTGCGTGCTTCCCAAGCTTTCTCCTTTGGTTTTCCAGAGAGTGGCAGTGGTCTCCTATATGATTTTTTTTTTTTCCTGCTGCTAAAGTAGTGGATGCAATAAAAGTAATTAGTTACTCTTACGTGATGGTTTGTGTGTTCTTGTGGCTTACATTGGAGGGATCTTGGCTTTCATTGGCAGTTAGGTGCATCTTTTCTAGCACAGTTGGACACCGTGGAGGCTTTGGTGGCAGGTTGGTGCTGCCAGAGCCTCTTGTGCTTACATGGTGTGGGTGTCCCTCTGCCCCATCCATTAATGCACCCCTTGACTTGGCTGAGCTGAGGGAGTGGGATGGAGAGGCCAGGCAGTGGGACAGAGCTGAGGTGATGAAGCTCAACCAAACCATATGATGGGGATAAAACTCTTCCCCCCAGCCAACCCTGTTTTTTTTTCCCCTAACCTTCTGGAAAACCCGTGCACCAGAGGTGTTTCAGCTGAAGTTGCACTCTCTGTTAGTCATAACTGTAATGTGTCGTATCAAACCCTGGTGTGGTAGCTGTGACCTCAGGCTTGGAGAGGGTGCACGTGTCAGATGGTATCATCTGTATGTATGCGTGTGTGTGCCACGTGCATGCTTTCTTTTATGGCAGTAGGTGAGATGTTTTCCCTGTGTGTGGCTCCAGGGTGCTGCACCACGGGTGCAGTTGTAAACTCAGAGAGGACAAACGTCGTTTAATCCTGTTGTCTGAGCAACACCAGAAAGTTTTGTTTGTGCTCAAAGGTGCCACTTCATTATTTCAGCTTGAGTTTTGTTTCTTCTGTTGATCAGCTGAAGCATTTTTTGGGGGAGAGTGGAAAGTCAGTAACAAATCCTTTTTCTCCGAGGTTGCTGTTTCAGTACTACATACAGTTGTGTTGAAGGCATTGCCAAAATCTGTTCCAAAAGCGGTTTTGTATTTGCAGTATCACCTCGACATTGTTCTTTTACAGGAAACCAAAAATATTATTCAGCCTCTCTCAGCTGATTAGTTCTCTCTCTTTCTGCAAGAGGAATAGAGAATGGGAATAATAAATACCCAGCCACTACGAGCTGGGAACTGCGCAGCAGGGCTAGGTTTATGTTTTCTTAAAACTAATCCTCCTCCTCTTCACAAGGACTCGTGTACTTGTGGTAATTGAATGGGCTGCAGGGTATGTCGGGAATTGTAGTTTTGCAGTGTTTTGTGTTCTGAAGATTAATAATCTTGCAACCCTCTGAGGGAGATAAAGAGATGTTCTCTGACAAATTGTTATCTTGTATTTCAGAAGTGTGCTTTGAGCACTGAGCATACCTTCAGTTCATCCCTTCATTTTTTACCTTGATATCCTTAGTAATGGCAATATTTTAAACATCTAAGCTTGTCTTTCTCCTTCATACCTCCTTGTTTTCTGTAACCGTTTTGGTTTGTTTTGGAGATGTTTCACTTACAAGACAGTTGCATCTTTCGGGAAAATGTTCTTGAAATACAAAAGTTTAAGAAAAAATATTTAGAATGTTATTGTTTGGTTTTGTAACCATCTAGCCATGCAGGGCTCAAATTGAACAAATAAGATGTCAGCCGTTTATGTCTGAAGAGTGCTGGCAATACCCTAATAACAGGGTTTTAAAGAATAATTTATATGGTCTCTATATTAACTATGAGATAATTTTTGGCTTTCCTCTGCTAGTGGTTTCAGCAAGCTTTTGTTATAAGTTTGTGTTCGTTAAATACTGGTTTTGGTTTAGCCACTAAAGTAAGTTGTTACTGAAGAGCTGAAGTAGGCTGAACACCCGAATCCAGTTAGCACTGAGAAGGTGACGGTCTTTCTTCCTCATCCGTTACCCTCTGCATTTACGGCAGGGAGCTGCAGAGGTTTTCCTGGCTTACAGAAAAACTACGTATTATTTATTGTTTTTGTGCTTTTAACACATGCTTAAAACTTGCTAAGAATACATACAGGTACTTAGAAAAATGTAACTTTGGGCTGCTTGGCTGAACCAAAAACTCTTTCTGCCTTATTTATTTTTCTTAACACCTTTCACATCCCTCAAGGCACGTTACGACTTTGAAAACTGGGTTATATATGTGCATTGACTACCCAAGTGCTTCAAAAACTACGGTGTGCTAGACGTGTTACAATGTGTTTGGAAGAAATGGGAAAAATACTTAGCGAACTAAATTGGTAGGAGACGATAAACAGGCAAAATGTAATTCTGTACAGGGAGAGTTGGTTCCGAAGTGCTGAGAGTAAGTGGTAGGCTCCATCGCTTTGCCATAGACTTGAAAGAAAGATTTAATATGCTGTCTCTACTGAGGTGATAATATTTCTCAGCTTCACCAATATATTTTATGTATTGTTATGAATTACTTGAAGTTTTCAGATGAAGGGCTAATTACTAACAAAATTCAATGAGGATGCCTGTGTTAAGTATAGATGTATATATATGTATTTAACGTGTCTTGGATGTTGGAGTGATTTTTTTTTAATGATTCTGAGATTTTTCTTATGCTTTTCGTGCTTTGCATGATGCAAAATACAGTATGCATCAATCGCATGACTGTTACGTGGCATTTTGCTGGTGTTACGAATCTGAGTCAGAAGCAGGGGGGGTACAGGAAGGGGTTTCCTTCATTTGGACAGTTTGCTGTTCTTGCAGCACACTGATTCAGTTTGGATCTCGGGCTTTCCCTGTGGATCAGTACAGCGCTGTGCTAATCTTAGTGGAGTTTAGCAGTGATTTGCTGAATGGGTGGGAGACTTTCCTTTTTTTGATGGGAAGGAGGGGAGGAGATTGAGTTTTCTGCTGGTTTAGTGCATTGAAATGGCTCATATCAGGGCCAGGCTGGTGCTGGGGCACTGTGAAAAAAGAATTGGGTAGTATCTGCCAGGAGGATGGAGAGGAAGGTGAATCTCTGGCACTTGGCACTTGAATGGGCTTGCTTTGCTGCTTTACCAGTCAGAACAATTTGAAAATAAGCAGTAATTTGCTTAGTTAAGGCTCATGTCCTTGAACAAAGCATCTTGGTGGCTGGGACTGGGTCTGCCAAAGCTGTGTGGCGATGCCTTGGGCTGTTCTGTCCAGCAGTTCCATTCTGGACCTAATAAATGTTTAAAAGAAATTGATAAGTTCCCATTATTTTCTTCTGATTTTATTGAACAGCATTTTGTCAAGACGCTTTGTCTGACTTCTCAAACCAGATGTATTCAGAAGGACGACAACTGGCTGATAACTATTATAAATTAGATTAGCATAGGGGTTTTTTTCACAGTCCCATTTGTGAAAAGTAACGAGGTCACTGTACAAGGAGTTTTGGCTTTAATTTGGCATGTTTTGGCAGCCTCTTAGAAAAGCATTGTTTGGGTAGGCACTCCGAATAGAGAGGCTAGTAAATCTATTTCTGTAAAGAAAATGTGCTGTCGGTGCGCTCTCACCTTGTGAACTTGGTCTCTGTGCAGAAGGTCCACTTAACAAAATGCTATCTGCTCCATCCTGCTATTTAAAATGTTTTTTTCCTCCTTAGCTCTGGTAGAGAGAAGAACCTGTACAACATTGATCATGAAGGTGGTAACAAGAGTCAAACCCCTAGCAGCTGGCCCACTTGCTCTACTGTCTTTGTAGACATGTAGTGGCTTTTGGACGTGGAAAAGAAAAATTATAGAAGTCACTCTAACAACAGAGATCTGCTACCGGTGTATGATTGCTCCTCTGTGTATAACAGCAATAAGCAAACAGGATCATTTCATTAAAGTCACTCATCTATTAATTTTCTGTACTATGTTCCATACACTGAAATCTAAGTTCCTTAAGACTGTTTGGAAAGCTTAATTCTTGTTCTTCACATTTTTTAAGTAAGTCTTAAGAATCTAAACAGGCAGACTGTTATTTGACATGAATTTGTTGTCATATTCCAGATCTGCCTTGGATTGTGGCAGAATTTATTTCATGCGATCTCTTCCTATTTCTCTTCTCTCTTTCTTTTTAAATGGCACTACATCAAATGTTGTCCAAAATCTGACTCACTGATGAAGTAAGGCTTCAAAAGAGACAGATGGAGACAGCAAATGTTGTTAAAAATTTTGTCTGAAGTATTGTATCTGTGCTAATAGTCACTTTTTTATCATAATTGGTGTACAGCATTTGGTTGTTTTTAAATCTGTTTTTTGTTCTTCACTGTTTCTTAAGGGAGAGGTAGCATATAGTTATACAATGTTATTGTTTTGGCTATACTATAACCGATATGTTCTCGTGGAGTTTCTCAGCTAAGCGATATAAAATGAGAGATTCTGTCATGTAGGAGAATAGATAAAAACATTCTTCAAAGAGATTTGAGTTCCTCGGCTAGAATTTTCACTTTTTTAAAAAAACCTACAAGCCTATATAATTGTTTACTGAAATTTGTGGATATCTTTAAACAGATGTAAAAATTATTAACTTACAGCATCTCTCAGATGTACACAGTGTAGTTTCTATTCACAATACTGTGGGGAAAAAAATGATTGAGAGTTAAAGTGTGGGAGGAGGGAAACTGGTAAGACTTTTATTCTTGTTGCAATTTGTTCATTAGTTTCTCCAAACTCTGTGCATACCTGTCTTATTCTATTGATTTTTTTAAAGGAAACATAGTAGGATTTTTCTTTTATCCATCCAAATAGTGTTTTCAATCACAAATATTTCTCAACTGTGATGTCCTTTTCAATTATAAAACAGTATTCTCTTTTTATAGCTGAGTATTAAATAGATTTAAAAATAGGATCAGCATGACAGAAATAGGATCTTTTTGTAAAGATTTATGTGTGTGCATACAGAAATACTACATTTCTCAGTACAGCAAATAATACGTCAAATCTGAGACACAAAATAGGGATGTAGATGGATCCTTGCAGTACATGTATTTTATTGTTACTTTCCCAGTGATTTTTCTTTCATGTAGATTGACATAAAGACAAATATGTACTTTCCTTTAGATATTAAACCCACTATCTCACCTGTGAGGGATTGTAAAATTACATCCCTTTAAAAGAGAATACATCAATCTGCGAAAAATTGCATCTTCAAGACAAGGTCTTTCTTATTTCTCTATTCCTAAGTGTATTCAGAAACAAAGAGAAAGCTACAGGATTTAAGTCAGTCTGAAGATTGCATCAAATACTGGAAGTCCTCTAATTTTTCTGTAACATTATGCAGTACACTGACATTTTTTCACACTCTTCTTCGGGCATACAGTAGAGGGGCATTTGTTTTGTGAATATCTGTTCAACAAGTTGTTTTTTTTAAAGCATCTACATCAAAGGCTCTTACCGCAAATTTGAAAGGATGTAAAGGTTTCTCTGGTACCCTAAACAGTATAATAAATAATTTGTTGTAGAAGCAGCTTCTAAAGTTGGGTCTTTGGGGTGGAGAGAAATGTTTAATCTGTGAATATAGCTGGTAGTTCTTAATGGTAATTAGTAGCTATTGAAGTAAGAGTTTAGGTAGAACAGTAATTAAAATAATCCCGTCCAAGCCTGGCAATAATAGGCACTGACTGCCATCTATCCATGTGGGTTTTTTAATCAGATCTATCAAACTATCATTAACTCTCTGCCTGGCCTGTATTTTCAGTGCAGTTTTACATCCTAATATCTGAAACCTTCCTCCTTGTGGATGAATGCCTGAGACTTATTTATCTTCCTACTTCAGTGTTTATCTCGTTGCATCTGAAAGCAGAAATGTAAGGTATTTTTCAGAGTATACCCTTAATCTAGAAACGGCTTTATAACTGAATATTGCAGTTTATGATAAAGGAAAAAATATTTTTGGAAGTACAGGCATAATTGCCTTGTTAATGTGCTTCCCTCTGTCCACCCCCTCTCCAGTCGTCCTCTTTCTGTCACTCCATTAAGTACCACTTGGTCATCAGTTGAAAAAGCACTGAAGATGGAGTGAGTGCAGTCCTGACTTTTTTTGTCTATTTGTTCAGCTAGATGAAGGATGAGGACAGCTGTTCATTTTTACAGCTGTTCACAATGGTGGAGCTCTTACCGTTTCCATCCATTACACAAATTGGGTCAGAGAGTAGAAGGGCATACGAGCGGTCTGATAATTGTCCCTAAAACTTGAAAAAGAAATCCTTCTGGTTTTTTAAGTGTGCACTGGTGAGTGTTAGATGAGCCATATTTGTTTATTGTAAGACCTGTGTGGTCGAGAGTTCAGAAGATATTCACGCGGGGGCTTTGCTGCCCCGGGGTGCGAGAAGCAATAGCTTGTGAGGCTTTGTTCCTGTCGGAGCTTGGGGTCCGGCTGAAATCTCCTCATCGTTGAAAAACCCCGGAGCTGTGCAGCCCAAACATTAAGCATCAAGCTGCGTTGCTTTCTGACCCGGTAACATTTTCACCAGTGCTGCTCAAGTCTTTGGTGCCTTTAGTTTCAGAGTACTTTTGGAAAGAGATGATACCGGTTGATTTAGTGAAATCATAACCCGTTTTCATTAACTTTGTGAGAATGATTTGTTCGGTTTTTTGATGTCTAGTTGCTTATGTTCCAGAGAAACAAAGTTAGTAAAGGACCACTAATGTTTTGGGGCTCTGTGGATGAGGACAGTATTTTTCAGTGTTAAAATTGCCTTAAGATCCAAAAAAGTCATGTTCCACTCTGACTCAGTTTAGTACGGATCTGCCTACGGCTTTATAAACACTGTGTTAAACAAACTATAGTAAGAGGTATAAATTTAACTCAGCATGCTTATCTTTGTGCTGCGTAAGTCTGTTTTAAGTCAATATTAATTTTATCTCTATTAAGAGCTTATTAATTTTGAGTATTTCCACATTTTACCTACATGGGATGGTCTTATTGGAATGCATTAGTTCGGATACCTCTAAGCTGGTAAATGTGGTGAGTGTAGTTTCCTGCCAGGTGATGAATTTTTGTCATAGTTAAAGTATCTTTGGAAGAAAATTGATTTTAAAAGAATTATTTTGGAGGGAAGAGGGAGTTGAAAAGTTTTGGCTTCTTTTTTTTCAGAATAATGTTCTACTTTTAAGTGATTTTTTTTGAGTTGTAATTTTGTAACTTGTATGTTCTTGGTGACTACAGTAGAATCTAAATATTCAATTTTTTTTACTTTTTCAGCTTTCTGTTTTGAGATTCTTTGATTTTTTTTTCCTTGTCTATGTGTAAAAATGGCTTTAATTCTGAGTTGAAAACTTCTGAAAACACTCTTAATTTCTGCCATGCTTTAACCCTCAAGAGTTTTCCCATCTCCATATCAGGCATTTAAATCTGCATCCATGTAATGAAAACTTTTAACTTCTAAGAAAAAGGTGTAATTTGCATTTATTTTTATGTGTCAGAAACATCCCCCCCAGCCCTGCAATTTGCTGAGCTCTGAAGACCCTAATAATCTTCTGCCTTGCTTTTTACATTTCCTAAGCCTTTTCGAAAGCTCCTGCATTGTTGAGTTGGGAGTTCCGTCTCAGTTTGCCAACTTTCCTTAGCATGGAAGAGTGGGGAGAGATAATAGCAAGGGGAGAGATGCTCTGCCTACGGCTTGGAGGGTTTCTCTCCATTAGCTGTGTTGCTGCCTTCTTTTTCCTTGTCTGAGGTAGGGTGGGCATTGATGGATCTTTTAATATCAGTATCATCTTCCAACACAGAGCATGGGAACGGATTAACCTAGAGGGTATGACAGTTATTCTCTAGGATAGTATGTCAAGGAGGACATGACCGACAATTCTACTTCATACCCACTTTTCTTGTGTTTTGCCAGCACTGTTCTGTGTGTGTATTGGCGCTTTGAAATTATTTTTTACTGTTAGATGTTAAAATAACCAAGGAGTACATTTCACAGTCTTTGATTCATTCACTCTTCATCTTATCCAGGTGACATTACTGCTTGCTTATATGAAGAACAATTAGGGAAATACTTAAATTGATTTGGGGTTTTTCCTGAGTCAGAGGGTCTTTCTTTCGGTATTTTGGTGTACATAGTCCTGAAATAGGTTCTTAGTAATTGACTAGAAAAAAGCAAGTGGGAGGATAGTAGTTGCACGTGTTCAGTTGAAAGTCCTGCTGGAGTATGAAGTTGTCAGGCAAAACGGATTCAGAAGTGAAGGGATACTGCTGGGATAAACCTTGGGGCAGAGCTTAATCTGTAATACAGTTTACTGGGATCTACCAAGTGATGTATTTGGAGATACGGAAAAGAGAGGCAGCACTGTGGTGGTGTGCTAGAATTTTTAAGGAAAAAATTGATGATGTTGATGTTTTTCTTAACAATTCTTTGTTGTCCTAAAGGGTACTTACTGTTTGAAGCAAACCAACTTTTTGCCAGTGAAGTACAAATTCAGCCACTTAAAAAATAAATTGTGTGTGATTAAATAACTCTTAATAAAGATTATTAGGGATTGCTGCTCTTGTTGAGTAGTAATTTCTTGGTTGGGAAGAGATTGTCGCTGACTTCTGAGTTGCAGTAATTAATCAGGACCCTCGACCCATGCAGCTTTTTTGAACGGATGCCTAATGATAATCTTCCGTCCTGGTCATTTCGATTGGTTGTTGGAGAATGTTGCAGATCCCAGTGAAGTCTCCCAAGTCTTCTGCATAGACACGATGATAGTGGTGGTACTGAAAGGGTAAAACAAACGAGAGAAGGAAAAATATGTTACAAACAGAACAGGATCCTGGTATTATAAAATAAAGCTAAAGAGACCATGTCTAGAGAGAGATCTGCAGAGTGAAAATAGAGCACGGAAAGACTGAGAAGGAAAGTTCCATTAAAGTCAGCGGAAGGTGCTGTCGTTGGAACGTACCCTGAGTTGACAGGAGCTGTGGGGAGGCTGCCTGCAGCCCACGGGGTGCAGGGTGAAGGGCAGAGAGGGTGCCCGCTCCTCCTCACCTAAGAAGTCGCTTGTGAACAGGCAGGGTCTGTTAGACAGCTGGGGTGCAGGTCTTTCTCTGATTTTGCAAACCGTACTGTGCAAGGCCAGCGTTCATTATACATGATGACGGTGAACTTCTTGATTTGTGTTTATTGACTGAAGCCTGAGAATTGCTGATGCAATTCCTCCGTCAGCTCCCCGAAGTCTGAACGCTTCCTGTGGACCAGTGTCATCGTATGGCTCGTGTGCTGCTCCACTGCCTCGTGTGGAGAGCGGACAGCTCGTGTCTTAGGCAGCGTTCAGCAATTTATGTGACTTGAGTTGGGTTTGCTCACATAAGAGGATTTCAAAGGATGGTGAATTGCCAGTCGGTGTCAGTCCCGCACTCTCGTGATGTGCACTCATCTGCAGTTCTTCAGGGTTTTTATTTGTTTCTGTTGCTTTGTTTCGGTCTGAGTTGTTCAGTATCATTTCTTTCCCATTCAACAAGCCAGCTGAAAGCATTTTTTTGTTAATATTACTGAGGTGTTTTACTGCAGGGGCGGCAGTGATTACAAGACTACTACATTTTGGCTAACAAATGCAATAAATGTGATGAAAATCCCCCTGTGTTTTACATTTCACTGCATAACATGTTTATATAACATGTTAAACACTTCTGTCTGACGAGCAGCTTTCCGCAAAGGTAAAATGTATTTTCCATGGCGCTTTTTAGAATTACTATGGGAAATGGTAATTCCTGCTCACTTCTCTCTCCCCACATACCTCAATCTGCATTTCCCAGTGTTCCAAAGTACAGGTTTTCTTATTTTCCCGCCGCCCTTTGAAGTACAATTTTTCGGTGTGTCCTCCAGTTTTATGAGGTGAGAGGCTGTTACCTGGAGGACACGGCGTTCCCAATGCCGGGGACCTGATGGAGGGGCTGGGCAGGAGCAGCCAGGTCCCTGCCAGAGCGCGTCGTTGTGCGGGCGCTAATTTGGCTTTTTGTATTCTTGTCCTGTCTGTTTGTGGTATTTAATGCTCTAACATCTCTCTGGTTGGGTGAACCCATATGTCATTCAAATGGGAACCTGCGCCTTGCCATTGGCCTGGCAGCCGCTCAGCCATGGAGCACAATGATAAAATTATGAAAACTGTGTCTCTGGTCATTGGACCGGTGGAATTTACAAGCATTTCTCCTCGATGTGCCTAAACGCTATGTTGTTGTGCCTTGGCTCACGCGGCAGATTTTTCTGGATTATAAGCCTTGTCGATAGTGCGAAAGCTCACTTGTGTCTTTTTTTCCCCCCCCTCCTCTCTTTTTTTTCTTTCTTTTTGCCTCTTCCTTTATTTGTAGGCATATGCTCCTCACCGACAAAATCAGAAGTCAGCTGCCTGAATGCTTTGGTTACAAAAATAAATATTTTATTTATGTATTTAAAATAAAAGGAGAGATATTTTTACAATAAGCAACATTTTGCTGCTGCTTGCTTCTGTCAATGTGTTTAACAGTCAATATGAGAATTGTTATTTATATGCAGATTCTGTTTACTTCAGCATTATTTATAAAGCAGTAGTGTGTGATGGTAAAGCCGTGTCTGTGAAGTCATGTTTTTGCTTCATGTCTCCCTTTTTGTGGTATGGTACACATTACAGATACATCATTCAAACATAAATGTTATTTGACATAAGGGAATAAAACTATTTTCAGCTCATGAAAAAACCCCATTAGTATGAACTTGAAAAGCTCTTTCTCAAAATCACCACTGTCAAACTGATAGCACACTTCTGCTGTAGTGCAGCATTACTTTTTTGCGTGTGGTTGAAATGTCATGGTAATAATCAATTCATCTTATAAAAGTTAAAGAAATACGCTTGCTAATACTTGGTAGCAGAACCAAACCAGGCAATCCTAATGTATTAGCAAAGTATAATTTTGCTGAACTAGCCTTGGCTTCTCTTTCTGTATATATTGCTTGCTTTGTGTACCTTGTTATTGGTTGAGTTTCAAAACCAAGACAAGTTGCTCGGTAATTAAAATTATCAGGATTCTCCTGCACCTTTATATTATCAGAGAACTTGCTGCACTTTCTGCATATGAAAGGTGAATTTACTGTTCAAGCCTAGAAATAGTGTTGAATGTCTATTGCCACATATATGCTGACATATCAGAGAAAAATTAATTCCCGGGCTAATGATTGCTTGTTTCTCTGACAGTGAATTTGATAGTGCCTCTGTATGTAATTTTTACGCTTTGTTATTAACTGAATAAACTTAACAGTAGGAAAAACATAAGGAAGGAATAGTGTGGTTGAAACTGGTTTGGGTTTTGCATTTGGGTTTTTTTAATAGAAAAAGTATAGTCTCCTCTTATTTTATTGGAACTTTCTCACTTTTGACAAAAGTAGAAAAAGACATCTGAGAATGGCTAGCAGGAAAAATTGATTCCTGATTAGTCTTTCAGTTAATCCCAAATTTCTTGTATCGTAGCTTGTACAGTACCGTTCCTGACTATCATCATCAGACAAAAAGATTGTGGAGATTGTTTTAATCTGACACTTTACAAAGCTTTTTCTTGGCTTTCTGCTATCCTCTTTGGGCTTACTGGTAATAGTGTAGCTATGGGGTTATCTTTCATGTTCATGATCTATGAAAATTTGAAAACTGAAATCTTTATTTTCTGTTTGCCAGCAGAGTTATGTGCTGCTTTGTGAAATGTAGACAATCCATATTCTTTCCCGCAAGGATATTGCAGTATAAATCCCTCAGCTCACATGTTCATGTGTGCATCACTAGTTAGGCTAGTAGCATTGGTCCTGTTAAGCTCAGTGGCACTATTCGTGTGATTAAAATTTAAAAATGCATAGCAGTTTGTAGAGTTGGAACCAGAATAACACGTAATGGAAATAAATAAGGATGTGAGTGGGAAAGATGTATAGAAAAGGTTGAAGGTTCTGCTGAGTTTGTAGGGCTTCTTTGGAAGCATACACATTTCAAGTGGGACTGACTTCATGGTTTTATTTATAATATAAACTTTAATAAATTATAAG
>VZSC01001426.1:440336-479821 GCA_013398225.1 Steatornis caripensis
TACTTTGAATTCATGTATTTCATGAATCCAGCTGTAGTGTGCTTTGTGGGGCTCTGCAAAGCACTGCGCTACATTGTGTGTCTGCCCTGTTCACGTGCTGAATTTCTTTCCTACTCCTTTTATATTACTGCACTTGAGAGAGTTTTCACTTGCTAGTTGGAACAGAAGCTGAAGGGGATCTTCAGGAAAGCACAGTCAAGCAGACATAACAAATTTTGAAAGGCATAAAAACCTGCCTCCCAGTTGAGAGAGGTAAAGATTTACAATACATCATAGAAATACCTTTTTTTCTTTTTGATAGAGCAAAAATCTTCTGACTTTGCAAAGCTTTTCTTAACTGCAAGGCAGTGGAAGAGCCAGTCGTAATCTTAATAAGTTGTTTTCTTTTTGACTTGAAGATGAAATAAGATTATTTTCAGATCAGTTACAGGCAACAAAGTAGAAGAGGCAATGCTTTTCACTTGGTGCTTGTCTAGGTTTTTTTCTCTGATGTGCACAACGGATACATTGGATGCTAATTATTTGACTACATGCCTTTTCTTCTGGAGAGACATTGAGATACACTGCACTGAATCAGCTTGTCTTTCCTCAAGGGAACAGGTCTGTCCTCAATGAAGTGCTTCCCTGTAAGAAGAACAAACCCCAGTGAAACAAACTGACGTTTAGTTTAAGATAGCTTCTAGGAGCGTGTGCTTTATGGTGCGAGGTTATAAAATCAGCTGGTTTTTAAGGGTCCTCAGTTGACAGCTTATCTAAAAAAAACACCCCCCCCCAAACCACTGCTGACCGAAAATGTTAAAAAAATGTTTTCTAAACACTCCCAAATTTCCCGACTAAACAGAATGTGTATCTTTAAGTTTGAATACAGCTGCTTCTCTTAGATTGATAATTTCATGACATTCACCACATATCAGAGCTGTTGAGAGAATTGGATTATAAAGATTTGTAGATCGCTTTTAACAACATAGACTATTAATTTATTTTACCTTTCTAACATTTCTGTTACTTTGAAATCCTTCTTTTTAAAGAGCTGTTATATTTTATCATAAAGCATTCCTCCTTTCATTGCAAAAGAGTATTTATTACTGTTTCTCTTCTAGGTCAAATCTGATGACATCATCTTTTCTCATCTGTTCTAAACGTAATAAAAGGGATAGGTTTTGCCAGCACACTGCTGTGTGTGAGGAGAGGAAGAAAACAGGTGGACATTGGGAGTGTTTTGTAATGGGGTCTTACCCAAAAGAGACTTCCCTTACTGTAACTTAGTATAGAAATTTACTTGTCTAAGTGAAAATCGCTACTTTCACCCTTCTAGTCCCCAAGTAAGACTTCTAATTCTGTTGCCTTCCTTGGTAATACATTTTAATAGATCTTTGAAGGTATTTATGGCTACTGTATTTGTGTGGGTTGTTTGGCTATCATTACTGCTTTGAATGTTGATCTTAGTTTTGAATCACAAGTGTTTTGCGGCTTTCTTAGCTTACTGAATTTCAGCAAACATTGTGATCTGGGTGAGTAAATAGTAGCACATGCCATAGTTCTTTTAATTTTGCAGAAAATAGATAAAATAGTATTGACAATTTTAAACTAAGGGGATTTGGTTTGGTTTTAGCTCTTGACTTGAAAGAAAAGCTAAGTAGAAGCTGAAGGACTAGACTGAAAAAGCACAGATTATTTAATGTTCTTTGTTTATTATTATTATTGTTGTTTGCTTTTAACTGGCAGTGCTCCTGTTCCTCTCCCTTTCCCCTTCCCTGCTTGCCCCCCGCCCCCTGATTTCTATGCTGAATATTTAAACCAGAGGCAGTTTGTCTCAGTGTGTTGTTTAAAACACACCGCAGCTGAACTGCTGAATGGAACAACAGCATCAGCATAAAATGCAGAGACCATATTAGGTCTGAGAGGATGGAAGTGCACATAGGTTATCAATAAATACCCAAATCAAAGTGAGCTTACTCTATAGGTGTATTTTTTTCACAGGGAAGTAACAGTGGTTTTGAGCTCCAGTCCTCTTCTCATCACGGAGTAATGCTCCCAGTTTGTGCTGTTCGTGTTTTCTCGTTTTCTTTCTTCTAACTCCCATAGCACAGCTTTTTCAATCCAGCATTCACTGCACATGTTCCAGTCATGAGGTTACAAAGCTGACATTGCAGTCTCAGCAGAGGTTATCTCTTTAAAATTCCCTAAAATTCCCCTTTGGCACATCCAGTTTGGCAGCTGGGTTTCTGTAGGAAACTGATGGAGCCACCCCCTCCCCTTATGTCCTTTATAAAAATAGAAATCTATTAAACCTCTGGCCAGAAGGGCAGATGGGTAAGTATTCCCTCCAAAGCAGACAGTGCTGCCTCCTAAGCTTTTCTCCCTAGTTTTATACTCTCCAAAAAATCAGATTTACGTGCTCCAGAGCAAACTAAGTAGTCAAAATATCTGCTTCTAAAATTAAAACGCAACTTGCCTGTTGTTCTTCAGGATGTGAACTCTGGAGGGTATATACAGCTGCTGAGAAATACTGACCATTGTTTGAAATATTTTAAATAGTTATGCAACTGCAAAATCAGAAGCTTAGTTTAATCTTGGAAGCTCATGCATGAACAATGCTGTAGCCAGTAAAGTACAACTGGTACTCAGAGAAAGATTTACCAAACCAAATGGGAGGCTTAAATATCTACCAACATATTAAGTCAGTGATCGCTTTTCTAATATTCAAGAACTAATCTAAATGGGCATTGCCCAGTTGCATTTTACAAAGTGGCTTTGCTTTCATGAGAATAGTGTCCCTGAAATGCATTAAGTATTTGTTTCTACTTCCTGCAAGGAAGGAAGGGAGAGAGGATTGTGTGTGCGTCCCCCTCCCTGTGTCACTGCTTTCCCCTTGGGTGTTGTTCTGGGTGAGGGCTGCCATGACTGCTTTCCTGCTTAAAGTGGGTTAAATTTTATGGCAGAACTTAAGTGTCTGAGTTTGAGGAGACCCACCAAAAAGCTGGTGTCCTCCCTGAAAGTCAAGGAGAGGGGCTCCTTTCGTATCTTCACTTTGGGCTCCAGCTTTCTTGTGGCACCTGTATCTTAGAGGGCTCTGTGTGTCCTCTCTTCTGGAGAGCTGGAAGTTGTAACTTTGCATATGAAGTGCTTTTTTGGAAAGTGAAAATAGTGGATTTGGATTCACAGGATGAGGAGAGCCCAGGAAAACCGAAAACAAAGACTCTGCAGTTCAACAGCAGCCACAGCCAACCAAACTGGTAGCTGCAGTGCCACTTGTCTTACATCACCTCTGGGTTCATTTGACCACATTGAGTTGTTTCTGTGTGCTAAGCCTGCAGAAGGCTGTGTGTTAACTTTCTGCTATTTTAGTGTGGTGGAATGGCTTGGTAGAGGATCAGACCAGCTATGGGGGACTGACAGGTTGGATAGAAGAGAGAAGCCAGTGGGACTTCTGGAGCAACAGATCATAGAATCATAGAATGGTTTGGATTGGAAGGGACCCTAAAGACTATCTAGTTTCAACCCCCCTGCCATGGGCAGGGACGCCTTCCGCTGGACCAGGGTGCTCAAAGCCCCATCCAGCCTGGTGTTGAACACTTCCAGGGTGGGAGCGTCCAACTTCTCTGGGCAAGCTGTTCCACTGCCTCACCACTCTGGTCATGAGGAATTTCTTCCTAATATCTAATCTAAACCTACCCACTTTCAGTTTGAAACCATTACCCTGCATCCTATCATGACAACGCCCTTGTAAAAAGTCCCTCTCCAGCTCCCTTGTATGCCCCTTCAGGTACTGGAAGGCTGCTGTAAGGTCTCCCTGGCGCCTTCTCTTCTCCAGGCTGAACAACCCCAACTCCCTGAGCCTGTCTTCATAGGACAGGTGCTCCAGCCCCCTGATCATCTTTGTGGCCCTCCTCTGGATGCACTCCAGCAGGTCCATGTCTTATGTTGAGGGCCCCAGAGATGGATACAGTATAGGACCCCAGGTGGGGTCTCAGGAGAGCGGAGTAGAGGGGCAGAATCACCTCCCTCGAGCTGCTGGCCACGCTTCTTTTGATGCAGCCCAGGACGCGCTTGGCTTTCTGGGCTGCAAGCATGCATTGCCAGCTCATGTTGAGCCTCTCATCAACCAACTCCCCCAGGTCCTTCTCCTCAGGGCTGCTCTCAATCCACCCTCCGCCCAGCCTATATCTGTACTTGGGATTGCCCTGACCCGTGTGCAGGACCTTGCACGTGGTAGATTGGCGTGGAGCTGTAGACCAGCTGTCTTGGTGCTTTAGCCTCTGGAGCTTTATACAAAAGGTGAACAACCCCACTGTGTTGTACAGTCTTTCCAGGAGAGGCAGTCCTAGTTTTTGTGGTGCCTGCTGTCCGGAGACCCTTTCTTTCCCCTGCCCTTCAGTGTGCAGAGGTGGGCACTAGGCAGCTGTGAGGCAGGAACCTGCTCGGTAGATCATATGAGGAGCTCAGGAGCATTTCTGCATGGAGCGTTTCCTGTAGCACAGCTTCGAGTGGCTCACTCTGGAGAACATGTGCTTTTTCCATCATCTTTGGAAGAGCTTGGCACTCTGGCACCTCTGGAGAACTGCAACCCAAACTGCCGTTTCGACTCACTCTGGTGCTTATGAGCTCTCATTGAGGACTGTGACCGCTAAATAGGATCTTCTCTTCATTGATGGGCAACAGTGACTACACGCACCTGATGCTAAATCCAGAGCATTGTGTTTTCTCACTGTAAGTTACCATGTCTGTTTTCTTGTTTTTATTGAGGAAAATCTTTGTTAATGTGGCTCAACATTTAACCATCTTTTGAGTCAGCGTGAAGCCCTTTTCTTTGTGTGTTGCTTTTTAATGCAATGAAGTGTCTACCTTCTTGTTGTGCTTATTGTTTTTACTATTCCGGATTTCCCCGCCTCTTATTTATTAAGAACTTGATACGTATTTGTCGTAGGAAACAACAAAAATAATTTTGTTCTTATGCTTCTCTGTGTCTGCTGGAGTCTGTTTGGGGAGAAGAAAACCCAGCAAAACCCCACCACTCTAAATAGTTGTGATAAATGAAACAATGCAAGAATCTGCAAGTTTGTCACAAGTCTGGGTGAAAAAGCATCATGCATTGTGTGAGCACTCGTAATCCATTTCAGTGCGAAGTCAGATAGGTTAACTTAGATTTCCCTTCTCCACCATATGTGCAGAGAAATTTATTTATGTAACAAAAAAAAATGTTCTCAGCCACCTCCTGCAGCCGTTTTTGGAAAAGACTGCTTCTTAACGGTATTTTGTAAGGAGAAGTGAGAATGGAGAGGACTGAATATTCAAAGAGCGCGTGCGGAGTTGCAGCTATCCTGGGAAGCCATAGGGTCCTCACTTGTGTGGTGCGGACATCCTTGATCACCTTTCTGAACAAGCTTAAGTCTGGGCCCCTTTGTGCTTAGCACTCCAAGACAAAGGCTAACTGGGACACCTTTATTACACAAAGGCAAAATTAACTGTTCGGTTCTCTGCTTGTCTGTTACTTGTGGCAAAATGTGCTGCACCAGGTAGGTCCCACCATTCTTTACAGTCTGAGTGTCTTGAAGTTAAAAAAAAAAAACACAAAAAAACCCCACACAAACCCAAAGTTGATTGGTTTCTTTGTTTTTAACTGAAAGATTTCCCCGTAATGCAGCTGTTTTGTCAAAAGACACTCCTCTAGATTGTACAGTTTGGAGGTTTTGAATGTTCCTGATGGATCCTTTAAAGTGTTTTAAAGTGCGTAATTGGGGCACTTGAGCATAAAACTACAATTATACACTTGTGTGTTAATTTTGTGTACAGATAGATGTTACTTCAGTCTGGCCATAAATGAGAAGGAAGCATTTTATTGTGAGTGTAAGAATTTGTTTTGTGACTGCTTAAAGAAATTAGGTGTTCAGATAATAGCCCAAAACAACCAGACTTGGGGGAGAAGTGGGCTTTAAGCTTTTAAGAAAGGGAAGTAGCATGCATGGATATACCGGAGATGCTTGGATGCTTTGAAAGAATAATAGGCATTATAAAGATTAACTGATGGAGCACAATATTAAGATTAGATGCAATATTAATTAAAAAAGAATTCTAGTACATAGACAGAATGAATGAATGAGCTTGATGGTTGATTCTTTGTAAGTTTTTAAGGGGGGCTATTTTCAATTAATCAAAACAGATAATTTTTGATAAGTGTTGCTATGACTGTAAAGGTTCTTGTTTGTTTGCCTGTTCCGTTTTGAGGATAATGTTACCTGAATTGGAGTATCTGTATTCAGATACTTATATTTAGCAAATGTTTCTAAGACTTACTTATGGTAACTGATATGAGGAATAATTTGCAATAATCATCTTATTTTGAGTATAATAAAACTGTAATTATTTAAGAAATTATGCTGTATGATTTCAGCCATGAATTTATAAGATTGATGTCTTTGATGTTTCTGACAGGATTCTTTTGATGTTTTCCAGTGCTAAGTAACAGGTCAAATTAAATAATAGAGGTGGAATAAATGAAATATCCAAAGTGTGACTATGAGGAGAGGTTTGAAAGTTTTCTTTTAAAAATACCTGCAGCAGTATTTCAAGTTGTAGCTGTATTACTGTTGTAAGACGGAGTGTTCAAACTGTTATGTAAGTACTCTAATTTAAGAGGCTGACTTGTTTTTTATCTGCTCCTGATAGAGGAAGGGAAAGAAAACGGAGCACGGAAGAAATTTACATCTTCCTCTTCTTTTCTTTTTTTTTTTTGTTGCTGATCTTTTTGGTCAAACTCATCTAAAGAGAGTTTTGGGTAGGAGTTGCTTTGTATTTCTTATTTTTCTAAGCAAGCATGAGTACTCCAGAGCATTTGCCTGTGTGAGTAGGAATGATGTTGTTGAGGGACTGTACTACAGGAATGGGATCTTGATTTTAGGCAGTTAATGCTATGCTGCAAGATAATAAATTACACTAGGCTGGTAGAGATGTAACCAAGTTTTCTTATCCAGTTGATTCAGCCAGTCTTTCTGTTTGCCTCAGGATTCCTTGCTGTGGGGAATTTTTGGTGTCCAGATGAAAAATATGATTGTGATCCTGCTGTGGTAGAAGAAACTAGCAGAATTTGGACTGTACAGATGACTACATTTGTCACAGAAATTGCTGAACCTAAATGATAGCTGTGGGAGGTCGTGCCTTTTTCTTTTGTGTGTTGACCTCCAACGCTGTGGACACTGCTTGGGGTTTGAAATCCGTAATGAGAACACAGAGCTGTAAATATGTTCTCCTGCTGCATGTTTATGGTGAGTTTTTCGTGATTAGAAGTGTGATATCCCTTAGGAAAGTGAAGGACCGGAGCTGCAGATGACTTGTGGTATGTAACAGCAACCTGCTGCTCTGCTGTTCCAGAGTCAGGCCCAGGAGGCAGAGCTGCGGGGCGTAACTCGAAAGTGGCATTCTTGTCACAGGTGTCTGGGCTGAAACCAGAAGGGTTCTCTGTTAAACACCAGAAACCGGGTCTGCCGCTTGGCCGTTGACTTTGTACCAAGACACTAAATCAAAGTATGTTTAGAGCAACTCCAGAGTATTAAATCATAGAATGGTTGAGGTTGGCAGGCACCTCTGGAGGTCATCTTGTCCAGCTCCCCTGCTCAGGCAAGACACCTACAGCTGGTTGCCCAGGACCATGCCCAGACGGCTTTTGTGTATCTCCAAGGATGGTGACTCCTCCACCTCTCTGGGCAACCTGTCCCAGTGCTTGGTCACGCTCACAGTGAAAAAGTATTTTCTGATGCTCAGCGGAAACCTCCCGTGTTTCAGTTTGTGCCCATTGCCTGTGGTCCTGCTGCTGGGCACCACTAAAAAGAGCCTGGATCTGTCCTCTTTGCACCCTGCCTCCAGTTATTTCTACACATTGGTGGGCCTTCTCTTCCCCAGGCTCAACAGTCCCAGCTCTCAGCCTTTCCTCATCTGTGAGGTGCACCAGGGAACAGGGGAGGAGGAGGTAGCAGGGATTTCAGTTGTGCCATACACCTGGAGTGAGTTCTGTTTCATCATCTTGGTGTCACTTTGCTGAACTCTCTCCAGTATGTCCATGTCTCTCTTGTACTGGGGAGCCCAGAACTGGACACAGTACTCCAGTTCTGAGTGGAAGCACCTCCCTTGACCTGCTGGCAATACTTTGTCTAATGCAGCCCAGGATACCATTAGCCTTCTTTGTGGGAAGGGTGCGTTGCTGGCTAGTGTTCAACTTCGTGTCCAGCACAACTCCCGGGTCCTTTTCTGCAAAGCTGGGTGGCCTCCACCATATTTTGGTGCCTGGGGTTGTTCCTCCTTAGGTGCAGGGTAGGAGTAAAGGAAGCAGAAGAAAAGCAGCTGTCAGGGAGTGAGGGTGTGCACTGTGAAGGTCTGTGAAGCCCATTGGTCTAGTGGAACTGAACGAGCTTCAGTGGGAAGACATGGCTTGCTGAAGAGCACACAGCATTGCTCCCTCTGGAAGATACTTTGTATTCTTTTGTTATTTTTAAGAGGTTCAGTAAAGGGCTCTGAACCTTCTCAAATGATTTAGCTCTGAAAGCCGTCAAACTTAGCAATGGTAAAGACAGTGTTCAAGATGGCCATCTTTGGAGTAGCACATGAATGAATTAAAAAGCACCCTTTTCTCTTGAAAGAGTCTGGAAGAAAGAAGGAAAACTCAAGGGTATGTGAGATATTGGAGAAGCAGTGATAAACAGGGTGTGTGTGCGTTCTGCCTTTTCTCACTACTGCAATTAAAGAATAATGTTTGTGTTTCTTCCAGCTACCAAAATGGTGTGCCAGAAGAAATGTAGAGTGAAAGCTATTTTACGGAGGGATTTTTTCACTCTACAGTAGTTAAGTGTTGGGAGTCTCTCTGTGTATAAATGCATAAAAACGGAGGATTGCTCATGCGGTTAGGTTACCTGCTATTCAAACTCAACCCATACCTCTCATTTGTGTTCCCAGCTTTAGAAAGTTTGAATGGCATTGCAAAACTTGCCCGAAGAAAAATGTTTACCTGTATTATCTTAACAGTAGTTTATTTTAACCACCATTTGAGAACTAGTGGTCAAAACTATTAGCAATTTCCTGGAGAATAAATGGCAAACATAGGATTTGGGGACCAAAGACTGTTGCGTAGTCCATTCGTAGATGCACAAGAAGTGTCTTGTGATAAATTGTTATATCATTAAAAATTAGGTTAAATACAGGCTTTTGCATTTTTCCGTAATGGCTGGCATTTCTTAGGTGAGTTTCATGCTATTAATGCAGTGAGGGATGAGGTTTCCTACATGCCTTTTACTGGAGCAGCAACCATTGGAGACACCATAGGGACCAAGTGAAGCTCACATTGGTTGTGGCAGTTCTGATGTGTTTTTTCTTAAGTTGGTTTGTAAAATGGAAATCTGTTACTTAAGCAGATTACATGGTCCCTTTGAATTGTTTTGATCACTAGGAAGAAAAAAAGGAAGGCAGGCAGAGTATAAGAATAGATATGTGACTCATCATTTAAGAGTGTGTGTATATATAGGCACTATGATTTCTCTCTATTTTTAATGCAATATATCAAAATAGCTCTTCTGAAAAAAATTCTGTTGAAAATTTTCAGTCTTCTCTATGGTGTTGGTCTGAGGGGATGGATATAACAATATGGAAATCTCCTACTAGAGCTTATCATATTTTCATCCCTTAATTTGCAGAAAGGACCAAGTGTTGCATTAGTTCAAACTGTAATGCAGTATACAAATCAACACTATCAGGCTCTTGTGTGGGAAAAATTTCTTCCTATTGTTTCTAGACTCAGCTGCTTATCTCTCCCTTGAAACTAATTTTAGCTCATCTAAAACATGCAAATTTTTTGATTTTTGTTTGTTTGCTGTTTTTAGGGGAAAGTAGGAGTGGGAGGTGGTTGTGATATTGGCATAGATTTAGCATTTACGGCAGAGGTAGTTTTCATCAATTTCTGACAAGGGAATCAAAGTGTTCTTTTTTGGAAGGAAAGATATTGCTTTTCCTTATAAATGATTGACTGTTTTGTGGTAGTAGTCTTTATTTATTTGGCTCTCATCATGAAGAATAGCAAACTTATTCAAAATCTCAGTACATCAAAAATATGTCAATACATAAAACATAAGTACTATTCCATACTACAGTCTATGCAAAAACTATGTTAATAAGATGTGAAGGTTGCACAGCTAAGAAGTCAGAGAACATAAATGATAAGATTCTAGCAGCCACATTAACTAAGCCACATTTCACATCCTCTATATTTTATGAAATGCCTTTGACAACGTAAATCAGAAAGAGAAGGTGCTATATATGTGCAACATGGCTCAGTTAATGTTGCTTTTGGAACCTTAACATCTATATTTCCTGACTGGAGAGTTTTTTTAATCAGGTAATCTTAGTAGTTTTTTACATCCTATTTTTTTATAGTTTCTCTTTTTTAAAAGAGAACAAAATTGCCGGTACTAATAATGGGTTAGCTCATGTTACTTTGATTTAAGCTACAGTAAAAGGCAGCATATAGAAAGCACCTCATGACAGGTACATATTTGATGCCATATACATTGCACTGACAGCTGGTATAATCATGCTGCTGTGCCCTTTTTGAGAAGGGGACTACCAACATGTGTTTGAAGTCCTGTCCTTTCTGTCCTGCGTGTTAACAGTAGTACAGGGTATGACTGCATTGCAGACCGCAGCGTATTGTAAAGATACTTGAGCTACTTTTTTAAATGAACTGGCTTGTGTACAAGAAGCAGTCTGTCTGCAAGAGCGTGGCTCGCTCTCTGACCTACTTCACCCTTCTATAGAGCGTGGCAAATTAGCCTAGCACGGCTTTTGGGGTAGGCTCCTTCCAGTATCTGAACTAGTTTGCACTGCAGTCTTCAACATAGGCATACATTTAATGACTCTGCAAAATTCGCTACCTTGCAAGTTCTGGAACGGGGATTATTGTGCTGTGACACAGAAACATGCTTTTTTCCTTTTGCTTCCTTGCTCTGGGTCACAGGGTGGACCAATGTTAATATTTTAAAGGCTCTTAATAAGATTTTAAAGTTCATACTTCAATGTAAAGGCAAGCGGTCAAGGAAAGACTGTAACATAGGTGAACGTTGTGACCAATGTATAGTCAAAAGGTCAATGTTAAATGATAAGAAGTAATAGAATTTATAGAATGTATGAATAAAATGCCTTAGCATCAGGATTTCTGATTTACCTCTGATTAATAGCCTTGACATTAACACCCAGCTTTTTACTTGGTTTCCTTGTAGATTTTTTTTGTCGTTCGGTGAGAAGGAATTGCAGCCTTCGTTATGATTGTGTGCGTGCAAGCACACTGGGGCTGGATGTGGTGATTTGAGACAGGAGGCCATGCTGCACTAACCGTGATAGAATCTTCCACTGAATGTGTGCCAGAGGATTTCCCTATGCTGTATAAGCATATTATATTGTTCTTCTTTCTGTAATTCAGCTAAATGTACAGATGAAGACCTGGGCTTATGAGAGCTTGAAAACTGTAGATATGAACCAATTTTTTTTAAGTGTATGAAGGTCAGAGGGTTAATTTTCCCTTACAACTTTGTATTCAAAAGTATGGAGAAATGCATTGTTCAAATGCTTAGGGGGAAAATACTTATATTTTTGCAGAGGTCTGACTTTGGAAATCTAAGACCGAAGCAGTAGGTATTTAAGAAAATCACAAGAGTTTTATTTGAAGGTTTGATGGGAACCGTGTGACAGCTTTCTCTACAATTATTACTGAAGTGACCACTGTAAAATTAATTAGACTTGAATTCGGCTGTAATGTTTTGTTGTCTGAAAGAATGTGCTGTTTTACTCCTGGTGTGAAGTACCAGGTGTGGGTGGTGCTTTTTTTTTTCCTGGGAGTCCCACTCACTCTACATTTCATATTCTGATTTCTAGGTAATTCTAGCGTTATAGTTGCTAGGAGAGTGGAATGTTACTGATGATTACATTTCTGAAAATGATACTTGTTTCATGATGTTCGTGTCTGTTTCACTGTTTCTCAGCAAAGTAGGCCATTGAATCAGCTAGTGTCGCCCTTTCTTTGCCACTCGTGCCTCTGGAGTTCAGCTTTACTTCTCTCTAAGTAGGGCTTAAAGCTAATCAGGCCAGACACATAGTTTTCCCCCCAGATTTTTATATCATGACACCATGGTTCAAGAGTTCTGAATTGTGCAGTTGCCTACTGCTGACATTGTCCAGGGTCTGCCTTTCTTTTTGGGCACCAAACAGATTGCAGGAAGAAGCAACGATCGATGTTGCCAGGACTCTTTCTGTGTAGTGAGCATGTCATGGTGTCGGACATGTGCGGGTGGGTCCCAAAGTGACTCTGCAGAGCTTTTTGTGATGGTGGCAAATAAAGTTTCTTCCGTTATTGACCAGATCTAGCCATTAGGATGGCTTAAAAGTGCACTAGCTGCACACTGCTGGTATTATTAGTGTACCTATGCTAACACACTTAATTCTGTTACATTTTAATTTTAAAAATTATTATAATAATTGTAATGCTGTCTAATGATCCTTCTTTGACATTAGTTATGGATTATGCATGCAAAAATTGCTTAAAACTTCCATTACTGTCAAGGTATTACCTGGGCAAAGAATGTCTGCCACAAGACCCCTTGTTCAAGCGAAAATTAAAGATAATGGGCTAAGTTATAGGTTTAATTGGATTTCTACCACCTCTTCATTCTGGTTGCCAATTTTGTTACTCTTTTATTCTCATCCTTTCCTTGTTCACGTTCAGAGCGCTTTAGTCACTGATGGTCAGTCAAAATAATGCTGTTTGTACTGTGCAAGTCAGATAGGAGGCAAAGTAATTATTACAGTTTCTGTGCTTGCCTCGAAGTAGATTCAGACTTGGGTCTGTTCTCTCTTGAACCGTCCCAAGAATGTGTGCATTACCACAGGCATGCTGGCGTTTCCCAAATTCTCATCTCCTGCATTGTGTGGCCACAAAGAATGCGGGTGTAAGGGAGAAAGGGAAGGAGGGTTTACCTTATGAAGACAGAGGATGCTTGGGTCATTCACTCCAAGCGTTGTAAGTAATTGGCTTCAGATTTGTTTTGTTCTGGGGAGATTTTAATTAAGCTTTTTTATATGCTGTTTAATAAACATTTGTCCATAAGCGGTATCTTGTGATCCCCATCAGTAAAGCAGGAGGATTAATTTGCATGTTGTTGTTTGTTACTTATTTAAATGGCCACAGAAATTATACTGAGTGTTCAGCTAAGGCAGCGGTGATGGGTCTCTGCACTGAAGAGTATAGTATCTAAAAGTACATGTAGTATCAGGATTGTTGTTGCACCTTTGTTGGGTTTTTTGTTTATTTAAGCAGTTTGAATTGGGAGAATATGGAGGAAAATTGCAACGTAAGTATCTGATACAGAAGAAGAGCTCAGTACCCTTTTTCTACACCAGTGTCTGGAAGCACATTGCTAGGGAAAGCATTTAAGAAATTGGAGCAGTCTCCCAGCTTCTGGCAGACAAGGTGTTATTGCCTCTTCAGGTGGCTTACACTTGTTACTTAGTACCTTGTGGACCAAATTTTTATTGCTTTCTCTCAGGACACAAATATGTATTGCAAAGAGGTGGTTAGAACATAAGCATGGCTGTATCAGGTCATATGAAGGGTTCACAAAGCCCTGTACCCCGCCTCCAATGGAGGCTTTTATTGGATGCCTAGAGAAGAGTCAGAACAAAGCAAGCATGTGGTACTTCCCCCAATACTCTACAAGCCTCTAGCTGTTTTCAGTTCAGGGACTTCCTGTAGCCAGATGTGGCCCTGTAAATTTGGTAACCCTCAGAGGATGCATCCTCTTTGTGAACTTGTCCAGGCTTTGCTTGAGCCCACATAAAATTTCAGCTTTCAAAACATCATTTGGCAAGGAGTTTCAAACATCTGTTACGTCTGTGACTAAGGAACTCTCTCTTGTTTTGAAGTTTGCTTCTACCAGCTTCTACCATTTAATCCCTCCTAATTGTTGTGTTGAACAAGATGGTTTTGTAGCTTTCTGTCATATTCTTACTTCCTGGTGTCATTTCCATACTCAAAGAGTTACACCTTCTTCGTATGGAAACTGTTCCACACCTTTGATCATTCTTGTTGCATTTCTCTGAACCTTTGTGTTTGCCCTTTCTAGAAAGTCCAAAAAGTCTGTAGAAAGAGATTTTCCTTTGCAAAAGCTGTGTTGATTCTTCCTAATTCTGATCTTCATTCTTACTTTTCCTGATTTATCTGGAACAGTTGTCAGTCCTTTATAGTCTTAAAATACTCAAATTTCTGGTTGGTTTTGTGGTTTGTGGTTTTTTTTTTTTTTTAAGCCGTACTCCAATTCTCACCCACCAAGGCAGCTCCAAGTTAGAGTTTGTGTACCATTATCAGCTATTTCTATCTTGAGTTTGTTTAGACCTTTGGGGAGATATGTATAGTCCTGAGCATTTCTTACCGTTCATGTGTCAGTTTGTTCCATGAATAGTACCATCCAATTCAGACGTGTTCATAGAGTCCTTCGAGGACTTCAGCATGGGAAGCTCCCAAGATTTTTCCACAGCGTGCACTAGTGCACAAAATTTGCTAAGCTTCTCTGTCATGGCCCTGTCTTCTCTGAATCTCCTTTTATACCTTGATCATCACTTGGCACATCAAACTGTCTGGCAGACCTCCTGTTCCTGATACGTTTGAACAAACAATTCATTACTCATTTGATTCCCTTTCCTAGCTATTCCTCCAGTTCTTTCTGTGGCCTGCCGTACTAGATTTGAAGTGCTGGAGTTTACAGTCTTTTCTGTTTTCCTCACTTAGAGTTGGTGTTGGCTTACTGAAGGATGCCTTTTTTACTTTTAGAAGCCTGCGATGAGCAATTCTGATGTCCCTTTGCTCTTCTCAAGTCTTTCTTAATAGGTGGTGAATATTGGTGCTATGCTTTCCATGTGGTGGTTGTTAAGCAGCTTTGATGCTGCCAGTCAGATTTTGTTTCTTGTAGCTGTCTGTTAGAACTTCCTTTTAACAAGCTTTCTGCTTTTTATGTAGTTAGACTTCTTGAAGTTAAGCACAACAGTAGTAGAATCTTTGGTTTTCATTGTTCTGTATGGGTGCTCAAGTTAACCTTGTTATGGTCGCTGATGTGTAGTGGTTCTGCAGCTGTAGGATGTAGAAATAAGAGGATACCTGATGCTCAGCCAAAGGCAGTGGCTCCTCGTGCAGGTTCCCTAACCAGCAGCTCCACGGAAGAACCTTTGGCAGTTACCTGATGCTTTGGTCTCTGCTGTGTTGTCTGCTTGTTCAGTCTATGTGGGAGGAGCTGAAATTTCCCTCTGTACAATCTTGCACCATGTCTTTGCTGATCTCGCTCTGTGTACCGCTGTCAGCGTTGCCATAGTCGCACCATGCGTGCTGGTCCCAGCACTCACTTTTCCTGATCTGACCAAGCTCCAGACCTCTGCTGCTTGGTGAGGTGGAGTTTTGTTTTGATTTGTTTCTAAACTGTATGTAGCATATAATGTTACTTTGTCAGCTGCCTTCCCTATGTATTTGTGTCCTGGTTTGAGGATGATGCAAACCAGCGACCCACTATTTGTCTTCCACCATGTTTCTGATATGACTACTGCTAGGGCTTTTGTTTGAGGCTTGATGTTCCAGTAATCCTGTTTTTCTTCTACTCCTTGCTCTGTGTACAAGGCACGTATTGTTGGATTTTCTTCTTGCCACCCTATTTACTCTGCAGTCGTCTGTGTGTCTGTTTTCATTCTTTGAGTCTTCTCGACATCCTCACTTGATGACCCAGAATCTCCATGTCTTCATTTTCATAGCAGTGCCATGCTTTTGAACCATGTGTTCTTCACCCTTCAGTTTAAAATTTCACTCTCTTGATCCTTAGGTACCAGCAATCTGGCTTCTGTGTTCAGGTGAGCTCCAGCCCTCCTGTACAAATATATTTACCCTAGAAATGCTCCAGTTCCTGATGAATCTAATCTCTTGCTTTATCACCGTCCTGTCAACTAGGCATTCAGATTCTCTTTTTCTTCTTTCCAGAAGCCCATATTTTGCTGTCGGGATATCTTTCCTTTTCTTCCTAGTGTTACTGGAACCCAGATGGACCACACCATAGGTTTGTCCTCAGCATTTCCTAGGAACCTGTCCAGGCTCTGTGACCTTTGCAGCTAACGGGCAAATCACCATGTGGTCTTCTGTCAGATCCCAGAGTCCAGCTGTCTGTTTGCCTGTTGGTATTCCAAGACACTCTTTCTAGTTTGCATTATAACTGCCTCATTTATGCATCAGCAGGGAGAGGGTATTTGTCAGAAAGGGTTACTTTGGTCGCAGAAACATCTATCTGCGTGTGAAATGATGGTGAAGGAAATGGAAGCGCAAGCAAAGAGAACAAGTGCAGAAATAGAGTTATAGTGCTGACCTTAGGAGTTTAGCAAGAAGTAGGACTACCAACTTCTGGCAGAAGTAATGGGAGCAGATCGGGTTGCGATAGTAAAAACAACGTACACGTGTCTAAATTTGACTTTATATTACTGCCTAGCAAATATTACTGTGTTGTTGAATGAATGTAGTAGATTAGGTAGAACAAGTATGTGTTTACATGTAGACAGATTTGTCAGTGTATCAGGGGATCAGTGGGAACAATACAGAGATCAAAGCATTTCAGATGTACTTAAGTATTAAAGACATTTGCTTAGGGTGAGGATGTGCAGGACCAACAGGAGGCCCATTCTAGGAGGGAGAAGTCCTGTGTTGCAACTGTCATTCATCTGAAATGGTACTAAATACCAGTGTTTGGGGAAAAACACAGGTATCTAAAGATCGGGGCACTATAGACACAGTACCAGAAGCTTGTTGAAAGTGTGCTCTTTCAAATACCTCAAGAAAATGTCAGTGTCTATTGATACAAGGCCTACAGGCTAGACTAGTGCAGAAAATTCCTCTGACATAATTGACTTGCTTTTGGTTATAGCTTGAGTTCTCAGTGTGTGGTGCGGGTTTCTCAGTGCATGATACGTGTGCTGATTTGTCTGTTAATAGGATCTGTAACAGGTTGTTTCATGTTGCACTGGTGTTTTGTTTTGTTTTCTTTTTTTTTTTTTTTAAAAAGACTTATCTTAGTAGCCGGGAGGAGACTGAGAGATTGAACTCAACAAAAACAAACCTCCAAACCCCAAGGTTTTTTTGTGTAAAGCTTAAACACACATGTGTACGCAAAAGCTGAAAACCTGAGGGGGTAAAACATTTCACAAAAATTAATATTTTATTGCTTAAAAAAAGGCCGTTCTGTATCTGCTTTAGAGTTGTGCCTCTTTTTTTGCACAGTTGTACGTTTGGGTCAGTGCATCAGAAAGATTCCTCAGTCAATTTGCCTCAGTAGTGTGCCTGTGGAGAGCAAACATTTAAAATAACTGTTTCTGTATTTTAAGGCTGGACATCATGGGATTGTGATGTTCAGAAGCATAGTATTTTCCTTAGAAGCTCTTCCTGAAAAGAGTAACTATACAGAGCCCTTCGGCTTGTTCCTCCTGCTCAGGTGAGAGCATTTAAGGGCTTGCATGAACTGCCGGGTAAAAGAGTAGGACTTTTGCATCAAGTGTGTAGCTGAGGATATCGCTTCTGCTCAGGTTGCCATGCAGATGTGACATAGCTCAATTTCAAGTCTTCTTGTGCCTCGACTCATGTTTTTGCTTTGCTTGGCTCTTCCAACAGATACCGCCTCAGTATGGTCAGCAAGGTGTAAGCGGCTACTGCCAGCAGGGCCAGCAGCCATACTACAACCAGCAGCCGCAGCCCCAGCATCTGCCGCCCCAGGCACAGTATCTGTCACAGGCCCAGCAGAGGTACCAGGCTCAGCAGGTAAGCACTGTGCTCCACTACTGACAGTTGCCCTGGAACTGGAATCTGTGTGAAATGAACAAAACCAACCGAACCTCTTTTTGAGAGAACAGTGTTAAAAACAATTAAACACAGAATCAGACAACACCTTCTGAAAAGTCTTTGGGGATATGCATACAAATACATCTGCACACACTTACAGGCTTTATTTTATATCACCTTTTCTGAATAAAGCCAGTGTTTATACCCCAGCAACTATTAATTCTGCTTTTAAAAAGAAGTAACACTTTCTTGATCAGCTATCAGTGGAGGCTGGAGGTTTTCCTTGCTTTTGTTTTGGTTTGTTTTCCCCTCACAAGACAGACCTTGTTGAGAGCTCCTGTGTCTAACATGGTCACTACTGTTTTGCTCTTCGTGTTGTTTCATTTGAGGATAGATGAGTTCAAGGCATTTTGGAGCTGCTTTGTCAAGGGAGCTTCTTAGGAGATATTTTTAATTGATATTACAGCTATTAATTTGAATGTTGTCAGCTTGTATGTCCAGTTAGTGAAACTGCATAATTCAGTGTCCATTGCTGTTCTTGAATTGTGCTTTATATGTTAGCCATTAAAATTAATTTAAAGTGATTCTGTTTTTAACTCAGATCAGAAGTGATAGTATATGAGTCTGCTTCCCGGAGCTTGAGAAACACCCAGATTTTAGATACTGAACAAAATGGTTGTCCATAGCTGATGCAGCTGATCGTGTAGGCTCAGTTCTATCTGCAGCCTCAGCTCTGTTAATCACAGAGAGGTGATCTGGAAATGGAAGGTTGAAACTAAAGCATACTCGCCATCCTGGGAAATCTAACAAGAGTGAGTTGCTCAAGACTGGCTATTAGTGGAAACATCAACACTTGCTGCAAATCACTGGGGAATTCTGTCAGGCATGGTTGATTAACATTTTGGGATAATGCTGGTGTGATGTAGAAATCTTAGCTAGAAATAAAAATAGCATGTAAAATAAACTAACAAAAGATGCCGTAAGTAGCAATGATACAGGAGGCTCCCCTCCTTTGATTTTAAAATAAAGCTATGATAATTTCACTGTGTAATTACATGTTAATTTTTCTTCATCTACATTTTAAAATTCCATTGAGAATTAACTTTTTCATTAAAATGCTGGATGGTTTATGAAATAGAATTCTTAATTGTATCTATGATATTCCTGTAAATGTCACCACTTTCCATCTTTTGGATTGTATGTAACTGCGACTTTAAAGATTGCAGTTGTGTCTTTAAATTTAATTTTCTCCCATTTTACTTTGGCATTAAATGCTTGATTTCTGTATGACTTGAAAATACTGTTCATAAGCATCTTGGTAAAGTCTTAGCAGATAAAGTCCTAGTAGTGCAGCGTATGAGACAGAAGAAACACAGCTCCTCCAATGTCTACATATCAGAGTTCATGAAATTGAAATAGTTTTTTTGCTGCCTTGGACACCTCATCATATTTTAAATACTGTCAGTTGAATGGATTGGGTATTTTAGTTTAAAAAAATATACAAAACATACCAACTATACAGGACTCATGAAATAACAAGATACTGACTGTTGATAGATGTTCCAATTACATCATTTGCTATCATAGCCAGTAAAGTGAAGGTTTGTGCAATGAAGTGAGGGGTATCATAGAAGAGGATAAAGGCAAAATGAGAGTAAAGCCTTCCGTATAATGTGGGCTTCAGAGAGCTGCGATGAAAAGAAGGGCAGGGACAGATTCACAAGTAGAAGGCATTGGCCTCGATATAGCCAAATTTCTTCTTTGAGGATTTGAGAGTACACTGAAGGAGCGTCTGAATCCAGGCTCTAAGGGCGATACAGGCATCTCAAGGTCAAGAGGCATTTTTTCCTGAATCTGCAAATAGAGATGATACATTAGGTCCTCACCAACACAGCCAACAGTGATCCTTAATGTGGGAATCGCACCTGAAATTCTTTTGTGGTTTGTGAATGGCTGGGTGGTTATCCTGTTCTTCGGTAGTGGTCAGCCTCTTAAGTTTTGAACTCTGATCCCAGGTTCTGAATTATACAGGCTTTTCCTGGAGTATTTGTGTGTAGATGGGACTATCTCATATAAATAATACGTAGTCCTTAACACCTTGTTGCTTGCTCCTTATCTTATCCTCATATCCAGACTGGTTCCGTGGCTGCTCTTCCCTCCCTGTCTTGAGAAGGGTGCACACCTCCTCTCTAATGTTCCTCTGTAAAACCTCACCACTGTGTTCTTTCCCATTCTTTTGGAACTGCTGATCTAGAAAACACAAGAAGTTGAAGTCTATACTTTCGACACTTCAGCAACAGCGTTCTTTCTCTGCTAACGATGCGTACTAGAGCTACTATGGAGTGATAACCAGTGTACAGCACAAAAATTAATACTAGGATATCAGAAAATCTGAGCGTGTATGTCAAGTTTTGCTGCTGAGACAAAAATTATTAAAAACTGTTGTTATTTAAGCATACATGTCTCTGCTTATGTAAGACTATCATTTGGAAAAAATTTAAAAATTAGAATTACTTGATTAAAGTTTTAGCAAGAGAAACAGGAGTAGGTATACATATAGTTTTAGGAGTTTTAAGGGCAGAGTTCACTGAATTTGATGTATTGGGCATCCTTACAAAGAGAAAACCTAAGGGAGATCTTACTGCTGTTTACAGTTAGCAAATGGGAGGATGTGGGAGAGAACTTAGCCAAATTCATCTCAGAGGTGCACAATGGAAGGGCAAGAGGCAGTGGGGGCAGACTGGGACAAGGGAAGTTGCAACTTGGTAAAAGAAAGAAAAAAAACAACATTACTATGAGGGTTTTCAAACACAAGGAGGAGTCCAGAGAGACTGGAATCTCCCTGCATCCTTGGAGATGCTCAAAATTCCACTAGACAAGGCCCCCAAACACCCTGTTCTTGCTAGGCTTGCTTTGAACTGGAGTTTGACTATATGACCTCTCTCTGAAGGTCTCTTCGAACCTAAGTGATTCTGTGTTGCTGTGATTTAATATTGGCTTTATGTATTCTAAATAGAATTTAAAAATAAACTACGAAGTCATAGAATACCTGTTGCAGCAGTTGGTGTGTCGTTCTTATTTCTACTCTTAAAAATATCAGTACATCCTCTTCATATAATCCCGTCAATTAGAAAACTGAAGTAGTCCCAGTCATACAGTCCATTGGCCTTTCTGTCTGTCATTCTTAGTTTTACCCTGTTTCCAGCTTGCAAACGAATTTCCTCCATGTTTTCTGCATTCCTCATTAACCACTGATTGTCTTTTTGTGTTGAATTTGTTGCTTTTTGCACTCAACATTGGTGCACAGGCGTAGTTTTAAATGGTCACAACTTTGACGAACATAGGAAGTCGATTGTTTCAGGACGCTGGCCTCAAGAAGAGAAGCTGGTCTCTGAAGATGTTTTTGCCTCGTGCTGCCTAGCCAGAATTATGGGAGAACTTTAGGCCATAAGTGTTTTTCCTGGAGAGCGCGTTTGGCTCGTGAAACAAGGCAAGATGACTCTAATTTGAAGTATTTAATGGTAGCCCCAGCTGTGGATCAGGACGCTCGTATTCTGGTCTTTCTCCAAGTACGTAACAGAAAGGTGGTCTTTGCCCCGAAGAGTTTACAGGCTGTTCTGTGCCTGATGGAGTGGAAGCTGATCTCGCTTGTAGCAAGGGAGCAGCTGCAAGGTGAAGAAGTTTCATGTTCTGTTTTAGGGTAAATAAGCTGTCTCCACGATTGCCGCCTTTGTGAAGCTAGTGTGATTGAACTGTATTTACTTCAGGATGAAGAAGAGAGATGCCAGATTGGAGAAAGGGGGCTTCTCAGTAATTTGCTTTCTTTTCTCTGTTGTATTTTCTTTATTTCCCTTGTAGATTTATATCAATCTACTTGTTTCGGAGTTTATCAAGCTGAAAGTAGCGTTTGTGCTCAATGGATGATGGACTTCTTTCTTGCCACTGACTGCCTTTTATGTAAAACCCTGAAGTGTGATGCACTAGGTATTCTATTACGGGGAGAAAACTGTTATGAAATTTCATACAGATAATGTTTTATTTTTGCTCTTTTAAACAGAATGCGAGCGAGCTTCTGCAGTCAGGCATAACTCTTAGTGTTGTACCTTGGAATTGGTGCTTGTCTTCATTTCTCACGTATTGCGGAAGTGTGAAGCCATTGCTCCTTTTCTTTGACTCGCTTGAATTCAATATGTGATCTTGTCAAGAAAAGTAAGCAGAGAAAATAATTTCTGGGACTGTTCCAGTGACTTGTGACTTTTCATTCTTCTAATAAGTGTAGAGAGAGGAAGGAGGAGAGTGGGATTTATTGGAATGTTTGAACTCTAAGTTGTTTAAATCTTTGTTAAATTGATTGCATGGTGGGCAGAAAGGGAGTTTCATAAGAGGTGATTTGATAGTAATACTGGCATAGTTTACTATAGAGCCATATTGTAAGCTAGCATCAGTTATCCTCTCCTCAAATCAGGTGCCTGCTGTGTAAAAACGGTTAGAGGAAGAGCTTTGTTCTAAGCAAATGTATTGCACTAGCAGATTCATTGATCATTAGATATTGCTGGTAGATGTAGATATCGCCTTTTTTTTTTTTTAACTTCTTTTTACCTTTACTGCTCTTTAAAAGAGAAGAGAAAGATGTGCTACACTACCACAGTGTTGCCCTTGGCAGGGTTTTTTGTCTTGAAATGGCATATAAATGAATAAATGCTTCAGTTGTTTTTGCAGTTTTAAATCTTTTGCCATAAGCAGAAGTGATATTTTGTTCAAGAATGCCATGTAATTGCAAACTTAAACTGTCATCATTAAATGTTATTTTGTTAAGAGTTTGATGTATATTTTGGATTATTATGCTTTCCAACTGGCTTTTAAACAGCCATGTTTATATATTTTCTTGTTTTATGTAGCATGTGTTCATATGTATCAAGAGAGGATCGTGCCTTTGAGGTTTAATGTGTTGTTTTATGAGTTGGGACCATATCACTTTTTGACAGATGAAATGGATCCACAAAATAATTGCGGTCTTAGTCTTAGTTAAACAAAAATAGTTACTTTATTCTACACCTGCTACTGTTATCCTGAAGTCATCTTTTGTTGTAAGTATTCCTGGAAGCTTTTTGCTTGCGAGTTTCCAGAATAGAGGGGGATTAAGCCGATCCCTTTTCTCGTGTACAGGCATGAGATTACAAGGGGAGAAAAGTGTGACAGGTCCTTGAGGTGGGGCGTGCATGTGCGCTTCTCTGGGGCATTCACTGGTCCTTCTGGCTAACGCTGTGCGCAAAGAGGCTCTGCGTGTGTGTTTTCATGCCATTCCTGTGTTGGTTACCATCACTTCTTTTAAACACCTTAAAGGAAAAGTCAAGTAGTTCAGGCCCAGTCTTTAGTCTGTATTTATTCAAATGAAGAAAATGTTTTGCAAACGTTTAAGATTCCCTCGCTGTCAGGTTTGATTAAAATGTTCTAAAAGCTGACCAAACCCTTGTTTTCTGCTCCAATATACTGCCTTACCTACTGATAAGACCTACTGATCATGATGAGATTTTTTTCAACCGAATTTTGTCATAGGACAAATAAAGAGTAGAATAACTAGTGGGTTCTTTTGTCTGAGAGTGGGCCAGGGGGATGAATGCAGTTGAGGCCAGTAAGAATTTGTGAACTGTTTCAGTAGTGCCAGGTAGAAAGGCGTCCAAAGAAGGAAGGCAGCGTGCGTGACGAGGTGGGGGACATCTGTGGTGGCATCTTGGTGGGTCTCTCTGGGCGGAGGGCTGGGGACCACTGATGCTCCCACAAGCAGCTGTGGCTTCTGTCCAGTTCCCCGAATTGGGATCAACGGAGGCCGTAAATTTCAGCTTTGTTCCTGAACTGGTGGCAGTGGTTTGAAGTAGTCTCAGTCGCAAGCCTGAGACGATGATGAGAATGTTCTTGTGCAGACATCTGTTTCTAGCGTTGAGTCAGTGCAAGGTAGGACAGATAAAACATTACCCGATTTGAAACAGTCTTTGAAAATGTGAACAAAATGTGAAACTAATTAATCTGTTTTCATGTCCAAGCTGTATGACTGTCATGAAAACAGAACAAACTGTATTGTGGCAAAATGCATCAAATTATTAAAGTGATTTTGGTACAATGAGGATGAAGTCTTGTTTTTAAATTTGATGTGAGATGCTAAACGTCTTTTAACAGTGTAATAAGCAGCATGTTAATTAACATTGCCAAGCTGTTTTGGGGGGTAACACTGTACAAAAATACTGTTGTTGTAAGTTAGGAATAGTTGTGTTACATGCAAATACCAAATTCTTTAGTAAGTAATACAGACAAGCCTCAATGAATCCAAACTTAAGTTTTATACCTCAATGAAATTATTCTTTTTATTAAAATCTTTAGTTTTAAGTTATTGGAAAATGGCACAGAATTAGCAGTTGACTGTACTGTAGTGTAATCTTAACTCCTGCAGAATTTAATTTAAACTTCTTTTAGAATATGCGAGGCCTTGCAAGTAATGTGGATTAAAGTTGTAGTAAAAATCGTTTGTCCTGTCTCTTTACGTCTGTAATAGTCTAGCACTAAATGAGTGGTTGCACTTAATATTTGTTGCGTTATGAACCACAGAAAATCTGGGGAAGAACAAGCTTGTAGGTTAATCTGACATTTGCTGCCAGACATATAGGAAAGCGTTCTTTGCAGAAGTTGACTGTTACAGTTATATGAGAACTCATAATCAAATGTAATGTTCAGGAGAGATTGTCGCCTGCCATCATTGGCAGTGGCTGACACCACTGCTTGTTGTGTACCTTAAATCCTTTGTGGCTTCTGTCGTCTCAGCAACAGAGGTGCCTATTGCTCAGTGTATATTCACGCTGTCTTGAAATGCTGGGCTTGTTTTTAGCTTAGAAGCAATTATTTTCTTTCCAGGGTAAAGAGGTAAAAGGGAGAAGTGATTTCTTTAAACCATTCAACACCAGATTCATGGAACTAAGAACTTTTGCTTCTTGTGAGTGCTCGTTGGTTGGCTTTTAAAAACCAGGGTAGCTTGTATGAAGTGAGCAGAGAAGTGCCTGACAACAAAACATCTAGGTGGAAAATCTCATACAGATACGCGTATTTCTGCGAGCTTTTCCAGCCTCCTTTCTGTGGGACCTGAAACTAAAGGGAAGACAAGAGTATAACTTTTTATGAAGGCATCCATTTTGGTACGCTGAACCAACCCTTTGTTGCCAACCTGCCTCGGAAGGATTGGATAGATACCAAAAGGCAGAGTGCAACCTTGACTTTCTGCATCTGTAATAAAGCTTGGCTGGACTTGGTGGGGAGGGGGGCGCGGGGAAGCAGGGAGCAGACTTTCAGCGACTGACTTCCACCCCACAACTTAAATCCTGGCTTCTAGACAAGCCACCAGTGAGCAGCACCTCTGAAAGGCAGTTGTCACCTTAGCTTGCTGAAGTGATTTAAAAACAAACAAACTGCTGAAACAGTTAGGAACTGTACTGATCTTGTGCATAAAACATTTATCCTTTTTGAGTCTTTCTTAAGCACATGATATTTTCAGGAAGGGCAAATGAGGTTTGAACCTGTGTAGGTTCAATGAGCACTTAACTGATTGAAGTCTTTGCCAGTTAGATTTCTGCTTTTATAAAGTCTTATTTCATTATCATGACGCTGCTATAATAGCAAGTTAAGTGTTAAGCATGTGGCTGTTTATCTGTGCAGCGGAGGTTACTTACTCAGCTCAGGAGTTGCGTGAAACCATGGCTCCTGTTGTGCTGCATCTTCTCCCAGTAGTGGGAATAGCTGGTTCTTGTCCGTGTAGGGAATGCTTTTTTTGCACAGCGTTGCTTGTATCATTCCAGGAAATACGTCAAACCTTTCTCTCTTTCCCTCAGTGATTTATGTATGTATTTATAAGATTATAATAGGTGCTAGCTTGTCAGACTTGGAGAATGATCTTCCAGAGCGAAGTAGCTAGCAGGAATAGAGTCAGGCAGAAAAAGCAAGGATAATTGTCTGCAAACTCACACCTGAGCACAAACACAAAATTGAGGGCATAGCACGGAGCAGCACTCACAGCAGTGCAGGCTTATTTTTGCTGAAGGCATGTTGACCAAACCCCAAAAACTGCATTCAGATTTTGAGAAGACTTTCTCAGCCCTGTTATTTTAAAGCAAACATTGACAGACACGGTGATCAATTTAGCCAAATAAAAATCAACTCCAGTCTGTTAGGTCTGAAGCCTTTAAAGTTAGCATGTATAATTACCCCTTACACATATCTGTCTTTGTTTTAACTTGGATTTGTTAGGTGGTATTACTGGGAAAGGAGAAGTAGTTTATCTTGCAAAGTGGTACTACTCTTTATGTATAAAATGTAGCAAACTTGTTTATGCTTCTGTTTCATAATCTTCCAAAGGGCTGTCAGTGAAAGTATTTGTTTGCCTCTGTGTTGTCTTAACAATTGTATGGCACCTTCAATTTAAAGTTCCCTCATTGTAGCTAAACGTTTTCCCAGTCTGTATGTTCTTTTGCTGTGTTCGTCTCTTCGTTTTCTGCTGAAAGTAGGCTTTTCCTTTTGCAGCTTGAATGAGGAATTTTGAAGGTCAGCTTTCTTCTCCTGAGAAAGCAGCGAGTGCACCTCTTCAGGCATCTGCTGCTGGTGAGGGTTTGATGATATCTGGCCGGATAGTCAGAGGAGATGGGTCAGAGCACACTGCAAACCTGTTTGGCAGGAATGTTCGTGACCACCTGTACCCTGCTGGTTTTTAATCTTTTTCCCCTGTTATTTCTATCGCTCTAAACCTAGTAGGCATATCGCATCTCTCGTGCTTGTGAGATGAGCAATGCGGAAAGGCCTGAGTCCTGATGAGTTTTTTCATGTACTAAAATGATGTTAGGCTACAATATCACAAAGGAACTCTGGCAGCCAGAGCCTCCTTTCAGCTAAATTGGAGAGAGAGAAAATCTAGTCTGGAGGGGAAAGGGAAGTCCTATTTTTGCTCCTTTATTTTTAAGTGGTCAGTTAGTTACATGCGATTAGTTTGTAGATTCAGCGGGCAGTGTCCCATGTCTGTAACAAAAATCTCTGCAAAGCATTCTAGTGCAAAAGGTGGAGATGTGGAATCATTTTTTCAAATTAAAAACTTCAGGTTTTTATAAGTAAATAATCCTGAAAGGAAACATTTTTCATGTCAACTGCAAAAACTATGTAAAATCTATCATGGATTTAGTATGTTACGCTCAGAGAAAAACCTTTTTAATTGGTTTAGAAATACAGTAAGTACACGTGTTCAAATGTATTTCTCAAAGTTCGCAAATCAGTGGTTTGGCTTTGATCCACAAAGTATTATTATTGTTATGATGGTGGTATTTAAAGTTTCTAAATTCTGATTTCTCTCAGTATTTAAATCACAGAAGGTTAATTAAAGCAGTTCTTTATTCTGCGATTGCTTGGGAATATTAACCTCACAAAGCCTGCATTAAATCAGTGAAGTGATAGAATTGCATTTGCTTTATAAAATAACTCTACAAGAGCAAAGACAAAGCCATTTATAGTTCAGTGCCATTAATTGCTTGACATTTAGATATTAGCTTAGGAGTCTATTAATTAACTTGATAGTAAAACTATTGGAAAGCAGGCTGATAAAAACTATTTTGTTTTAGGAGATTAGTGATCATAACTATTTGTTGCTCCCCTTACCACTCTCCTTATTACTCAGTGATGATTTTCTTTTACTGTTATTCTGAGAGCAAAATTAATATCCCAGAAATAATTTTATCCATACCTTTGAAATTCAGCAGTAAGTTAAACAGAACAGTGAGGTTATCAAAGGATACCTGATTAAGCGATAGTATTTTACTTTATGATCCATTAATCTGATGGCTGTTTGTAGACAAAGTTGTCTACAGAAATGTTTTAGAATATAAAGGCACAAATCGTGTTTTAAGAAAAAAATTAAAATGCAAATAGTATAGTACTGTGAATTAAGTGATAGAGTTGTAAAATCTGAAAAGTACTAATAAATCTGAATGGCAGGGGTTTCTGTTTTCTGGTTTTTTTTTTCTTTTTTTAATTCTGTATGAGCAGTATATATTCCAAATTTTAGTCGTCTTGTAAATTACACCTCATGGCCAGTTGCAATGCAGCAGTATTCTCTTATGGCCTTTAAATTAACACACATTATTTTCCTCAGATATAGGGAAAATAAGTTTGTTAATATTTCCTGGCGTAAAATTTACCACTGTATTTTTTTTGGCAGCCCATTTTTCTTTAATAATTGAAGGTGTTCAGTGTACGTATATTTAGTTTTATTTTGTGTATTTTGAATTGGGATTTTGTTCTTAAGACAATGTATTATCTGCATATAGGTCAGCATATATTTTATAGGTATTCAGTACTTCCCTTTTACTGCATTTCTCTCCTGTAGTAGAATTTGGAATGCATTTTGTAGCATGCAGCTGAAATCTTACAGGGTGCTTTTGTTGCAATCAGATACGGACAACAAAGAATGAAATAACAGATCAAAGTAAATAACATACTACTTAAAAAAACAAGTTTACCTTTATATGTTGACAAAGCTGCTCGGTGTGTTTGTTGTGGGAGAAAACAACAACTGTTGGTCTTGGTAAGCTGTCCCTCAATAAATCAAGCTCTGCAAGAGCACAGCCTCTCTGTGTCTTCATCGCACTTCTCCCCGATTGCCAAGTACCCATCTTAGGTATCTTCCACATGCATGTTTTTAGGTGGAAAATTAAATAAGTATATGTGTTTGGGTTTTGGGTGTCCGCCTACGGAATTCATAAAGGTCGCGTTCCTTCACCCTCACAAAAAAGGAGACGTTATGGTTGCCTTATTACCTAGCAGTCCTTTACCAGCTTTTAATGAAAGTCACTGTTTTTTCGTTGCTGTATGAAAGAGTAATCAGTGATCTGGTCTCTTGAGTTCTAAGTCTTCATCACTTCTTTTCCTTGTTTTCCACCACCCTCCTTCCGCCACTCCCAACGCCAACCCAGCTGGGAATACTTTCTTTCGAAAAAATCATGGTCGTGGTGACGGTGGTGAAAACTTTTCTACCTCAAAGATTAAAGAAAATGTTTGCTGCTGTTGGTTTAAACAGTTGTATTGTAAAGCCCATTGAATTTCTTCTGCTGCTGGGTGCTTCCTTCTGTAAATTATTGTTCTCTTTCCACTGCTTGAACTAAGATAGTTTTCGACATGGTGGCTGGATTTAAAGGTTGCCGCGCAGATACTCTGTCTTCAGAGACTGCAGAGAAAGAGAGGACGGTAGCGCAGCTAATTCTCTACCTCCACTAGCCCCAAATGTAACACACTATGCCTCTCGCATACTGAAAAATCAAGTTAACTGAAACAGTAGAGTCTAGATGAGAACCTTCTCCACCAAAATTTTCAGACTTTGTTGCATCTGAACTTCAGCTTCTTCTCCTGCGATTCTGCTGTTGATAGAATTAGGAGGTAAACATCAGTTCAGTAATTTCTTTTGAGAGACCTCCATGGCGGCATATTAGGGAATAAGTTAACAGATGTCACTGGACTGTGATATAGATGTTGTCTATAACATAATATAGCTTTGTATTTGAAGGGGCGGAGGGAGGAAACAAACACACAAAACAAACGTCACCGTTCTGGGGTTTTTTTTACACAACCCCAGTGGTGTTTTGGATGTGGCTTGGAACCCTTCCTCACAGATTTGCAGGTTTTCATGAGTCTTTAGGCGAAGTCCTGGCTTTTACCTCGAAGCACAGTTACAGACGTGCCCGTAAGAAAACACTGAGGAAATGTTTCCTGGTCTCAAGTGAGGGAAGTCTCATCCTTGGGTACCTAGTTCGATGAGCCTAGAGGTAGCAGCTGCTCTCAGTGCAGCTTTTCTCTTTATTCTGTAAGCTGGTTTCAGGCTTTCAGCTCCGCTGTAAGCTGTGAGCAGTGCACTGACCTCGTTTCTGCCAGCGAGCCATATGCCTGGGAGAGCTTCCTTGGCGGCAGCAGCAGCCTGGGGCAGGCTGCTGCCCTCTGGGGCACGGAGCCCCCCAGCTCCCCACTTCTGCGGCAGCACAGCTGAAAGAAACGGCAGGTTTTAAATCCTGCCGCTCTCGTGCCTTTTGTCGGGTTTAGCTCTTTCTTCAGGGTGCGGAGCTGTTTCTCAGCCCAGCTTCGTGTCTCAGTTTTGCTGAAGAGACGCGTTCCTCCCGGAGTTTTAGGAAGGACTAGTATGGCAGGGCAGGACGCTGGATGGCACAAAATCTGTAAGTCATCACATTAATGCGGTAGCCTGTCCCAAGTGACTATAAAGAATAGCATATTTAAAAACTGCCAGACTGCCTTTTCTTTTTTTCTCTCTCCCCCCCCACCCCCAAATACAGCTTTGTCAGTGAAAGGATGGGCAGGGAGAGGAAGTAGTGGGTGTAGAAAATGAAAGCATGGTTGGACTGCCCAGCCTTGTAGGGTTTTTTAGGAAAAGTCAAAAAAACTTATGAACATGGGAAAATTCATGGAAATGAAATGCTTGGTTTACCCCTTATTTCCAAGTTATATGTCTCAGATTACCTCTTCAGTTTCTCTCTCCTCTCTTTGTTCACACTGGAACTTTACATCTGTAGAACGAAGAAACTACCTTTTTTGCCTGCAAATGAAGTACTGACAGCTGTTTATCAGGCTGCTCAATGTGCTACAGTCACATTTTAATATAAACATCAAAGTCACCTATTTTTTTTCATGTGGCATGTTACAAGTATGAGAGAAGAAAACTAGAAGAAATGTCTTGTTTCTGATTAAATCCACTATCGATATGCTCTCTCATCCATGGAATGAAATAGTGGCGGAAACAGAATAGCAAGATAAGGGCTTCTGAGAATGATTTCATCTTGGAGCTCTTCCTGCATCACTTGCTTACCGTGGCTCCTGGAGGCCATATAGAGGAGACGATGTGAAAATGGACTAGGGCGTTTAGGAAGAGAGACCGTTCTCTCTTGTTAGTTTACTCGGATTACCTGGTATGTGACTAGAAGCTATGCTGTCCAAACAAACGATGTTCTTCCTGTAAGATGCTGGGGGCTTTTTTTGACCCTGTCTGCGTTTAAAATGCTTTCAGTGTGTTCTGCAGGTGAAAAGCTTCCATTGTGAGGTAATCTGAGTTTCTAGTAAGTTTCTGAGAGCTTTGATGGACTGAGACTTAACAATGTATTTGCTTACCTAAGTTAACCATCTTTTGCATCAACTACTGTTGCTATGCAAAGTATACTTTTTTCTTTTCCCCTCCACTGTCTTAAGACTTAACTGAGTTGTTGTTCTGTGATAAATGGGATCCTGAAGGGAGAAAATGGCATTCCCATTGTAGGTTTTTTTTTTTTAATTAGCTTAAAGTGATTTAGGAAATGGTAAGAATGAAACTGCAGATGCCTTGGAGGCAAAGGTATTAATAGCATTGAAGAAGAAGAAGAGATGTCAGTGACTGGGTTACACCTGAGGTATCTAAACTGGCAGATTTTCCAAATTCCTCCAGGTGCATCGTAGAATTTTTCTATGAGGACTTAGGTACAATTTCTGGATGAATTATCTCCTTTTGGAAACAGAAAGGACTATTTTGCTTTGGCACTTCTGAAGCTCTTGACTGTCTCTAGTACCTGTAATGAAGATGAAGACTAGAGTTAAATTGGTAAGGCAAAGCATCATCTGTGTTTCTGAGGGCAGAATCCTGCCCTGGCTTGACTGTGGGGAAGTGGTAACCACCTGAAAGAATAGCAGTTGCTGCTTGCCAACCCTGCTGAAGCAAAAGCCAACAAATAGCATCAACACGTTGAGGTAGATACCGTCTGTTGCTTGCTGTGCTTCAGGACAGCTGCTTTCCTTGTCTCCATTCAGGTTTTCATGGTGGTGGTACGGGGTTGGCTTGACGTGATTTACATATTCTGGTTCTGAGCAGTGTATATTCGCGTATCACCTAAACACAGACTAGCGTGTTGAAGGGGATTGCCAGACTGTGCTGGTAATCAACTTCCGGTGGTTAGCACTCTCTTGTTTTTGTGTTGGTGTAATAGGTCCTGGGACCTACCAAACAATTTTTTCCTGCAATCACCTGTTCCCTCTGTGCAGTAAGACTTGCTTGCTGGTTTGTGCACAATGCTGTCCAGCTGCAAGATAGTCATTTCCTTCTCTTCAAGTCTTTAGTCTTTTGTTGTTGTTGTTGTTGTGTTTTCAATTTCTGATTCATAAAATTCAAGACATATATATGCATTTCTTCTTGACCCAGGATTTTCTGCAGAAGTCTATCTACATCCTGCAAGACCTCTGCAGACCATCTGCCCAGGATTCAAGCAAACTTTCTGCTCTTTTGTCCTTAGTAGGTTGTTTCCCACAGGGCTGCATTCTGTTAGCTGCTTGCGGGAGACTCAAGTGTTGCTTGTACCCTTAGGCATAACATTTTTTCTGAGTGCAGCCTTACCTACAGTATTCCTTTTAACAGGTTGGCTGTCCTTTGTTGTCAGTTTTGTGCTGCCAGAGAGTGTACAACTTGGGAGGTGACATGTTAGGTGTTAAGGTTGGGCTAGAAGTTGGCTGTATAGGTGTATGTCACCATTCTGGTGAGTAATCTTTTTAAATTTTATTTTAGCTTTTTACTGCAGAAGGTGAAAAGAGGGGAAATGTGTTGGTATGTGTTTACCTACACAGAAATAACAGATAATTGGCTAAGTGATAACAAGGAATGTGCTTCTATAGCTCTTACCGTATCACTTGCCTTCTTTCTGTCCATAGTGTCCCTTCAGAGATGAGTAAAATAATCTTGTATTGTAGGGCTGTATGCTCCTCTGGGCTGCTGCACTGGGTCCTGACTTCCATTCTGAAGTGGTCTGGGAAAAAAGAAATGAACATTTGCTTTCAATTTTGCTGTTGTCACATTGCTGTAGAATTTGCTGCTCTCACACTTGAAGTCTTCTAAGGATCAACCAACTGAATCACAAACGTGAGCTAAAACAGTTTTTAATGAGTTTTTCAAATTGAAGTCTAGTATACTATTTTCCATAAATTATTTTCCTTCCATTTAACCATCATGGTACTTATCTTCCTGGGTGGTCCTGTTATCCCTCTGAAATTTACTGCAGTAGAAGTGGATGAAGCCTGAATGATATTTCTCACCCAGCCCTTCTTTAAATGTGGTTTCCCCCAAACATTAATGTTTTCACTATGCTTTCATTTTACATTAAAAATAAATTAAACTTTTTAATAACTAGATCTTACCTTCTTCAGTAGCGCTTACAACAAATGTGCATTTCATCCTCATGGTTTCAAGCAGTATTAGCACTACATTAATTCAGGTTTGCAGAGAACGTGTAAATGCGGACAGACTTGCTTGTTCTAAACTAGGTCTAGATAGAGATTGAAAGCATTACACTAATTAGCATTGCACGTCAAACGGGAAAAGGTTGTCTGTCTGTGCCCTGCTCCAAAGTGGTCACAGTGCAGTTGACTCGGGCTGAAGTTTGGTGGCTGGTGGAGCCGGGCTCGTTGCTGGCTGCCACCGAAGGAGGGAAGTTCCCTTCCTCTCTTTGCTCACCCAGCCCTTCCCGAGGCCAGCTCTGCTCAGTATTCCTTGATAAAGCTGGGGGCAAAGGGATTACTTTTCTGGCAAGTTTTAAGTTGTACTGTTTCACAAAGTGGTCTAAGAAAGACCGCTGACAGAAACTAAAGGGAGGTGCGTCCCACTGCAAGAACTGTGGCGGGCAGGAACAAGGGGCCTTTGGCTTTCTTGCAGACCAGTACATTGGCTCACTTGGTCGCTTTGAACCTCTGTGTTAGTGAGATACCACACCAGAACTACAGACTTTAAAAGTCTGTAAGAGAATACGAGGGAAGAAAATATCTTGTTTCCTTCCTTACTCCTTAGACTACACAAATCTTGAGCTCCATGTACAACAAGTTGCAGAGCAAGCTGAAAGTGTATGTGAACAGAAGGTAACTAACTAGTCCTGGCTCTGTGGACGATAAGCAGTTGGTTGTTGTTATTATTATTACCCAGTATAATAATTGTATATGAATTGATTTCCGAACACCTTACCCAATACATAAGTTTTAGGCTGTGTATATGTAGGCACAGTCTTTTTTTTGTCTACCTGTTTCACAGTATAAATGTTTTTTGAAAAGTCTAAAAAGTCTAAACGTCAGCTATTTTGAGTATATGTTTATGACTTGCTGATTATTTGTCCCTGTGCCTTTTCTAAAATCTGATGGGGGGACCCCTGCTTTTAGTTATTTTACAACTTTGTTGACAGTTTGTGCTGTAACAGCTACGATATGATTGGGTTTGTGCCAAGTTGGGAAGTTCTGAGTGGAAACTTGTAGCCTTCTGTTTATAAAAGCCTGGATTTCTCTCTTACACACATGCTCTTCTTCTGTGGGGGGAAGGATTTTCCATGATTCATAACAAATCATAAGTTTTGCTTTGAAAGGCGATGTCATTGATGGAGAAATTATTGGGAGTCAACATAAAAAAAAAATCAGGGATCCCAGGAGAAGGTTTAGTCCCAGTGTCAGTGGGGGACCCCTGGGCCACGACTGTAGCACAACACGTGATAACATGTTCTTCTTCCCCTTATGTTCCTTCTGTTCAATCCCCAATAAATCCATTCCTAGATGCTAGAAAGAAAAATGACCTTTCGAAACTGAAAGTGAGCATTGCCAATTCCATACACTTCTTCAGCGATGGGCAATTTACCTGAATGCTTCTGTCCTTATTTCTTATTTATCGCTTGAAATCTGTTGTATGTATTCCATAATATGCTGTACGTTAACAAAATGTCCTAATACAGAACTGAAGAAAGGCAGCAGGGGTTTACTGTCCTCTGTTTTTCAGTGAAAATTATACTAAGCACTATTTTGGTTATGAAGCCAACCTCTTAGTGAAATATGCTATTATTTAATCATTATTATGTTTAGTATATAAATGGTCTGTTTTTATTGGACAACGCGTATGTATAAACACATAAAATTATACACACAGCCTCATGCATATTTCGTCTGGGAGATTCCCATGCCTGCAGCTTACTGAGAGCAAACTGATTCTTTGCTTCTCAAGAGCCACTTCCCAAATTTCCAGTGATCCAAGTATCTAAACGGCTTTATGGAGAAACTAGGAGTGTGTGATCTCAGTCCCATTTGGAGTGGACAGGTATCCGCATCATAACAAACACAGATGTCTGCAGTATTTGTTTCCAAACCTCATCTAGAATTGAGCAAACAGATACGATTTTTCCACAGTCAGAAAGGAAAGCGCTATGAAAACAGTGCGTTTAAAAAGGCAAAGGGTATCACGTCTGGGGTCTTTAATGTGCTCTTCAGTGTGTGGAAAGACATTTCATAGATAGTCTTCAAATACCCAGGTAAGAGTGAATTCCATTCAACGTGGGTATTTCTCACGAGAAAGTGTGCTGTCTCTCCCTCTCCTGCTCCGGTCCTCCTGGAAATTTCAGTAGGAAGCGAGGTTAAAACCTTGCGAACATGTGGGAAAAACCATGCTCTGTACTTTGTAAGGAATTAATGGCTCTTGATTTTTCAAAATATAAAACATGTTTTGCTTCCCAGCAAAATCCAGTAGTGTCTGTTTGGAAAAAGGAACAATTGTGTTTCTAAAATGACAGGTCCTAAACTGAACATTCCATTTATACTTTTTCACCACTCTTGGTATGTCTGGGTGTTTTGTTGTTGTTGTTTTAACAAGTGGTTCTTATTTGGTGTATTTTCATAAGAATTAGGAAGAAGAGAGTCGAACGCTGAACTGAAAGTTGGAATCTGGGGTTGCTGGGTTTATTACAGATGCCTACGCAGTGACAACCCGCTGGACCCGTAGCGTGCATGTGCATGAGTGTGTGTGTGTGCATGCGCGTTTTTAAATAAAAAGGAAAGCAGAGGTTTGCTCATTTGTTTGCCTATTGTGAAGCTGTCCTGCACCTTTCTACTCCTTTGTACTGGGGTGAAGGCTGCTGAATGGCGGCCTTGTGCCGTTTGTTGATTTTAAACCTCACTGTTAATCCACAGGAACCTGCTGGTGTGCGCAGCAGGAGAGCTGTGTGACAAGTGGAAATCTGGGCGGGGGGGAGTGCGGGGGGTCACAGGGGATAATAATCATTCAGCCATCAGCCTTTGTCACCCTTAAGCCTAATTGTTACCCTCTGCTGGTAACCACATTGAAGTGCTGGCCTTTTAAGCGTTTCTTGATTTTGCTTGGCACAGGCTTAGGGGTAAGATCGTTTATTGCTGGGTTTACATCGTATCAGGTTTGCTGGGGTTTGTTTTATCAGCCCCGTTGAGTTTCCTGCGTCCCTTACAAAAATTCAGCAGAGTCCGAATGATGGAAGGGGCTGAATGGAAACAGCACAGTTGTTAGCAGATTCCCCTCAGCCAGGAGCAGGGCTAAAAACAGACAGAAAGCTTTCCTGCTTTGCAAGCCAGCTGCCTGCCGGGGCCCATACGTGAGCAGTGACTGTGGGTACGGACGCGGGGCTGTCCGAGCAGCCCTTCAGAGGCAGCAGCAAGGGGTGATGATGTTCAGGCTGCGGTGGGGCGGCAGAGGACGGACTGTTTCCCCTGCCCCTTCGCGCCAGGAGCGCCTGCGTGCTTTCAGGTACGTGTCAGAACTGAAGGTGCGAGGGCAGATGAAGGAAATCGAACTGGTAGTAAACTCGGGAGGGGGGGAGCAGAGAATTAAACCATTTGAAAACAACAAAGAAAAACCTTTAAGGTGAGAGATCTTTTCTAGAGGTCGGGAACTGGTTCTTCAACTTTCCCTGCCAGTTACACATGCTGAAGTCAGTATTGTACTTTCTGTTTTTTTCCTTTAAGTTAGTGTGGAAGCTGCTATCGTAGCAAAAATGAAGCCTGCATCTAAGGCTTTGCAGTGGGCAAGTATCTATACGTGGAAATCAGCTTGTGTTGTGGGATGGAGGATGGTGCGGGGCAGGTTGTTTGGCTGCTCCCCCCGCCCCTGTGTGGTGGTTGTTGCATTAGGCCATTACCTAGGACTGCTTGGGCTTGTATAGGGAGGAAAATCCCCTGGTGCGGGCTTTGGAGCTCCTCTTGATAAAACACACTTTCCTTCTAACCCATCGGATGCAACGTGCCTCCAGCAGATGCAGTGCCTTGCATTGTGTGCTACCAGCGTTTGAAAGTTGTGCCAGTAGTTGTGACGGTAACTCCAGGGCGGTTACAGGAGTCTGATTACGCACTGTGATTACAATCTTATTTTCAAGTCCAGTCTTCCACCTGGCTCAGTACTTCATCAAAACGCTTGAGAATACATCTCGAAGTAGGATGAATGCACTTTGTGCTTGCTACTCTTTTACAGTAAAAGGGAGTCCTTTATTTAGCAGGTTTGTTTTTGTGTGTTTCCCCATGTTACAGTGGTATGATTCCCTGCTGCTTGTCGGCGTGTCGCTCTGCTCCCTGGATTTCTTTACGAACAGTGCAGGTCATAGTGGTACCTGTGTGGGCTTGATACTTCAATCAAGAAGGTTTAACTAGTAAAAACTTCTGATCAAAAAAACCATCAGCACTCAGCTGTTGCATTGCCACCCTTCTGTCATGCAGATTTAATTGTAATTACTGACTTGGGCTAATAATTCTGTTACAACTGTTGTTGCAGGACATGTCTCAGGAAGGCTATGGAACCAGATCTCAACCCCCTATGGCCCCAGGAAAGCCTAACCATGAAGACTTGAATCTAATCCAGCAAGAAAGACCATCGAGCTTACCAGTAAGAAACTAATGTTTATTTCAGTATTTTAAAATGAAAGCACTTTACATCGCGTTTGATTGCATCAAGGATGAGCGAGTGAGAAATACTGAAGGAAGAAATATTAAACGAGGTTGATCACAAACTGTTTTTAAAAATATGATGTGAACAGACAGCTCGTATGAGTGGACTTTGCTTAGGCTTGTTCTGGTTCAAAATTGCACTATTTATGCACATGCATGTTTTGTGCTTGGGCACATGTGTATTTGCACAGAGGAAATGGATTGGTTCTTTAGCTTTAGGAATTCGATACTTGCACAGAACAATCTGGTGAGGAAGAGGCTTTTTTCTGCGCCCTTTTCAAAGGATTTCAGTAGATTCTGGTTTAGAATACAGCTGCCAGGAGTTATTTGCTCCAAACCCTGAGCATCAGTAATGAGTTTGACATGTTAATTCTGCTACTGTCTATTACTGCAGAAGTGTAGAAGTGGGAATGATAGTGATACTTGGGCTAGGTTGATCTTTTAGTTAAGAGATTATCTTGGACTAACACTTCGTAGTTTTTCTGAGCTCTATGCATTCTGCTGGGGGGGAAACAGCACAAATTAGTATACTTTGCAAAGACACTGCAGGTACTTGCGTTTTTGAAGGTCTTACTTCACTGTAATGGACAAAGTACTGCTTAGCCATGTCTCTGTGTGCCCCTCGTGGTTTGGGGATTTTCTTGTTTGTTGGTAGCAAAACACCATGAATTTAAACCAACTAGAATTATGCTCAGCTTAAATGCTGAAAACTTTTTATAAACTATGTGATCCTGGCATGGAATAATGTATTACAAACACATAAGGTACTTTCTGCAGTTCACTGGGTATGTATTCGTTTGCAGTTAGCAGAGGGATCTCTCTTCAGAGTTTACCTTATCAAGACACCAAATGTATTGGTGAAATCCTGTAGTGTGTTGTATATTTTACCTCTGGCACATGGCACTACTGTCAAGTCCTAAAAATAGGGCAATAAAGGTCTTCATAGCCATTTTAAAGTTGTATCTTTGGCGTCTAGGAGAGTATATGTGCCACAAATTCTTTACATGACCTTTGAGACATGAATGTATTGGGAGAAGATATGGAAACTGGTGTGAGAAGAGATATCCATTGGCTTTGAACTGAGTATTAATTTGTCAGTTTTTCAGGAAACCTTTTTTCAAAAGACTGATTTCCCTGAACAGGTCTCAAAAATGAATGCTGGCAATTACCTTAAAAATAGTAGCTACTGTGGACTTCGGACTGTTTTGGCCGCTACTACCTACTTGAAAAAGCAGTGATATTAAAAGGGACTTTTTACCTCCCAGTTTTTCCATGAACAGTGTTTATTAAGGTAGAGAGAAGTAAAAGTTATTTATCAACTAATGTTCTACTAATTTGCCTGTGGTTTTTCTTAAACTCTTGTCCTACTTTTAATCCATGTGCTGTCCTACCTCCATCATCGTGATATGTAAAGAGGAGTATTGGGTATTACCTGTGTCCCTGAGTGTTTGGTATATTTAGTAGGTCGTTATTATTCTAGGTATGAGTAAGCTGGTAGTATTAGCAGTGAATGTTAACCATTTTGGCCGCAAAGCTTAAACTCTACGTTGGTCCCAAATGCTGTTACTGAGACACTTCACTACTGAAAAGCTTTGATGCGTAACCAGAGAGCGCTTATCATACACAAAACCCCTGCTGTTTGGATATGGGGAGCAATGGGAGGTATTATTTTGTATTTCAGTTTGGTTTTGGTTTGGAGGGGGTTTTGTGTGGTTTGTATGGTTTGGTTTGGTTTTCAAATTTAAAAACAACTGCAACCCTCCATATGTGATGACAAGGCTTTTTTTTTTTTTTTTTTTTTAGTGTG
>VZSC01001426.1:483409-538210 GCA_013398225.1 Steatornis caripensis
TTGTTGCATTCTTTGCAGGTAAGCAAATTAAGCTCGATTTAAATTTAAATGGTATTTTAAAAATCCAGATTATTGCCTCTGATTTGAGAAAGGAGGAGGGAGAAAAAAATACCTGTAAATGAATTTTTGGGAGGCAAATGCAGTTTCCAGTTGATAGATGCATGTGTAGTACATTATAGCAAGTCTGTCCTATAGTTATTTGCTTCTATTCACATCTCCGTCTGAAAATAGCTGCTTGGGAGTATATTAAACCATGAACAAGAAGGAAATGTGAGTATGTAATACTTGTGAATTAAATTTTCCGTTGTTTTTACATCAAGTAGGGTAAGACTGGTGCGCCTCTTTCCTACGTTCCTTTCTTTTTTCTGCAATGTTGTAAAATAACTGAATTATCTTGTTTTCCTTTGTTTGGGTCAAGAAATTTTAGCTGGAAATTGTTACTCTCTGAAAGAAGATTACTGACTCAACAAGCCTTCAATTTTCAGTGAATAACACTCCCACCCTCTAGCTTCAGGAACATGTGGTGCATGCATTCTATTTTAAAGTACAGACTGTAATTTAAAACTGAGGCAGTTTGATGCCCCACTGAACTTTGTTTAAGCCTGGAATAAAAGGAAAAAAGCTTCAAGTTGCAAAGAAGTGACTGAGCTTTCTCAAAGGCTTTTCTTAGCCATTATGCACAGAGTTGGAGAAAGTTGCTATTTTTTCAAGTAATTTTAATTCTAGATCAAGTGCAGTTGCGATCTGTGTTTTTTTTTCTTCTTCTCGCCATTCCATGTAATAAACCTGTAGCTAGAACAAGTTTCATGCAACACATACGTATAGGGATATTAAGTATATGTATTTTGGTGGTTCTGAGGTGCAAAACATGCTTTGTTGTTGGTGCTGGTGTGCATACAGGTTAGATTCTCTACGTGACCTCCTGTTTGTGTCCTGGCGTCGGTCAGAATGGTGGGTCAAATCCAGTGCGAGCCACTGCTGCGCCACTCTAATCAGTGATGTTATCCACAGGGGATGGACTTATGCTTGTGTGTGTCATTGAAAATCTTAGCCTACTCAGTGTTCGCACATGTTTTACATTTGACTTCAGTGGAGCCAGGATTTCATGTAGGTGATCAAACCGATTAATTGTCCAAGAGTCAACTTGTACGTTCAGTTTAAGTCTCGGTTTTGGCAAAAAGTACAATTAAAAGTAGTGCAGAGCAGCCCTGGGCATGTGCTGTCCATGTAGGGTTAAACTGAAACATTGAAACCAAAATTACTGATTCTTGAGTTAAGTATTCTTGGTATTAAAATTTGTAATATGAAGGTCCTGTGGTTATTCATTTGTGTTTTGTGCTTTACAGGATTACTTGGGTTTGCTTGATAGGTTGGTCATATTTGTTTAAAAGAACAGTGTTAGGTTGTTAGAAGTATAAAAACTAATTTCACCAAGTACTGTAAAAAAGATACTTGGCTATTCCATGATCTTCTCCATTTTCAACATACTTTACAATGTTTACAGCATCCCTTTAATAAAAAATTTACTAATTTAGGATCTAAGAACACTTACAAATGCAAAAAGAAGTATTTAGTCTGACCTCTACATGAAACTTACACGGGAAACCTGCTGAAGAGGTTATAGATCCCAGTAGTGGTTAAGGTTGCAAAAACTTGTATTTAAATAGACCAGTGTTGTCTGAAGTGGAACATTAAAGTATTAGTAACTTTTTTCCTGCAATGTTTTTTGAAGCCACGAGGAGTTGCGTCAATGTACTTTACACGTCCAAACACCAGGACAGTTAGCAATTAAAGAATTCAAGAAACTAGATTTAATTTGGGTGGTTGAAGCTTTTTATTTGGAAAAACAAAAAAAATTATTTCCACCCCTCCCCCTCGCAGTTGCTCCCTCCCCCAGAGGCTTCAGCCCCGGTAGCTGAGGCGACTGAACTATGCTTGTAGCCTCTGAACCGCCAAGGCTTGCAGCTTGAGATGAGACACAAGCTGAAAGTCCCCAAGGTTGCTTTAAACATGCAAGGCTGTAAACTGTAGTAGTGTGAGTGCCTCTNCCCCGGTAGCTGAGGCAACTGAACTATGCTTGTAGCCTCTGAACCGCCAAGGCTTGCAGCTTGAGATGAGACACAAGCTGAAAGTCCCCAAGGTTGCTTTAAACATGCAAGGCTGTAAACTGTAGTAGTGTGAGTGCCTCTGCATGCGTGGCTCAGATGTACCTGCTGCAGCGGTAGCAGGCTGTCTGATTGTTCATGGTGTATCCATAATTGCTGAGGATTTTAGATAACTGCGCTAGCTGTCCTTTTAATCTGCCTAAATTTCCAAGTCAGTGCTTTTAGGTTCTGCATTTGGGAATCTAACTCTAAAATGGTAGGGATTTTTTGGATTTGGGGATTATTCTTACTACTTAAAAATTTTGCACAATGTGTGTGTATATATCTAGGGTGTATAAAGCATGTATGTCCTACCTGCTTGGTTATTTCTAAATTCTGAGTTGATAGCATACTGTAAATTCCAAAGCTTAATATATTCACTAGTGCATATCTTTGTTCATGCCTGTATGAACATTGGGATTACGACACAGAAAGTAAGACAAAAGAGTATTACTCACTTGCATACCATTTCAGGAAGTACCTGAGACACTGCAAATGTTTTTTCTTTATTTTATTTTTACCACAAGTATTCCTGTAAGATAAGAATTTCTTTTTTTCCGGAATGACTCCCTGTGCTCACCAACCGTTGTGAAGTGCGACCTTAGTTTCATAACCTTGACTAAACAGAGTAACTCATTCTGACCAGCAACATCTGAAGCCTAGCAGTAGATGCATTTTCTTTTTCTTCTACCATCCATTCCTGTTTGCTGGCAATGTGTTGGCTTCTGGTGCTGTTGTTGCAGCTTTCATGTTTTTTTTTTTAAAAAAAAAAAAAAGTTAAACAATTACCCAGCGGCTCGCTCAAGGTGATGGGTGGCTGAGGCGTTTTGGGTTGGGGTTTTCAAACTTGTGGCACTGGAAGAATTTCCCAGCCTCACTCTGCTCCTCTGTCGCGAAATGGGCGAAACCTTTTGTTTTCCAAGAGAAGCGTAAATTTTTTAAAAAAATTTTTTTTAAAAAAGGGAAATTTGCTGGGATTCAGTGANTGAGCTTACTTCTGAGTGGTCCTGGTCAGCTTGCTGTTTATGTTACACAGGTGTTTGTGCAGTCACAGTCAACAGTGTTAAGATTAGGCCAGATTTCACAGTGCTTTGTCTGATTGATTGTGGTGTATCCATAATTGCTGGTGTTTTTAGGTACCATCACAGTGCAAATGGGAAGTGTTTGTAATGTATTAGTTGTTTTGTACTGCTAGTTGGAATCCTGATGAAGTCAATCCTGCAGCATGTGAGACTATTCGTGTTTTCCTTTATTTTTTTGAGATTTGAAACAGGTTTTTATATTTGTCTTAAATGTATTTTCTTGAAACCTAATGTCTTGTAATGCTTAAGCATCTGAAACGTTCCTTCGATTGCCGGTGCCATACATCTTAGGTTCACTATGAAGTCTTCTCTCGAAGACAGTGATTCGTGGTGGCTTTTTATAGAATCTGTGCAATATTGTGCTGTATGTGAGAAGTGCTGCTAAAGTGTTACATGTAAATAGGCTTCCATTATCAATTTACCTTTAAAAAAAGTACACATACACCCACGCACACTAAATGAGGGGGGTTTCTGCATTTGTCTGTGAAAGCCACTACACTTTAACTCACTGCATCAGTTTTCCTTAACATCATGCAGATTGTTCTGTGCCATTTTCCACACAATTCCAAACAGTTCTGCTCCCACAGGACTTTATAAAGAGGGTCCTGTTTGAATCGGCAATGTAATTTCGGAGGCTGAAGCATCATAGTGTGTTGAAATCAAGATAGAAAAGCTGGTAACATCAGGAAAATGCTACTCTAAGTTCCCAGTGTTTAGGCTTTTGATCTCTTTTCTCCCGTGCAAACAATTGCAGATGACCCTTTTAATCATCTCAACCTGTGAAATTAGACTTACTGTGTTAAATTAGAATTATGACCTGAATTTTGAGGTATATTTGAATAATTGCATTAGTATAGGAAAAGATGCCATTCTGGATCATTTATTTCACATCATAGTTAAGTGGCATGAATTTATAACTAAACGTGTGGTGTTGGGTTTAGGGTTGGTTTGGGGTTTTCCCCTTCAGGGCGGAAATTCACTTAATAGTTTATCTTCTACCATGCTATTGACGTTATCATTTTGGGAAGTAATATAAAGATAAGCATACATGGGAGTTTGTATTTATATGTTTGCATGTAGTAATACATCATGCATCAGTAAGCTTTAGTAAGGTTTGCTGAATACACAGTAGTGGACCTAGTTAAGAGAACAAAGCTTAGTTTATGCCATAGCATAAGATGTATGCTCACATGCACATTTATAGTATCATAGATGATGAATTTTGCCAATGCTTTTTGCACAAATGGCAATAGAAGAGATCTAAAACATCATTATTTTTGTTTCGTAAACTGCAAACTATACAATGGCCAGTGCTTGTTTTTGGAAAGTATGGAAATAAAGGAACTGGAAGTGATCTGAGATTTTTAGACTCACTTGTTAAAATAACTTACCAAGATTATATAGGTAGATAAAATGGTGTATGGATGAGGCACAGACATTGGGCCTAGTGAACTAACTCACTATGGCACGGGATAATACTTCATACAAATTGGTGCCTTTTGATTTTAGACTTCTGTAGTGAACTCCAAGCTGTAGCAGTTTCTCTTGTGATAGTGCAGCGGAGATGGAAGAAAAAGTCCAGATTATCTCTTTCCCTTATTTAATTTACAGATCATGTCAAGATTTTAATAATAGGGCTTAATGAAAGCTTCATAAAAACTTAATTTTTCCATCCTGTTTATTTTATAATTAGATGCCTACATGAAAGTAGGAAAAAAGTAAAGTTGTTTAGTGCAATTTTCAGCACAGTTCTTCAGGATTTATTGAAACAAAGCTGTAAAATTTTAGAATCTGTGTTTGTTTGGTTTTTTAATAAGTAACATCTCATAGTTTTGGCTTCGTTTGGATTCTCTCATAGTCCATTTTCTCTCCATCTTAACTCCTTTCCTTTGTTTTGTTTGTGCCTTTAAAGAAGATTTAGGAAGACCGTATATACATACCACTGGTGTTTTAAAATGACTGCTGATTCTTCCTGCATGGCTCATTAGACATTTTGCCCCTTTGGAAATCACAGTTAACAGCCTTTTTGTTCCTATTCTGAGGTATGACGAAGTACAGGAATTTTTTTGGCTCTGGAAGTCTTTGGCTGCTTCTGGCCAGAGGGTTGTTCCGGTACTTAGACTGCAGCTCAGTGTGAGAGGGGCCATTCGGGCTACCTACAGAGTTGGCTTTCTCCTCTGCAAAGAAACAGAGGTCAGATTATCAGATCCTATGAAACACTGAGAAATGCACCCATTCACATACTCGCATATACTTACAAACATCTTAGCTCTTTAAATTTTGATGGTTAGAACCAGTGAATTCTAGTCCCTGCTTTTTAATGCCTATATTCACAGTTGTACAGGTCAGGTTGAAGTCAATCCTGTAAATCCTTTACCTTATTTTTGCTAGAAAAACAAACTTTCCCCTCCTGAATAATAATTTTGATCACTTGACCTCAATTTCCATGGAGATGTGATCAGAGGGCTATAGTCAGCTAGCCACACAGGTGAAGCACTATCTTTTGCCACTTACAGTGTGCAGTGAAACTACAGATTTGAAGAGTAATTAAAGGACCAATAGAATGACATGGTTTTTTTTCCCCACCACCCACATCCATGAAAAATGTAACTGGAAAACAAAATGTGATCAGCTATGCAAAGGGTTTTTTTAAAAAAAATGTTTATTTCAATATTTCAAAGAAAAACCAACGAACAAAAACCCCAATCTTCCTCTTTAGTCTTCAACTTTTAAAAATTACTACTTCTCCAGCAATCTAAGACATTCTGTATGCCCTTCTATGTATATCTGAATTTCCCACAGAATACTGATTCCTGTCTGCTTACTTTTAGATGACATGGACTCAGTTTTGTCAAAAGCTGAATTCTGTAGCCCACAGAGCTCATACATTCACGATTAAATCAGTGCAGATTGGGCAGCTAATGCTTCTCCAAGTTCAGTCTGGGGTTATTGGTTTCAGGGTCACGCACAGGATCCAGCTTGTGCTTGTGAGCAGTATGTCCCTCCCAGTCTCGTCAGGGTGAGTGACAAAACCAAACGGCAAGTGCTGGCCCGCATTGCGCCTTGGACTGGGAGAACGTGGTTGAGACACGGCGGTGTGGTGGCGTTGCTGCTGCTCGTCTGGCAGTGACCACGGCCCAGGGCTGGCAGGTGATCTTAGACTGATGTGTGTGCATGGGTGGTGTGTTCGTGTTTGCTCGGTAACCTGTATTTGGGGTTTAGGTCTCTCGGAACACCCCTGGGCTCTCAGGTGGGAAGGTGCCTTTCTCATAATGTTATGAAAGCTCATGGTAAGGAAGCGAAGTGTCTCAATTTCTGCAGAACAGGGATAGTTTTCCTTCAGACTAGGTAATAACCAAGTTACGGATGTAATGCCTTTTAGATTATATATATCTGTCTGTGTAAGTTAACATTAAAAAAGTATACTTCAAGGGTGTTGGGTTGTCCAAGGATCTGTCTTTCCTGCAGCTCCTTTGTCTCCTCTCTCAGGGGTTCATAAGATAATCCAACTTCAGTAAACCAAAAGTAAGTATATTGTACATTGTTTTCGGCATAAGGCTGCGATGCTGCAGGGAGCACGGCATCTAGGAGAACTGTGCTCCCTCCCAAAGACTCGGTGAGTGGATTTAAAAACCAGAATGCATCTGAGCTGGAATTCATGGTTTGCCAGGCAGCACACCATACTGCTGCTAGAGTACAAGGCCCGCTCCATAGATTGATTTCTAAGTGGGTATTTTTGTCACGCTTAATAAGAGCATATTGATGAGACAACAGTGTATAAGCTAAGTTAACGTCTGTTTTTTCTGCACTGCTCGTGCTCTTTATTGCCAGCACCCACACAGTGGCAAAACTTGAAAGTGAGCTTTCTCCTTCCGTGTGGGGGTTTTCTCCGCTGAACCAAGCCCACGAATATCCCTACTCTCTTCCTGTAGGACCAAAAAGTGAAAACGACTTGTTGTTGTTGTTGGAATGACACTGTAAAATTACAAGCGTGTTGATTTCGCGAGCTCGGGTTCTCTCTCCTCCTGGCTGCGTGAAGGGGCTTGGCCTGCTGGGCCGCCCGCTCCCCGCTCGGGGCAGCTCCGGGCAAAGGCAGCAGTAGGAGCCCTGCAAGAGGTGGTTTAGCAAGGCCCTGGGAGCGATCATCCCGCTCCGCGGACCTGATGCAGGGGAAGGGCGGTGGGCGCCGTTCCCACTGTTGCCGGGCACCAAGCGAAGGCAGGTGGGCAGGGCCCCGCGCTTCGTGACTTCCCTCAGGCCACGCGGAGGGCATTGGTTCAGGCCGCCTCGAAATCGTCCTGGGCATTTTTATAACTGATCATCAGCTGACACCGCCCGGGCAGAAAGCTCTCACCGCTCCCTCTGGCTGCTGGAAGTCTGAAATTACATCTTTGTCTTTGAAGTCGGGCGCACTGTTAGCGTCGCCATGGCGACGGGGCGGGTAATGGCCTCCGCCGGGCGGAGGCTGGTATTTAGCGCTGAGCGCGGCCCTGCACAAGGCCTCGCTCTCCGGAGCGGTTACTGAACTGTCTCCTCTTCGAAAATGTTTGAGTCGCGTTCTTACATGGCCTTACCAGATTAATAGTCATGGTTTATTTGGTTTTAACTGCAAGGATAAAAGCGTTATTCCGTTAAATGGGTAGATTCCCCCCCCTCCCCCCCGCTTTGGTTTATGCATTATTAACACAAGCTTTCCTGTTTTGCTTGTAACATTTTATAGGCTCTTTCAAACATGTAGTCAGATTTGCTCTGTTGCTCTTTTATTTTTCAGGACTTAACCCTTTCTCTCCTTGATTGTGTCTTCAAAAACTTGGAGGGGAGCCTTGAGCAGTTCTGGCTGCTTCCATTTAACGTATTTAAAACCAAGAAAATGCCCTTTTTTTTTTTTTTACTATTTTTTGAGGAATTCTGCTTTGTTGAAGCATTCTACAAAGCGATGCAGATGGATCTGTTCTTGTCATTTAATTGAAGCCGATGCTGAAGTCAGCACACATGAGCCTCAATAGGGTTGTTGTGAAGGGTTTGAGTTGAGGAAGTATTTTGGTCTTGCGTTTTGATTTGNTTGTTGAAGCGTTCTACAAAGCGATGCAGATGGATCTGTTCTTGTCATTTAATTGAAGCCGATGCTGAAGTCAGCACACATGAGCCTCAATAGGGTTGTTGTGAAGGGTTTGAGTTGAGGAAGTATTTTGGTCTTGCGTTTTGATTTGTGCACCCGTCTTCTCTTCTGCCCTTAGTGTTGTCAGCCCACTCTCTGTACACATAGCGTTTTGTTGGCAGCCTTCAAGAGAAACGCACCTTGTGGTTTTAGGACTGGGGACCAAAATATCCAGAATGATCCTGGGGACCCCCACTGCCCTCCTCTTTAACATGTAGATGGTGAAACACGTCTAGACAAGTAGAAGTATTATGAACACGAGCTGCATGCCTTGTTTCACTTTTGCTCTAAAATACAGCTTTCATTTTAGTCTGTAGTAGTAGGCATTTATTGAAGTGCAGTCAAGTGCTGTGGATACAGGGATTCAGTCATGCCTGCCGACACAAATGGTCTCCCTATTAAAAACTTGGAGGGTAACAAGCAAACCTGGAATTCATAATTCGCCCCAACCTCCCCCCTCTTTTTTTTTTTTTTTAAACCGCGAATTTGTTGTCGTCACAGAGTGCTTACTGCCACCTCACTTTATCCATCTGTATCTGCCACAGATCCTGCTCTCCTAAACGCTTCCAAGGACACCTCAGGAACAGGCAAATGTTCCTCAGTTTTTGTCGGTTTTTTATTGATGTTGTGTAGCGATGTTGATGTAAATGGAACCTCTTGTGGGATGGACTTTCAGCTTCTGGACAGTGGACCAAAACTTTGAGATTTATTTCACCTACCCAGCTGGGCTGTAGTCCGTGCTCAGGTCTCTGAGTGGGGAGGTTGTGTGTGCAGGGCTCCTGCTCTCCCCCCACCATGTCCATCTTCAGCACTTGGTGTTTCGAAGCTCTGCGTTTGTTCCTGTATGCAACTTTTCACTCGCGTGACCCACAGACACCTTTGGTAAATAGCACTGCTTCTAAAACTCGAGTGAAATGCAGTTCCTACTTCAGTGAGGCCCTGGGGTAGAAGACAGATGGATAGCCAACCCAAATCCCTTTCCACCTGAGACTCGCATGAGGCCGGTCTCTACTCTTGGCCAACAACAGCTGTGGGCTGTGTTGTGCCCTAGCCTGGAGTTAGTGTGTTGTAGTGTTGGTGAATATGGCAATAACATACCTTTTTTTCAAGTTTCTCTTAGATATATGTAGTTTTTAAAATTGTGTTTAAATGTTAATAAACAAAAAGCAGTTCTGGCAAATCTGCTCCATGTGTGGATACAATATTGTAGAACTGCATATATTAAATACGCTGGACTAGAGGTTTACTCTCATCTGCTGGCTTTGTGGGTATGAATGTAATTCCTTGAGTTGCATTCTCCTTAAATTTGCAAATTCTGGGAAAATTAGACAAATGTTACCGTTCCATTAATAAGAAATTTCTAATTGCTTATAAAACAGGCGTATCTTTATCTGCACAGGGCTTTTTAAAGTTGCTGCTTAATCTTTTTTCTTCTTTAATCACTAAATAAACATGTCTCAGCAGTCGCTGTATGTGGAACCAAAACCTGGATGTGGACAAAAAGCAAACACACTACACTAATTTTCATTAGCATGTCCTATCCCCTAGAACATTTATTTTTTCATCTCCTTGTAAATTGATTTTTCACGTGCTTGTGACTGATATTTGAACTGCGTGTTTGTAATAACTGACTTATGTAAAAGCCAGGTCCTGGATCTCCCAACATGAATACATTATGGAGGTGACCTAGTGGGTCCATAGTTAAGGTTGCACAGAGTTTTCACTTAAAACTATGTTTAAATCCCTTAATTAAACATTAAAACTAGCACGAATTCTCAAACATGGACTGTTTCAATAAAGAGGATAAACTTTAATTATTTAGGTACTCAATGTTCTTCTTAGCGCTGTATTTGCGGAATTCAGAGCAACTTAAAATTATTCCTTCCTCAGGTTTTTCTGGCGTTCCTAGTATGTTCACTTTCTCTGTTCTTTTTAAAATCTTTTGGCAAAGCCTTACATTGCTGTAAGTTGTCCTGTGCCTGACTTCATAAAACTATGACAATTGACATAAAATAATTCAAGCAAAACCAGTTCAGCTTTGATTACAATAATGCATGATACAGAAGAACACACAGAAGACATAAGATGAGAAAGCTCTGTGTATTATCTTAGTTTTTGCCGTAGGAGTCAAAACAGTATATTCGTCATTTGCAGCTGGTACCAGTCTTTGACACCAATGATTTAGAATGAGAAGAAAAGACTGTTTAAAGAGCCTATTTAAAAGAGAAATTCCACACGGAAGCAAAATCCAGACTCGGACACCAAGAAACATCTCTCTGTACAAGTGGTTATTTCCAAATCGGTCAACAAACAACAGCTACAGTAGTCCCAAATGGGTGTAAACTGCCATCTACTTTTCCCCATCTCCTCATTCCCTGAGGGCTCAGTTCAAACTTTGTTGAAATCGGTCTTTTTTCACTCATTTCAGTGAGCTTTAGATTAGGCCGATTTAATTCGTATGTTCATTCTACCCAGTTGTCACCCAGTTCCTCTGTATTAATGTCCGTTTTGAGCCGCCTTCTTTAGACAGAGTCTGTAAACCTGTTGTATACAGCTGTGGGTGCTGTACCTGTAGTGACCAGCAAATACAACTCTCCTTGGTAGCATTTGCAGCCTTCTGCTGAGCTATAATCACATTCTCAGCACAGGTGGAAGCCTTGCTGAAAAGAATATTTTTGCAAACTATACATAAATGAAGAAAAAATCCTTTTGAAAACAGTATTACACGTATAAGTATTATCTGTGTTCAGACTCCTCAGCCTCCAGCTATTCCTCTAACTAGCTGGAAATAGAGACAAAATGGAGAAAATGGAGAAAAAAGAATCCTACTCCTCATCAGCTTGTGGTCTATGGAAAGTTTCTTGTTTGAGTGTTTTAGGTCAGGATCTGTGTTCTCCCGTTGTTGTCAGCTGACTGCCACTGTGATCATGTATGCGTATTAATAAGTTCAGGTCTCCTGTCCGTTAATTATTTTTGAAAAAAATTCTTGTCCTGTTAGCAGCAGCAGCTGGAGTCTGCAAAAATAGTTATGTGAGAACGCATTGTTTCAGAGTACGCTTGTTCTTGAATTTTGGAAAACACAAGTACTACATCTTGAGATTGTGTACCAATACCATAAAAAATCAGAATTACTTACTAATTTGAAGAATTACTTATTTCTTTAGACGTTGGATGAAGAGCAAAATTCGCAAGAAGTTCTTTTGGTCTCCAGCATAGAAATAGGCTCTCAGGCTGTCCCAGAGCAGGGATTGAAATATTGGAAGAGAAAAGGCTTGTTGCGCTCGCGCACGGCAAGATTCATGTGGAAAGGCATGTGAACACAAGCTACTGGGTCTGAAGTGTTCTTTTGTTGGTGGTGTTCTTGCATTTTACTGACTACTGTGTGTGTACTGGAGCAGTCTGAAACAAAGAGTAGCTGGGAGGAGTACATGAGAGCAGCTGGTAATGAAATAATGTGGAGAGTCCAATTTGTATGGGTTGGAATCTTCAGCAATAGTACCATATTAGTGGTATTTTTATATTTTGGGGGGCTTGCTAGCCTGTGGAAATTCTCTTCGTTCTTTTTTTGAGGGGAAGGGGAATGTTAAAAAAACCAACAGATTCCAGCACAGTATATACATTGTGACAGTAAGGGGTTAAAGAGATGTAGTTATGCATTCTTCAGTAAGTGTTCTGCAGTCAGCAATACAGCAAGGATTTTATAGAAGCTAAAAAAAAAATGACGGAGAATATGGAGAGAAGGNGAATGTTAAAAAAAAAAACAGATTCCAGCACAGTATATACATTGTGACAGTAAGGGGTTAAAGAGATGTAGTTATGCATTCTTCAGTAAGTGTTCTGCAGTCAGCAATACAGCAAGGATTTTATAGAAGCTAAAAAAAAAATGACGGAGAATATGGAGAGAAGGTCTGATCCAAGGATTCTCCTAGGGTTTTCTCGTGTTTGCATTTCCTTTGTGGTTTATTATACTCTCTCTTGGTCGAAACAGAAGAAAGCGTTATGGCCTGTCGGTTCCTCCTTCTGATAATGTATACTTGAACCCTTTGCTTTGTGGTAGTGGTAGACGTGAATTTACGGATTTGGTTTTTGAAGGAGTTCTGAGCCATCGCGGTGCTTACCGTGGTCCTTGTATATTCCCCAGCTTTTAGTTATTGCAAGGAGTGTGTTGTAGCCCTGTGAACACTGAGCGTTTCAACAAACACTGTTTCTCAGCCGTTGTTCCCCCATTGTGTTTGAGACGATTTGAATTTCCAGCAAATCCATCTACTGGCAATAGTTTGTTTCGCACCTTTTTGGGTAATTTATTTGGATGGCTGAATGGAAGTTCCTGCAGAGTCAGTATTTCAGGCTGACCTTACTGGAAAAGGTAAGCTTGCATCACTACTGACTAAGCCTTTGAGGGACCAAGGGGAAAAAGTAGGATTATTTTTTTTCTTCCTTTCTTTTTTGCCCCGGCATACATGATCATTGCATTGTTCTTCACAGGTGGAATAGGAGGTCGTGGAGTGTTTTGGAACAGTTGCAGTATGAGAGCAGAGCACGTAAAACGGGCCAGGTTATTTGGGGTGTTGGCTAACCCCTTACTTCCACCCTGTGAGTTAGCCTGAGGTCTGACTTGCTGAGTCACTCAGTGCACCAGATCCTCCTTTTTTACTGAGCTAATTTAATTTGCAGTTGGATTTCAACATAACAGTAGAGCATTTCTGGGAGATATTTGTGTCTTTGGTAATATGGTAGTCTGAAAAAGTTTTGAGTTTTTTTCACCGTTTTTTCCTTCACATGATAGAATTTTCATTTTTTCTCTGGGTGCTTTCCCTGTTTGTTTATATGGAAAGAACTGCAGACAATTAAATGAACGGGATTTCTTCCCTCATCCTTTCCTGAAAAAGGAAAAAAACACCCCCCAACACACACACACTCAAAACAACTCTCCTTTTGGGATAAAGATCCTTAGCATTGCCACTGACTTTGTGGGGACAGGCTCTTGCAATCACCACGGAGAGAGGGAACGGAGAGTTCGTCATTTGACGTACTGGTGCGGAGTTCCTTGCAATAAGAAAGAGCCCTTGTGTTAAGTTAGTTAATTGCACAGGTCTTCTGAAAATGCAGCATTAAGGAACAGTCTACCCCTAAGGACAACTGAAATTTTTCTTGCCACCCTTGTTAAATGCCAGTTTAAAGAGCTATTGATTTCCTTCACCTGGGAAAATAAAAGTTAACTCCTGTCATGCTCTCGACTTTTTTTTTTTTTTTTTTTTCCNTGAAAATGCAGCATTAAGGAACAGTCTACCCCTAAGGACAACTGAAATTTTTCTTGCCACCCTTGTTAAATGCCAGTTTAAAGAGCTATTGATTTCCTTCACCTGGGAAAATAAAAGTTAACTCCTGTCATGCTCTCGACTTTTTTTTTTTTTGTCCCTGTGTGTTTATCATTTTAACTCCACAAAATTCTGAAAGGATTGCTGTGAGGAGGAAGGCTAGTCTGATAAGTGTATTTCCTAAAGCTTTTGGCCTTTCAAGGTTTCTCTTACGGTAAGGTTGAGCTGTGCGGATGACTTGGGTTGAGACGACAGGGGAGTACTGTGCAATACTTTCGGCTTCCGATAGCTCTTTGTTGATCTAAGAGAGAGCACTTAGAGAGTGGTAGGTCATTTATGTGATTATGAAGAGCACTTGGTTCTCTCTTATTCAAGATGGAAAAATAATAGTTTTTGAATAAGAGGTCGCTGTCGAGATGACATTGAATGTGACTTCCCTCTTCATTCCCTCCCCTCTAGAAGAAAAGCGGCACTGGAACTACTCAGGATAGGGCTGGATTTTTCCAGCTCCATGTGATTTTGTCTTTTCTTCTGTTCTTTGTTCATTTTATTCCTCACCATTTCCTCTGTGTGTGTAATGTTTATACTTCCTGATGGTGTCTGGATATTTATGGTAACTAGAAATTTAAAAATAAACGTAATGCGTTTAAGGCTCTATGCGTTGTATATAAGGCTCAATGTCTTGTTTTAAGGCTTGTTTTTCCACTTTGCAGAATTAAGCTGCGAATGTGTGATGTGGTATCTGTTTGGGTGACAGATGTCCATTCCTGAATGATGCTGTGTTCCCTTTGTGCTTTATTTATGGAGTGATTTGCTTCTAAAATAATCTCTTAATCTTTTCCAAACTACATTTCTGTATGCGCTCTTTTTACATATGCCATCATTTAGGGTAACAGACTAAAAACTGAAATTACTTCTAAATGCTTTGTTTCTAAAGCTAATAATAGTGATATAATGCTGTCATTTTTGGTCTGATGTGTCCTTTCAGAACTAGGTTAAGTGTGTAGTTCGGTTTTGCTCTGGTGGTTTTTGTGTGTGTTTGTTTCCTGTAGCACTGCCATAATGAAATTGTATTTTAATTTCATTCACTTATCAAATGAAAAGACAACACCAATTTGTCCTTTTTTATGTTAGGTTTGCTTTAATACTTTGGAAAAGGAGCTGTATCGCCAAATTAGGATGCAGTTGCTCAGAGTACAGAACATAATAACTTATTTTATGAAAATAATTAACAGTTACTCTAGGATTAATTTACTTAAACCAGTGTTGAACATCAGTAAACGCTCTGGTTCATCACAAATTTCCTTTTAGTAAACTTTACCAAATGAGGTTTTGGCTTAGGGAAGGGTCTGATCCGTGCAGTATGTATAATTCCTTACAGCAAGGAAGACCTTTTTAGATTCTCTTATTTGCAGTCTAAAATTAAGTCTGTATAAAGTGTGTTGAGATTTTCAGGTGTTTGCCTGTTGACATATTGAAAAGAACTCAGCTGAAATTTTGAAATTCTGATTTTTGGAAAACCACAACTGTTTTGGAGCTGGTTTGTGGAAAAGAGAGCACTGGAATATTTTGTTTGTTTTCTGGACTCTTTTTTTTAGTTTTGTGTTGGGAGTTTTTTGTTTGTTTGTTTGGGGGTTTTTTAATAGGTGGGTATTAGAAATTAACAGTAATTTGAATTCCTGGTTAAGGCACCTCAAAGTTAAATATGAAGTGCTGAGAACTTTCATGATTTATTAGTCAACTATCCTAAAAATCACAGAAAACTGTGTGCAAGCCTGAAAAAGCATGATGATACCATTGATCTTTGATTACCAGACCGTGGAGACTTCTGAAAGTTGGGCTTGGCTTCTCATAGAAAGAAATTTCACTTAACTTTAGTCTCAGATTTAGAACTTTTTAGACCCTAGTACTCTGTTTTCTTTATCACATGTGAAAGCTCAGCATCAGTCCTGAGTACAGATAATGAGTATTGAGCAATCACCAATTAAATAAAAGCTGTAGCTCTGGCTCTACCAGCTGAGCTCTTCCTGAGGGCGCTTGCTGTGCTATGGCCCCCGAAGTCTGCAGTTTTTATGGAAATATCCTTGATTCCTTTTAGGACCTTACTTTACAGAAACTTGCCCTTGCTCCTTCAGTGACTGCTTGAGCTGTTTGATGCGGGGATGGGACTGTATTAAGGTTTCAATTTGTATCAGGAGCGGGCTTTTGAAGCAACTCTGCTCGTTGAGCCCTGTTACCATACTTTGATTCACGTTACCCCCTCAGTCAAGCAGCGAGCTGGATTCCTTTCGGATGAAACAAAACTGAAGAATGCGCCCCAGGAGCCTGCCTAATGCACTCCAGCTGCTAACGGGTGCTGGTTCTCCGGGCTAGCCCGAAGAACAGCCCTTTGACTGGGGTACGACATGGGTGTCGGGTGCGTGGCACCAAGCCCTAACACCTGCAGAGTCGCACCGCTGGCAGGCATAGCCTTCCCCTTCAACGAGAGGTGCTGCTGGGCCGCATCTGGGTGTTTTACATAAGGTCTGGATCCAAAGTCCTTTGAAGTCTTTGAATGACTTCCATTGACTTTAATAGGCTTTGTGGCAAGCCCTAATGATTTGGTTGTGATCTGAAAAGGGATGTTCAGAGATTTTTCTATAATGAGAAAACGTTACCTTTTAAAGAACTGAATTCAAATAGTCTGATCCGTTCTCAAGTGGAAGTGAGCTTCTTGCTATCTCCTGGAATCCTTTTGTCCCTGTCAAGAAAAAAAAAAAGTCAGAAAATTGGTATTCATTGCTCAAGTAAGGTCCAAGGTTGCAGTTAGCAGAGGAGTTTGGGGTCATGGATTGAACTGCACTGACAAGCACTGAAGAGATTTGCACAGTGCAACTGTCTGCTCCTCTCAAAATTGTGTGGGAAGCCCCTCGTTCTCACCAACAGCCGCTTTGCTCACAGTTTTGAAGCACAAAAGCAGGAGAGAGAAAGGAAAAACTCAACTTCAATGTTCATTTGTGCTAATACTGTTCCGAGATGAGTGATGCCATAGGTCTAAACCCAGCACTAATTAAAAAAATCTTGTTTGTTTTTAAAGGCGAGGATGGAATAGAAGACATTTCACTGTCCTACTAACTGAATAACAAAACTACCAGTTCTTTCAATTTCCCTCTATCTCACGTGTTCTCCTTGCAATTTTCTCTCTCCCAGAAAAGTCTTTCAATTTATTTTTTTGTGTGGTTAGATTTTTGTATCGTGTAAGGTGTTGTTTGATCAGTACCCAGAAAAGCTTTCCTTTCCCTACTTCCTCTGAATCCTTTCATGTGAGGTAGGAAATCAGCTTATTTCTTTGACAAATTAATGTGGACAGCTTGGATCTGTTCAACTTCTGCTTCTTTATTTACTGTATTATTTTGTTTACTTAGTCTTCATCTTCCCTAAATTACAAAAATCGGTACACTTTTTTTCTTTCTGAAACAGGTGTATACTATAATAATGATGTTTTAAACAGCCTAGGAACAAAGTGTAGCTCCATTTCATCGTTGGATGCAGGGATCTAGTAGAATGTGTATTTACAATTACATGTAATTGTGTGTGTCTTTCTGTAATGGTTTGTCTTAATATTTTTATTTGTACATGTCCATGGAAGAGTTCCTCTGAATTTGCACTGGGACTGATTTATCTCAGTTACCCTTGTTTTACATCTGTGTAATTACTTTGAAAGCATTGAACTTACGCCGATACAAAATTGCGCTAGTGGTGGATTAGTGTTGCACTTTTGATGGTGCATTTTATTCTGGTTGAAATACTCTACCGATCCAGGTGAGGATGAAATGTTGTACTAAGCTGCAAGACATTTTGCTGATTGGGTTCATGCTGCTTATCTGTCAGCATTTCCGTTCTTAGGAGCTGTATTTAATGCAGTTACTTCTGTGTGCCTTGGAAATGCAAAGGAGTGGGGAGGAAAGTTAAAATCAAAATTCCTTGGTTTTCTAGTATTTGTGTGCCAGCTATATCTGATCAAAGTGGTCCTGGAGGTCCTGCACAGTATTTTTGGTAAAGACGTTATTGTGTCCTTGGCTTGAATTGCATTGAAGTGCATTAGCTTTAATAGAAGATTAAAAAAAACCCAAACAAACAAACAACAGAGTCCGCCTTTAGACTCTTCTCATTTTTCCTATCTGCTTTGAAGCAATGAATTAGCTTGTTAAAAGGAAAGCATAGGCTGATGTTACCAGAAGGTGGTTTGTGTTACCAGAAGGCGGAGGGTGCTCGTGGCATTCAGAATAAATAAGTAAAATGCATGGGCAGGATGCGCCTGCAGTTTTATCTCCATGAGCCGTTCGCAATCCCCGTGTTCCACTCATCTCTGAAATCCGGACCTTAGAGGTAATGGAAGGAGACCGGCTGATAGTCCTCGAATAAGCCAGCCCCACATACCGTCCTTTTGTTTCATTTTGAAAAACTCCCTATCGGAGGGAGGCAGTTGCAGAGCCTGCGTGCTGTCATGCAGATCTGGAGGACGTTCTTTGATGCCGGGGCCTGGTGTTGCCATGGTCTCGGCTGCGTGGCTTATCCGCTCATCCTGGGACCTCTGGCTTCCCTGGCTTGTAGTTGTCAGGGCGCTCCTGGCCTGGCGCCAGGAGCGGGAGGCTGTGCGGCCGGAAGGGGTGCCGTGCCAGCGCTGAATCAGCTGTTTCCCCCCCCATCCCTTCAAGATTAGGAAAGCAGGTGTTACGTCTCATTTTGAGAATTTATTGTTATCTGTTGCTCACGCTTTAGAGACCACTCTGCTTACCCACCTAATAGCCAAATGCAAGCTAATAGTCTGTACAGGCCATTGAAGCCTAAAATCCTGCTAATTCCTTCCTCTAATGAATAATCCCTGATCTCTGTATGTGCTTTGACTACAGAAGGGCTAATTATGAAATTCATTGTAAGGAAGATTTTGAACTCGTGATTTCTGTGCCTGAGATTTGTAAATAAATAATGCGTCTGCATGTATACCATGTACAAAGTATAGCTTTCATACAAGAAATTAAATATCCCTGAAGAAATTTAGTTAAAATGAATGGGATTGTAAAACATTTCTTTTGCTCGGTGGATTAATCGCTCATAGTTTAGGGAATAGGTTGCCGTTCTGTATGAAAGGTCATTGGTTTTAACCCTTACGAGAGACATCATACTTTGTGCGAGTGAGTACATTTGTTAATGGCTTTGAAGAGAGAAGCTTCTTCCCGCTACAGAGCGGGAGGTGGGATTCTGCACTGGGGCTGGGAGAGCCTCCTACTCTCCCCAGNCCGTTCTGTATGAGAGGTCATTGGTTTTAACCCTTACGAGAGACATCATACTTTGTGCGAGTGAGTACATTTGTTAATGGCTTTGAAGAGAGAAGCTTCTTCCCGCTACAGAGCGGGAGGTGGGATTCTGCACTGGGGCTGGGAGAGCCTCCTACTCTCCCCAGCAGGTAATTCAGAAAAAATGTTACCGTTCCATGCCTGGAAATGTATGGAGATGATAAATCTGGTTCTTTGGGTTTGAAGAATGCTTGTAAGAAACAGGTCTAGTGATCTTTTCATTTCAAAGTTAAAAAAAAAAAAAGGAAAGGAAATATCTAAGCAACCAAAGTATTGGGGTAGAGATGTTGCATAAATTATAATGAGCACCAGAGGACACAGGATGTGTTCATTCCCAAGCTGCATGATTATTTCGTGTTGTGAAGGGTTAGCTTTTCAATTGCAAAGCTTAATCACTTTTCAAATGAATATTTCATAACAGTTATTTTTTCATCAAATATACAACGGCATGCTTATTTTGTGCCTCATGTGGTAGACATTAGTTTTCAGCGGCTTTAAATTCCTTGTATTTCCTCTCATCTCCTATTCTTGTTTTCAGCCATGGATGGGCAAGAAAATATTTGTGAATGTTTCCTGATGAGTGGCTAATCTTGTGGCTGAGAGCTAGGAAGAACCCAGAAGTTTTAGTAAAATTAGTCCCAAATTCTTAAAACATTCTAATTTATTTCATGCTGAGTGCAGCTTATGTGACTGATTTAAAGTATTTTAAACTTAATTTAAAATGAAAACACAACTGTTAGAGACCTCTGCCACTACTGGTAAACCCTGTTCAGTGATACAGCATCGCTGTAGTGCTCTCTTACTACTTTTTCCTCCTGGATGATTAAAGTTATAATAAAAATGCATTGTCCTTCATACGGCTTATTTTTGCTGGAAGAGTTGGGCGAGGGGGATCTATATAGTTGCATATATACCTCTATAGTGACCTGTATAGGTATTTGAGAATTGTCCCGGCTCAGGGCAAATTTTGGATGGCAAGGAGGTGGTGAGATTGCCCCATTACGTATCCTTCGTACTCTGGGTTGGGGTTAGCACTGCTAAGTTGGCTCATGACTGCTTTCTGGATCTCTTGAGTGCTTTGGTAGATGGATAAAAATTAAGCAAACTTGGAGGTTTTGAATTATACTAACAGGCCAAACTGGCTTGAAAATAGGAGAAATGCAAAGCTGGCCTTAAGGCACCCTCACTTCTTTTTCTGTTCATGTATTCAAGAATTCTTTTGGTACCCACCTGCCCAGTCTGTTCAAAATTAAAATGTATTTTTCTTTGAAGTATGCAATAAAAGAAATATTTATAAAAATATCAAGTGCAGTTTTGACTAGTCAGGCTACTTATTTTTCTTGTCTAGTTATTTTGTTCTCATACTTTACAGTATATTTCGTAGTGCACTTTGAAGCCTACAGAATATAGTATTTGCCTTTTTTGTCCTTCAAAACAAAAATAATAAATCTCTGAAACTTTTAATCACATATATAAGGAACAAGATAGTCTGGAATTGAGACTAGTGCAATGCATTGTGCCTGCCCCCACGTATACTGAACCAGTGGTATGAATGTAAAGGCTGTACGCAACTAATGCTTTTTCTGGAAGAACTATTTCAGGGGATTTTCCACACTGGTCTATAGTAGACAGTAACGTTCAAAATTTATGTGCACTCAAATCTTTCAGATCTTGGGCAGGCTGTTTAATGGTAGTTATACCAAAGAGTTACCTGTTGTGTTTGACCTCTTTTCCCTTTCGCGTGTAGCGATGCCACATTTGCCAAATGGCCTACATGTGTGTGTTTTTGACTCGAATACAGGATCTGGAAGCTTCTCGTGACACAGTTGCTGTTGTGTTTGTGTAAGTACAAGTCGCTTTCTTTTGTCTCTTGTCCATGTAGTTGGAGTTGACTATGGGACCATTTAAAAAAGGAGTAATTTTTTTCTGTTCTTCAATTTGCACTTGATAGAGAAACCCAGGAATGGTTGGATGCTTTCTGAACAGCGTAAGGTCTGTACTGTTAAGCCTCATTATTACATGCCTGCCTAGAATTTTTTTTTCATTTTCTCTCTGATTTACAGAATATTTTGTAACAGCCACTTCCCATGTCTTTCTGTACATGTAGAAGAAAATATGTCATATGCTAAATTTACTTGCGATCTATGATTTTATTCCCGAATGTTGTGCCCTCTAGGGTTTTGGGGGAGGCGGGGTTCACTTTACAGTTATTTTTTAAATCCGTAATTGTCCATACACTTAAATGGTTTCTGAATAAGAAATACAGCTAGCTGTCAGATGCCTCGAACACAAATACCCATCAGGCACACAGATATGTGATAACGACTTAGGAATTACTGACTCTTCCAGTTATTATTTGGTTGGTGTGCATAAGCTGCAGGTCCATAATACATCCTTCCTCTACACTGTCACACAGAGAATTCGGGCGCCTTTAGAATTTCATGTTCTTTAGTGCATAAAACAATCTGCAGAAATAGTTGCCTTGCTGTTAGGAATTAGGTAGTGTTGGGTTACTGCTGTTAGTACTCTGATGATACAAACAAAATAGAGTTAATCTATATGACCTAAGAGGGAGGGAGCTGACCTCACAAACATCAGCAAATTTCTTCTCACAACAGTCCTGAGAGGTAGGAAGTTGTATTATTACTATCCCTGCTGAGTATCTGTGGCACAGAAAGATTAATTGATTTGCCCAAGGTCATAGAGGAAGCGAGAGGCAAAAATGGAATTGCATCCAGATATTCTGCGTCCTGGTCAGATGCCTTAATTACAGGACCATAACCCCTTAATATTTGTGATTTTGTTTGCTTAACTAGGTGTTCTTCGTGTGGTATCTTAAAAGCCTTATTTTGCCTTTTTATAATCCTTAACCAGTGTGCCTTTTGTCCTGGATAGAAACTTGGTGAAAAGGATTTTTAGGGACCTCAGGTTTAAGTGCCATATGTTCTTTCATATACATTAACTTAAAGATTATAGATAGTTGTGCCTTGTTTCATCGAGTAAATCACAATGCTGAAAATGCAATATAAGCAAAATAATTTTTTTTTAAATTAATATCTTTTCCCCCCAATGTTTTTGTGGGAGAGAATTCATCACAATAACTGATTAAACTGTCAAAAGAATATTAGCTGTTAGTCGTGTGTTGATTCATTATATGCCTTCGTGTGTTTGGACTCATTGTGCTCCACAGCGAGCAGGAGATGGGGCTGTCCAAGGGGAGCACCGTAGTGACCATTAGCAGTTGATTAAAAGGGAAGTATATGCAGCGAGGAGCTGCTCATAAATTACATCCTTCCAGCTGGAGTTTATCTGCATAAAAGGAGCTGCCAGCATCCTCATTTGTTCATTTGGCATCTGAAAACATTCACGTAGTCAAAAAGCATTCAGTAGTAGTCTGCAGTAAGTGTCCACACGCTCTTGCCTTGTACATACTACAGGTACATGAACTACTCGTGGGGACTTCATCCCTTCCTGAGCCCTGTGAGAGAAGGGGATGTGGAGCAGCTGCTGGGACTGGCCCAGGCACTGGCCTGCCCCCGAGGTCTCACTGCTTGTGGGACCATACAGGAGGTTCCATCTTTCCGGTCCAGACAGCAAATGATTTAGCTACGGGGAAGTCTGCGTTAAGTCTTTGCAGCTCGTGGTCAAAGTGGGTTTTCAATCACTAGCCCAAGGCACGCACTTACTATATAGAGTGCCTTGATGTGGTGCCCTGCTTTGCCACAGACACGTTTGAACCTCAAACGCATCTCCTAGCTCTATAGATGCTAGAGAACAATAACGTAGAATGATTTTTTTTCTTCATTCAGTATTTATATTCAGTTTCCCTTTACTCTAAAAAGAAAGTACTGAAAAGTTACATGAAGTGAATTCAAGTCAAAGGTGTTTAACGTATGGGAAGGAAATGAAGCTTAGATTTCAAGCGGTGATCAATGAAGTATAGTATTGTATGATCATTACCGAGCAATAAAGCAGGAAAGGAATTATCACAAGGATGTATATGCCATTCATCGTACCCTTTTAATACCTCTTTTTCGTGCTTGCTTTCTTTTTATTGTCTCCTGTGTCTTATATTCTTTGATCCTATGTATGGGAACGAAGTTCCCTCCTCTCTGACATTTTCACCTACTGTTATACAATACCAGCTTAGAAGAGTACTTCACGGGAAGAAAGTCTATATACTTTCTGCTTTAAAACTTTGAATAGAATTAAAATACCTTACGCTTTAGGTTTTATAAATTTTGTGAGAAATACTGCTATGTCGTGTTTATTCTGAGCACTGTTAGAACTTCAGTGGCTTTGCTGAAAAATGAACGTATTGAAAACTAGGATAAAACGTCAGCATCGTACTTTTTGCTCTAGATTTGCTGTAAGTGAAAAATATCATAGTATCAAAACATACTGTACCTTTACCTGCTACGGGAGGATGACAGTAGGAGACATGAGGGTTCTTCAATACTGTTTTCTTTGTGCCGTGATCAGTGACCAAGACTGCCAAACGTTTATCTCTGTATATCATACAAAAGTAATTAAGTACCCGTGAGTTGTTGTGTACATAAAGAGAGCCTGAGATGAAAGAAGCAATTGTTATAAATGTCCTCTTATGGCCTCTCAGGCCAGCCTTCCCCAAATTTTGACACGCTTTGCTCAGATCTGATGTTGATGTCCAGTAAAACCGGACATCAGTCCCTGGAGTGATGCATCACGGCAATCCTTCTGTGGAGGCAGCGTGGTTAATAATAATAATAATAATAAATTCAGGGCTTGCAGCACAATCTTAAGCAACGCAAACTGAAACGTAAGTTATTAAAGTTTCTGTTTGACAGTGAGCAAATGCACAAGACCTGTTCTCAGAAGGAAGGGTGACTCAGCTGCATTCTTGAATTGATGTATCAGGCTTCAGTGACATCCTAAGATTTGACGACAGGTCTATTAAGGAGGAAAAAAAATAGTAATTTATAATTTCTGGGATAATTTAGTACTTACTATTATACTCTAGAAGGTGGGGTTTTTTCGTGGTAAATAGCATTTAAAAGATATTTACAGTGTCATTTCAAATGAACAGAACTCTGAGGAATCTGCCTTGAAATGTTCTTAATTAAGATGCAAAGAAATTTATCTCAGTGCACTGTGTAGATATTAATCAGCGTAGGTGGAAAATGGGAACATACATGATTAGCGATAGTATTTTACCTTCAAACCTTGAAAACGGCTTAAAATGAAACCCTCTTAAATCCCTTGTCACCCCCAAACAATATAACACACCATTTTGACTCTCTAATTACCAAGCTTAATTTGTTAATTTCAAAGGGGAGCACAGCAGCCTATAAAGGCTCGCAGGACTCTTTTGAAAAGAGCAATGCGGTATAATTAAAATGATCAAGTGGATCTAATTCTGGTTGGGGGGAGGAGATGTCTTCCCTCGTAAGGTTACTTCAAATTGAATTGGAGTTGGCATATATAGCCTTTAATGAGGTAACATCCCCAGATAAAACATCTGACTTGCTGTTTATTTTAGTCTACGCTTATTTGCAGGCTTTTATAGTAAGAGAGCTCTGTCTAATGGTCCTACCGACCCAAGTGCGGCTCCCAGCGTAGCAACTGGCCTGCTGCACAGCTTTGGGAGAGCATTACGCTCTTGATGGTGAAATTGGTTTATGTATGGTTCTGATGCATCCATCACTGTGACAATTATGCTTGAGAAAAAAGCAAAACGTGGAAGTGATGCTCCTTGTATCCCTTTCCATGGATAGCGGTGGTAAAAGCATCAAAGAGGACATTTCCTTCCGCTGTTCGCCTCCACGGAGCAGCTGTGTCGTAGCCAGGGTTAAGTTTCAGTGGGATTTTGGACAGAATTTGTGTAGTAAATATTTTCCAGCCATATTTTTCTGGGCTAATACAGATGTGATTTCCCATCTCCCAAAATGTTACTGTTCATTGAGGGGGCTGACAGTGCCCGGCTGGGGGGCAGGTTTTGGGGGTGGGTTTGATTATTTGTTGGTTGATTGTGGAGTTGAGGGGCTGCTGGTTGGTTTGGTTTGGTGTGCCCCCCCGCACGCCTCCAACGTGGGTTAATAAGCATCATTCTGGGCTTTAAACTCCTGTATGAATATAGTTCTGTCTGTTCCGCGTTAAAGATAAATACTTAATCTGGGTAACTTCCTAATCAAAACACTTCAGATTTGACTACAGTAGGAGGTTTCTTGGTTTGTTTTAACTCTTCTGGGTGTTTCATCTTACAAAGCCCTGTAATAATAAAGCCATATGAATCCTCAGCTTATTATTCATATTTCTCAGCGTGCCACAAAGGAAGCATTATGGAGCCTTGCGTTTTAAAATAAAACGTTCTGTACAAAAGAATGAAGGTTCTCTAGCAAAGAGCCTTGATGGTGGGTGCGGGTGGCCGGAGGGTAGCGGGGACAGGGAGGGAGTGGCTGCCCGAGGGATGAAGTCTGGGGGGCTTGGTGCAGCTCTCCTTGTGTTTCTGAGCAGACCTCTGCACTTACACCCCCACCCTGTTTTGGTCCGTCTCCTGGTGGAGTGGGTAGGCTGTAATTAATAGATATTTGAGCACAGAGGAGACAGAAGCGAGTGCCTGACAGGTGCTTCGCTTCCGAGCTCAGTGGTGGTTTTGTATAGAAAGGCAGTACTAATTCTGTGACCAGTTGGTATCACCTGGGAGAGCAGAGGTTAATGTTTCAGAGGAGGAGGAAAAGCTGTTTGTATGCAAGTGACATTGAAAGGAGATATGAATATTTTAATACCCGTGGTCAAGGCCAGTGGGTTGTACTACACGCACATGTTCCATTTTGGCTGGACCCCTTCTGAGCGCCTGTTGTCTGAACTGTAGAAACGTAGCAGAGGTCTACGTTAACAAGTGCATTATAATGCTCCTCTCTTCCTTTTCTCATGTACGTAGTAAAACTTTTATAAAAGAATGGTGCGGAAAGAATTTGGTAATGATACGTGGCCTCTTACTGTAGTCATCTTAGCAAAGATTACTGTTGCCTGTGACGTCTAATGTGATTGTAAACTAAGACTGTACTTCTTATGCAGATCAACAAATGAATGTCAGTAAAATAACGGCATCTGTAAAGGGTTTGGGATTGTTCCTAATATTGTTGTTTCTGTTCATCTTGAGCAAGTTAGCAGCATTTGCAACAGAAAGCAAGTCAAGAGTAAGCGTGAAAAGGAACCCTCCTGCTTATATGGTGGGGTTTTTTTTTCCCTTTCTTAGCTTGATTTTATTGTATTGCAGTCAAGAAGGACAGAGTTAAAGAAACAGTGATTCTGTCTACAGCATTCTGAAACAATTACTTTCCCACTACTCAGTAAGAAGCTGAAATAAGTAGCTGCAGTAAAACAAAAGGGGGGACAATATTAGTAAATATTTCTAATATGCTGGTCCTGCATCCATCAGCCATTTATTAGGAGCCTTTGGTGTCCAGTGTTCTCTAAATTATTTGTATAAAATATTTGAAAAGAAAAGAAGCACAGTTGGATGGAGATGGGAAGTGCAAATTATGAAACAGAAGTATAAAATATATCTGTATAATTCAGTAGATATAATATTCAGTGGATTTATAATTTGGCTGTAGATCTATAATTCAGTGTAATGTAATTATTTCGTGCATTCTGTGGTTTTTTTCATTTCTTGTGTGCAATTGGATGCGGGTAATAACAAGAATAATGTTCAGAACTCTGCCTCTTAATGGTGAAAAGCCTGTACTTGTTGATAGGAGAAATGCCGTGTAAAACAAGTGAATGACACTAAATTTGAAGTATTTTCTTTTTTGTTTGGTTGGTTTGGGTTTGGGGTTTGATTTTTATTTTTTTTTTGGTGGGTTTTTTGGGGTGGTTTTTTTTTTTGTTTTGTTTGTTGCTTTAACATGTCTAGCAACTCCCGAGCCAAGTATGTAGAAGCCTTTACCCTCGTAGGTCAGATTCCAGCAAAGCCGTGTTGCTTTTATAGAATAATGCCATACGGCAAACTGACTCAGCTTCAAGCACTGCATATGGTCCCGAGGGGAGAAATTACCCATCCAAATGACGGGTGGATGGCAGGCACGCAAGTTAGGATGTAGCTGCAGCGTGCTCATATTCTGTTTCACTAGGGCTGCAAACATTCAAAATAGCTGCTTGGTGTATTTGAATTTGATCCTCATAACAGTAAGGAGCATGAGGGGATTGGAAATAAAATAAGAACAATAGCTATTTCTCTTTACGCTCCTTCTGTAAAGTACTTCTGATACATTGAAGGGAATTAATGTCTTTTGGCATGGTTTATTTCATTTTCCAGAGTGGATCTGGTAAGTGAATGGGAATCAGATAGAATTATAATAGCCCATTTCTCTTTCCTAAATAAAGTTTGGTGTGCTCATATTAACTCATATGTCAGTAGTTGCTTAGTTCACATGAGTAAAAGTTTATAACAGCTAGAAACTTGACTGTATTTTCCTCATACTGGAGGTTTTCTTGGGAACCTACAGCGGTAAACAGTCCTGGTTGGGTTTCAGTCCACGTTAGATGAGTAGAACAGCAGAAAGTGAATTTGCTTTGAAAGAAACAATAAGTAAATATCAAGCGCTAAATGAGGTGTTCCAAACCGGAGTGAACATTTTGGGGAAAAACCAGCCATTTTGTTAATTTGACAGTTCTATAATATATACTGTGATTACCATGAAATTTTAGTGAAACCAGTAATGTTGTTTGATAATTAATTTAGCTAAAGTGCATTAGCGGTAACCGCCCTGCAGTCTTGTAGTCCTCAAACACTGTCACTCTTCCTGCCTGTTTGGGTTTTGGGTTTTTTTTTTTAAGTAACTGTATGGCTTTCTTACTGTACAATTATAATTTGGGTGAGCTGACAGGGTGCTCGCTGGTCGTTGTCTAAAGGAAATTACGCTTCAGTCAGTGGCAGAGTCAGCGTGGTTGCTGAAGGATTGAGGCTGGAGTTGGGGCGTTCAGTGGAGGGCTGAGACTTTGGATGTGAAGAAGGCAATGAAGTTCTTCCAGGAGTGCTGCTGAAATTTGAGAGGTTCAGTAGTGGCACTGCGATTTGCTCGGTCTCCTCCATTTAATCTCGGTGGCTTTTCTCTCCCTGGCTGGTCTAATGCAGCTGTCTGTCGGCCAGGTCGTGAGAAGCCTGCTTGTTGGTGCTGGGGTCTGAGAGTCCAGAGTCCAGGCTGCTCTGCAGCAGCCCTGCCAAGGTGTGCCCGTGCCTCATCCATGCGGTAAACCCTCACGAAGCCGTGAGATGGATTGTGCCGTGTTGCTCCTGTCACAGGCATGACCAGATCTTTCAAGTGATATTTGCTTTAAAGAGCAGTTTATTGAAGAATGGATATGCTGCTTTGTTTTGCTTGCATGCAATTTAATTTCCTGCGCATCCAGTCTTGATTTTTATAACCAGGTGCATGCTGACAAGTGAAACCCTTGGGTTCAGTTGCGTGCATAACTATGTTGACTCCTCCCAAAATCTTGGAAAGTGTAAAAATGATAGAGTTACTGTCTAACTCTTAGGTTTTTAAGAATTTGTCTGCATGTGTGAGCAGTGTTGGAACGTTAAAGAATTTACATCACCTGTTGAGGGACAGTATATAATGTGCCGTTCATATTGCTTTGGATTTTTAACTGGAAAACCAGTTTTTGTATTCTGTGTGTGGTATGATCTTGTCAAATCCTCGAATTAACTGAGATAGAATATATTTCCATTTCTAAAGATTTATACTGGAATTAGAAATTTGTTGGTATTGTAGGGAGTAACGCAGGTTTCAGTGCAAGCTGAACCATTGTCATCTTCACAGTCTTGAGTAAACAACTGAACCATCCTGGAAACTTCTGTGAAGAAATGGATGTAATTGAAAAAACATTATGCATTTGCACCAGCTTTCTCAGTTTTCACTATTCATGAAGGTAGCAACCTTTCCCCCAAATTTCACGTGCTGTGTTTCGAAATAACACCGTTGTATGCAAAATAAATTATTTTTTTTAATGAACCTGTTCAGAGCAGTGTTGTTTATTTTAATAAGCAAAGTCTTGTAGACACTGAACTATGAAACCTAGGCTGTAATAATCATTCAGTGCCCTTTCCCCCCTCCACACGTTGCACGCTGTGTGGTTCTTTCAAGTGCTTGCGGTACGTATTATTGTGACTGCAAACTATTTAGATTCTCTCCACATCTGTTGTTGCATTGACCTCCTGTATTATCTGTACTCATTCTTCTTTTGTTGAAAAAATACTCAGTTCTCTAATTTCAGTATAGCACCAGCTTGAAGTAGTGTATTTTCTGCTTACTGAAGTAAGGCTAAAAGCTGATAAGAGAGGTCTTTAAAATCCTATTTTAGACTGAGTACTAGATTATATGCTCGAAAGGAAGTGAATAGGTATCTTTTACTGATGACAACCAGGACAGATGGAACTCACTTTCTAGGCTAACCTAGTTTTTTCAGGTTGCTTTCAAAAAAGCACTGCATTTGCAACCATTCAAAGATATTACTGACCAAATCCATGGAAAGGGAATTATTTGTATAAAAGGCACAACAATAAATGACTATTTAAAAGGAAAATAACGCTATTAGTTTTTTATATTTAATTCCCCCCACCCCCCACTTAATTTGATTTCATTTACTGCTCAAACCTGCCTCATTAGAACCTAAGAACATCTCTAAACTATCCTGGACTCTAGAGTATTTTATTTAAATTTTAGGCAGATGGTGGAGAGAGAGGAGCAAGGCTTTCTATATAAATTGCAGAACGAGATGGAAGAATTTGCTAGTTCTGGTTTAATATCTGCATTGAAAACCTGTGTGTTTTAATTTCCAAACGTTTTCAAGTTCTGCTGACTGCTTAATATCCAGTACTGGTGCTGTTACATATTCGTAGAGTACTTGATGCTCTTACGTACCGGTTACTGTGAATATTGGGTGACTGGTAACTCCTTCCTCTTTCTCATCTTGAGAACAGGCTGGTAATTGTTGAGAGCCTTTGGGTTGCATGTTCCTGTTTCCAGTCAGGACACACCTAATCAAGATTTTTTTTTTTATTTTATTTACATACTCCCACATTTCTGAAAGTCTGGGTACAGTTAGCATCACACAAAATGCATTTTCTTTTTTTTTTCTTTCTTTCTTTTTTTTTTAAGAGACACTGATGTTTCTTTCTGGAAAGGGCAGGGGACTGTTTGGACTCTGAGCTCTACTGCGTGTCTGTCTTTTCCCTCAGCATTAGTTGGAGCTGGAAGGTGGCTATTAGTGTGTCTGCACTATTACTCCCTTGTGCTTTTCTAAGGCTGGTGATATGGTTCCAAAAATCTGGCAAAACCTGTCTTTTTCGGGAAATTGTTAAACTCATTCCTGAAGTATAAGCATTGTATAAGCAATAAAGCTAGGCTATTGTGTGTTTTCATCCATCCTGGAAAAGCACACATCAGCACATCTGGCTACACATCTTCTGTTGTAGTCTGACAATGCTGCGTTGTTGATGGGTATGCCCTCCCCTTCTGTGTGGTCGGTCCTTATCTCAAGGTATTCACACAAATGCTGGACAACTGTGTGTCTAGGCCTTCATCAGATGATTCCTAGTTTGTGTTACCTAGAGGGTGGGATTTTGAGCAGGTTGCTTTGATGGTCAAGAGAATTAGGAGCTTGATTGTCTGGGCCTGGTGGTGGGTTCACGAGAAAGTTCTTGTGTGTCTGTTTGTACAGAGCTCATTTATTGCCAATATTAGTCACTCCCTTTTGGACACCCATTACGACTATTCACTGAATCACAGGCATGTTTTTCTGTTGGCTTCCTCGTGAACTTCCCAAGCTTATAGGTGGTTCCTGTGAAGACTTGGTACCTTTGTCTCAGCGTTATCATGAGGAAGGCTCAATAGTGGCTGACAGAGTTGAGTAACTAACTTCTTTGCTGCAGTCATGATACAGTTCTTGAGGGAGGAATAAGCTTTCATGTAAGATGCTCTTCTTGCCAGTCGACCGAGAGAAATTATACCTTGAAAGATACATTTCTGGTGCATATAGTTTACATTTAGCTGACCACAGATTTCATTGGCGGGGGGGTGGGGTGGTGAAGAGCTGATTTGAGCTGAAGAATTATGTAGTGGCTTTTAAGTGTATCGGGAATCTCTTCCTTGACATTTGCAAGCTCAGTGCTGCTCAAAGGATCTTCTTCACCTTGAAGCAGGGTTGTGTGAACATTCTCTCTTGCTTAGCATAGTAGTAGTGTGTCTATGTAAGTAAACCAAGCAAGGGTCTAAGAACATCATTCCTAAATTGAATTGCATCTCTGTATTGGACAAATTTGAACTTTTCTGTTCCAGGAAAAGAATCAATAACATCAAATTAGGGAATCACCTCTTTTAAAACCTGCCGGCTTAGATGATAGCGTGTTTGGAAGAGCCAAAAAGCCCTCAAAACTCCACAGCCCACAGACCAACAGGAAGGGAGGGGAAAGGTGACTGCTTATGCAGGCATAAGCAAGATCGATATTTCCACTGGCAGTTTAAATAACTTGGCTGTTGAACTTGTTTATGAATGTAGAAAGGTGAAAAGGCCAGGACTGCTGTAAAATCCCTTTCTCTCTGTTGACCTCTTGAAAGAAAGGTATAGTACACACTGTTTTGTTTCAGTCAGAAGGCAGTGCTCCCGTGCTCTGCCTTAATGCCAGTGAAGAGCTCTGACACAATCCTGTGTGTGTAGGGCCCATAAGGCAAACTTACCTAGGACGCTGAAATAAGGGGGGCAGGGGAGGGGATGGACGATGCCAAACAAAAAAACCCAAAACACTCCAAACTCTCATTTCTCATCCTCTTTAGGAAAAATCAGAATTTATTTAAATAGATAACTCTGTGTGAGTAGCGCGCAGGCTGCTAGACCTCCCCTAATATTGTTCACATAAAATACCCATCAGCTGCATCCGCTTTACCTATAGGAGGCTGAAAAAGGAGGCATTTGTATTAAAAATAAAAAATAATAAAAAATGCTCAGAGTTGTTTCCACCGTTGTTTGTGTGCTTATGTTCTATAAGCACTTGTTAATGCTGTCATTTCCCCATGTGAATATTTTATATGGGCATTGTACAGTGACCAACACTTGACTTTGCTTTCCTGTAGTTGGTACGTTTTATCTGTTCTCCTCAAATTGTTATTTCTTCCAAGACAGGAGAAGGAACAGTACTGTTGATGGGTGCTCTGGCAGTTGGCTTTCCTGTGAAGCTACGAGAGGTTGTAAGAGCTGAGTGAAATCCATGTAGCTACTTTGCTGTTGCCAGCCTCTGTATTTTTAGGCTGTGGCTCTCTGTCGATTGCATCCAGGCAGTATCACTCGGGGGCAAGGAGTGATAAAACCTTCTTACCAAATACTTTTTTTTTTTTTCTTCAGACTTTCATTTCCATCCGTACAAGGACTTTTTTTATGGTCAGCAAAACACTGTGAATTTGGGCTAATGTGTGTTGTGCCTTTTGTGTTTCAGGATTTTAAGCTATGGGGTATTTTTAGAGTGAAGAGGTGGACAAGAGCTTTGTCTCCTGTTTGAACAGAGAGGTTCAGCATATTGTTTCACTAGTTACAGATTTACCATAGGAAGAGGTAGGTAGGACTAGCAGATCAGTGCTAGCATTCTCCTAAATATTTAGAAAAATAAATGGCAAAAAGGAGGAATACGTTTGAAATTTCTGAGTAGTTAAGACAATTTATATAAGGAAATCTAAGCTTCAGAAATATAAGGAAACACGTGCTTCTTTGCTGGAGACAACATAAACCCTAGAAGAAGTAGAAATAAATCTTTGAAGTGTAATTGCAAGGCAGTCTTCTCCCATTTAATTGATATTTAAATATTGGCTAACATGGATCTTTGCCATTTAACTGACACTAACGGCCTTGGTTAACTTGGTTTTGAGCTTTTGATTTTATTACAGTGGTTTGTTTGTTTTACGTTAATTTCACTTTAGTACTTGGATCCTTGTAAAATACATTTTTTTTTCTTTTCAAAAACAGACATCAAACATCCAGAGTATCTGTTTTGTTTTAATATTTAAACATTTACACACATCTTGGGCATAATTGTATACGCATTTTATAGCATGAAAAAGCGAACCATATTGATTGTAAATCCTAAACATCTGCACTGCAAACAAAAACCATGCTTTTTTTGTGCACCTTGCTTTTTCTAAGTTTTTCTTCTCATCATACTTCAAATATTTCATTTTTATTATGTAATTGCTGGCATTACTTTTGGCTTATCCCACGCCTTTTTTAATTTTTATTTTATTCCTTTAAACAGTTACTCTTTTCTCCCCATCTGTTCTCTGCATCGATAACTTGTTTGGAATAAACAGACCTTAAAAGAGGCGCTTTGACCACGAGTCTGTTGCCACTACAATCGCATAGGTGCAGCGAGCGGCGCACGGCAGCTGAGGGCTTCTGCTGGAGCAGAGTGGTCTTGTCAGCATCCGTGTCATCCCCTCTCCCCTGTGCGGGCACACCACCTTACCGTAAGGCGTGAGCTTGCGAGGGGCATTCCAAATCTGTAGTTACTGTCCGTGGACACGCGGTCGCCGTTGGTACCCTGCACTGCCACTGTAGCAGTCTACAGGGGAGGGTAGATGACTCCTGGTGCGCAGCAACTTGTTCACGTGCCCGTACTTTGCTTTCCAGGGTGGGGCACTGGAATTTAGTTAGGTGGCTTCTAATTGTCTTTGGAATAGGCATATAGAGAAGGGCTTTCTGCCCTGAAAGCCGTGTACCGCCTGTACTGCATTGATGTCAATCAGCTGTTAATGATAGTGGCAGCTGTATTTTAGATGCATTGGAGTACCACTGGCAAAAGGTTCCTACACACACACACGAGTCAGTATTCTAGTTCTTCTGTAAAGCAATCCATACGTTTACGTTTCTTGGTTTTAGCAAGCTTTTGAGATTGTCACAGTATTTTAATTAGCTGGGAGAGTGTTCACTGCAAAGGAAATGACTGCACATAAAGCTTCTTCACATCAGCAGCAACATTCTGCTGCCTCAAGACACCTGGATATGGTGCTCATCGTGCTGTCCAGTGGGAAGAAATGTTCCAAAATTTGCCAAGCAGAAGAATTAAACACAACCTCATTTCTTTTCTCTCTGTCCAGTTGCCGTCTTTTATCCATCAGTAATCTCAACTGTGGTTGAATTTATGATTATATATTTGCATTTTCATTCAATCTTTTACCAACTGTTCTTCACCCAGAGTTTTTGGGGGGCTTAGGGGTGCGTTTTTTGTGATCATATGTACGGATTCTTGTATACAGCTNTTGAATTTGTGATTATATATTTGCATTTTCATTCAATCTTTTACCAACTGTTCTTCACCCAGAGTTTTTGGGGGGCTTAGGGGTGCGTTTTTTGTGATCATATGTACGGATTCTTGTATACAGCTGTAGTTAAAAGGCACAGTGAACTCACAGTGAGAGAGAAAACATCAGTGTGCTGCCACTGCTCATTTGTTGTACAGTTTTGGTTGTGATGGAACATCTGATGAAGTTGCCACACAACAGAGCAGCTTTAGAGCTGCCTGAAGAAATTTCATTCTCTGTCATTTCTCTTCCTTTGCTCCTTGTGATCTTCCACAAGCTTAGTCTATTAAAATGACACAAAAAGCCTGTTTTGATCCGTTTAGACACTCAACTGTGAGGACGTCATGTTCGGACATGTTGAACTAGCTGTTGTAGCAGAAGAGTGATGGAAACCAAGGACCACTGTAGGCAGCTGGGTCATATAGAGCTTTCCATAGATTGACTGAGCTCAGTCTTAAGACCGGTTGCCTTACCTGCACCTGCTCTGCTGTGTTTGGATAGCTGCTCCGGTATTTACCAAAACCCCCCTCTTCTATGTTTTTGCTTTTCTTTCTATACATTTGTCTTTTAAGTAGACTGTCTGCAGTTTTCACTGTGAGCTATTGTCTGTCAACACTAATTAGGCTTCTGTAACAGGTAGGAATTAGAGTGCATCTGGACTTTGAGCATTTTAAGTGATGCAACGGTGTTGGTCAATTCTGATGTTTGATGTGTCAGTGGGTAAGAACTGCTGTATTTTTTGTTGCTCCTCTGTTTTTGTTTCTGCATGAGAGGTGCGTGTTCCTCCTCTGTTGAATTCGTTGGCCATATTTGTTAGCGCTGCCTCAGACTTAACTAGGTCAGCGTGCTACAAACAAACATTACATGGCATGAAATGTGGATGTACAGCTGCCTCCTGTGCTTAACGTGCTGTCTCCCCTCCCAGATCCAAAACAAAACCCCCAGACTCTTCCATTTGAAGTTATTTCCTTGGCAGTATACACAATATTCATAAATTCCTTCAATATTCTCTATGTTGTAGAATTTAAAAAGTGAATGACTGAGATCTACAGATGACATATTTCTTCAGAAATCACTTAGATATGGCTGTTGAGTTCAGTCACATATCAGAAACTACATTTATAAATGACACATAGAATTCATAAATATATTTATAAAACATGGGGTTTAGGCTTAACTGATGAAGTCCCACAAGTGTAAGTGTGGAATCCTAATCACTGTTTACCTTCTTTAACTGGTCTTTATCTGCTCTAGAGGGTTTTTTAAGTAATTAAGTCTTTAAAACAGATTCTCTCTCTGAATAACAAAGAAGGAAAGTGTCTTGAGAGCACCTGTATCTTTGTGTTTCCTGATACAGAAGCATCAATGAAGTAATGCAAAGTTTCAGGGGACAGTACCACCGTACAGGTTTTTTGGTTGGTTGGTTGTTTTTGTGACAAACACTTTTTTCCTGTTGAAAACAATTTTTGAAAAAATATTTCTTTTTATACATACAGTATTTTCATATGGTGCTTACTTACATGTTAGATGCCTGTGTTTTTATTTGTGTTGCTTTTGACTTTAAACACAACGTAAAGAATTGTACAGTTTCTCGTCTGAGAGTTACAATAAATTCTTTACTCCTTGATCTTAGGCTTACTGAAAATCTTTAATGAGAACAACAGGGGTTTTTTTCAGGAGATACTCTGTTAGTTTTTTGTATACATTTTGATGTAATTTGCTGAAGAAACGTCAATTTGTCTTTAGAAGTAGGTACTGGCCACTTTTGCTTATGGAGCTGGACACTGCCTGAATAGATTCGTAATCTTGTTTTCCAGATATTGAAGACAGTTACCTCATTTAATTTTTGGAAAAGGCATCGTAAGAAAGCTGTCCTCAACACGTACTTGTATTAGAGTGCAAAAATCAGTGTGTTTAAATGTAAATGAAATAGCCAGTTTTGAGCTGGATGAATAATTTGTAAACTGTTCTGGACATCTTGACTCAATGAAAAGTCAAACAAATTTCATTGTAGTACTTCTTACTAGCTTTCTTTTTTCTTAATGTTGTATTTTTACTTCTATGCACTAAATATGTTTTCAAGTTAAGGAAGTTGGGAAATTAGTTTGAAGCTGCATTAACTGGTTTGGGACTATATTTTTGGGGTCACTGGCAGAAATCAGGAGTGCTGATGGGAAGATTTCTTGGTTGTTATAAGGTTAATTTTGAGTTCTAATAGAAGTTTACCTATGAAAATATGAAATAAAATTGATACTCCCCATGGTGCACAAGTGTAACTTGTGTAAATAAAATTCTAGATACTTTGTTTGCTCAGAGATAGGCAGCTTTTTTTGAGTTGCAAAATTTTTCTCCTACTTCAGACTTAGATTGGAAAATACTTTTATGTGACACCCCTTTCAAGAAGCAAGAGAGGGGGAAAATTGAGGCTTTTACATAGCAGGCTGGCAAATTGTAGCATTTCTTTCTAAATATTGTTCGCATTTGTGCTTACAGAAAAAGAAGTGAATCGTAGACTCATGAGATCTAATATGAGAGAGACTGTGTATATTGATGTGTACTGTCTGGTACAAAGTCCCTTGCAATGAATGCAACGGCTGCCATTGACTCTGCTGGGCTTTTTTATCAGACTATATAACAATCTAGTGAGAGAGTTTCTTAAATAGAAGCAGTATAATTTGCTTTTTTTTTTAAACTGCTGTGCGTAAGTGTAGCACTTACTTCAGTATGGCATGGTCAACAGTAAAGTGGGTTTTTTTCTGGCAGTAACTAGGTGTTTTCTTTTTTTAGACAATAGTCTATTTCTATGATTTTAAAGGATTTTTGATTTTTCCTTAACGCAAATTGCAACAATAAAAATTGTCAATGTTTTTGGTCTTGTTGCAACTCTTTACCTCGGAGAAAATACCAAATAATTCTGGAGTAGGCGCGTGCTTCATGACTTAAAAGTTGAACAGACATTATCTGCCTTGTCTGAAACGTGGGAGTTCCAGTTTCCGCTGGATCTGGTTGGGGTATGCCACTTTTATGTACAGATAGCCCAGGAGAAACTAAATTAGTTTGAATTAATTTCTACAGTCTATAGTCTCTTCTGTGTGTCTCTCACTACGGTCCTGACGAATGCAGTTTTAATGCCAGTAGATAATTTGGTTCTGGTGGAAACGAGTGTCATCTGTTAGAAATCCTACCAACTGCAAATTCAAACAAAAATTAAGCATTTTACCGCAAGTCGCTTCACTGCATTAAACCCGCTCGCTCTGTGTTGCTTAACCTAAGCAGCGTCCCAAAGCAGGTGCGTGTATTTTTAAATGCATGTTTGCTCCTTTTCCGTATTTTGCATCCGCTTTCGTGTCGGCGAGAGCGCGGGGTGAGCAGAAGGCGGGCGTAAGGGCCGTGCGGGCTGTAGCAGGAGGCTTGTCCAGTGGGCTCCCATCTGTCAGGGCTGCGCGCTGATAAAGCTTGCGGCAGCTGGCTCGGCTCGCCGCTAATCCATTCATCCCGGCTATGGATCAGAAAGTGGCCTGTCCCCCTTCTCGGAGGCCTGCGGACCTCGGAGAGTTGCCGTAGCCCCTGAGCGGTCCCACTGGACCTGCCAGCAAGTATAATAATAGGGCACGCACAAGCTGGGCGAGGGGCATGTGTGGTGGCTCTAGGGCATTGTGCTGGGGACAAAGCCGGTCCCTCTTGTCCCAGCTGACCTGTTGTGCCTTCGTCAACAGCCGTGTGTTTGCAGTTGAAGTGCTAGCTATGGGTGGAAGATCGTTATTAATGTGTTGCTCGGGAAGGAATGGTGAAGTCCTGAAATACTTTCCTGCGCATCATCCAACTCGGCGCACGCAGCCCATCGAGCAGAGTTAGCCGCTCAGAGCTCCAGATGGCATCGACAACTGTGAGAGACCACGGCTGTACGTGATCTTTCTCCTACTGCTTTTTGGTGTGGGCGTGTTATTGCTGTTACAAATAATTTATGAGTATAGTGGTTATTTAAAACCATGTAGTAGGTTGCATTTCCCTCCCCTGTCAAGGCTACGTAGCTTCTTAACTAACAGAAGTAGTGAGATAATTCCTGCCCTAAAAATTTACAGCCTTTTGTGCACAAAATCTGTCGTTGAGCCTGGAAGGTCTGAGATGAGGATTGTGAACAAGGGGAGATGCAGTAGAAGATAAAAAGTTCAGAGAGAACGGGAATAGGAACATGACATGGGAGCGTACGCGTGGCAGAGCAGCATAAGAGCTGGAACGCTGTAAAATGGGCCGGCAAGTAAGACCTTGTAGGTGAGGGATGTGAATCTTCAGTCATCCGTTAGAAGTAGTGGTTCTTTCTTATATTAAAGGGGACGTGGATGTTCTGGGATGCTTGTGAAACATGGGATGGCCACGCATCTGAACAATAAAAACAAAAGGTGTAGGCAGGAGCGATTAACTGGCTTGTGCCCTGTCACAGTTCCCCGGGTGGTAGAGGGAGCGCATCCTCAGCTGCCGCATGCCTCTTGCAACTGCGTCAATAGATGTATAGGTTTCGTATTTATTTGACTCTTCTCTAAAAAAAAAAAAAAAGGCTAAATCCTGGAAGTCACAAGGTAATAAACAGCTCAGAAGAAATTGGTTTTATCCCACAAAAGAAGTGCCTGCGAGTTTAACATAATCCCAATCTAATGATTGGCATCGGTTGCAGCAAACACCTTTGGGGCAATCCAGAAGCAAAATGGACGCACTGCTACTGCTTGATTTGATTCCCCAGTTGATGATTGACATGACCTTCAGTGCATATGACATGTTAGAAGATGCAGGACACAGCAATTTGAACTGACGTGGAGGATGCAGTATAAACAAAACAAACCAAAAACTGCTCAGAGCTCTGTCACAAGCTTTTTACACCAAAGTTTTGTGGCAAAAAGTTGCAGAGGCTACAAGAAAAGCGGTATCGTATTCAAAACTATCTTTATTTGAACTGAGAGGTGGCTCATCTTCACAGATGAATTGCTTTAAAAGCGTGCTTAGATGAATACATACACAATAACAGGGAATAAATGGATTTTGTTCTCCTTTATGATGAGACCGCTCTTCAGAAGGTATGTTTCAAATGAATCATTGTGTTGAAATCCTCAGAAAGGAAGACTCAGTTGTACAGAAAACATAAACGGAGCAAGCAATGCAAAATCTCAGAGCAGAAGCTAGGTTAGGAAAATCACATTCAGGACTCTGGGCACTATGGTTTTGTAGCTCTGCAATGAACCCAGCTCTGGTTTGCTTCAAACACGAAAATCTGTCTAAAGTAGCTACGCTGCAGTCCAGGCTTACACGAACAGTTAAACTCTCGATACCTTAAATACACTGTGGAAACATGGATAGATGAAACCGAATGTTAGATAAAATTGGATTTGGCATAGTAAATTTATATAGACGTTTCAGGCCTGTGCTATTTCTGTGGGACGCTGTTCTGTTTTGAATCTAATTTTAGTTTGGAGAACTCATTTGATTTCCTTTTTCACATCCATATGTGCTCATATGGTGAATTTATAGTCTCTTTACTAGGTTTTCATTATGTTAACTCTAATTATTATAGCACTGTGGAAGCAGTGCCGTAGTTCATACTGAGACACAAGTTCTTGCATTAGTCAATAAAAGTATTTTTTGTTTCAGTTAAACATTCTGCTGTCGGGACTTAGGAGTTTTGCGGGGTATGTAAATGCATGCAAGAAGAAGGCATGGTAAAATCTGATCACAACAGAATGTTTTTCTAGACGAATCAAATAATTTAAGATTTACTGAAAGTCAAACCTAGCACATTAATAGGATCAATATGAATGTACTCTGCAGATGCTGAAAAACACTACGTAAATAATGAAAAAGTTTTTTAAACATCTGAAAATAGCATCCTAAGAATACATGTTACCCTGTTCCCTTTTAGTGATTTGATGGCTTCCAGTACGTCTTTTCATACATGTGCATGAGGTCTTTCCCATTGGGCATGTCCCCATTCTTTATTTGTCATTACCTTCTGGCTTTNGCAAGTTCTTGCATTTAGTCAATAAAAGTATTTTTTGTTTTAGTTAAACATTCTGCTGTCGGGACTTAGGAGTTTTGCGGGGTATGTAAATGCATGCAAGAAGAAGGCATGGTAAAATCTGATCACAACAGAATGTTTTTCTAGACGAATCAAATAATTTAAGATTTACTGAAAGTCAAACCTAGCACATTAATAGGATCAATATGAATGTACTCTGCAGATGCTGAAAAACACTACGTAAATAATAAAAAAGTTTTTTAAACATCTGAAAATAGCATCCTAAGAATACATGTTACCCTGTTCCCTTTTAGTGATTTGATGGCTTCCAGTACGTCTTTTCATACATGTGCATGAGGTCTTTCCCATTGGGCATGTCCCCATTCTTTATTTGTCATTACCTTCTGGCTTTAAGGTGAGACTGGAACGGGAGCAGCAGCTCTGACAGTGGTTTTTACGTAGATATCAATGCCAAGGATTACGTTTCAAGTGCTCTGTGAAATGCCATGTTCTGCAGGGAGTCTGTTGTGAAAAGTGCAGGATTTATACAAATACAGATTGACAGTTACGTGTTTCTGTGAAAATAGTGGCTACTTTCTTCTTACTTCAGTTGTCTTCCTGGCTCAGTTGTATTCCACCCACCCGCCAAGGCATCAGTCTTTGGTGTGAAATGCTCTGTCCAAGACTCATAGATCTCTCTTGCAGAGATGATAGAAGACTGGAAGTGGCTTTCCCAGGAGCACCTGGAAGAAGTTAGTGGAGGTGGGGTTAGCACTGGGAGGAGATGGACACCGGGAAGCTGTGGGAGGAGAAGCGTTCAGGAGGAATGCTGCCGGGGCAGACGAGGAGGATGGGAATGTTTTGGGCTTTGATGGAGCCCAAAGGGCTTCTTGGGGAGAAGAGTTTGAGCTGACATCCAGCAGGAGAAGTTTGTTTAGAAAAAGTAAAGGGTGAAAATGGAGGTGAGGACATGGAAAGGCACGGTGAGGCACACTCACTGATCTTGCTGACGGAGAGGTGGGAGATGAGATATTAATTAGTTGATGAAGTTGTCACGTAATTTTATTTGCTTCCTATGTTGTGGGAGAATAAATTGTGTGTCTGTTGCTGAGGTCTTCTGTAGGATTGCTTTCTAATATTGGATAACTCTTTCTGGTCTCTGGCCTTGCAGATGTTTCTGCAAAACCTCTCCCAGTTGTGCTGCCATCAGTACTTGCATCCCAGAGCTTTTATTGAGTCACTTTGTGACCCGCTGTAAGCCGGCCACGTCGCCTGGCAGTGGTCATGTTTGAGTGTTGCCTGCCCCAGGTCCCACCAAATGTAGTGCGAACGAGATCGGTTTCAATAAGAAAATGCCCATGTGTTTTCAGTTTGCATCGAGGCAGAAGGTAGTGTTTGTCATGTATTTTGTAGTGGTTTTTGATGCTCCCATGTTTGTATGGGTGATTTTTACAATTAAACTCTGGGATTGCTACAGCTGAGCATTCTTGTTTTGTGCACTTCTGTGCCACCATAGCACTCTTCTTCGGCCCTTACAGTCGCTCCTTCCTCAGCAGTATATGAAAAAAAAAGTCTTTATCATCAGCTTTTCTTTTTCAATGAAGTAGGTGCAGGGAAATAAAAAGTAATTGCATCATTTGGTGGGCAGGCTTTGACCTGAGCTTAAAGGCTTAAAAACCTAGAAGAAACTACCTATTGCCGTGTTTGTTTGTTTTTTAATTAAAAGCTTGTGAGTGGAAGACGTATCCTGTCCTGCGGCATAATTAACAAAATGTGTTTAACCTGAAATATAATAGACAACATAAATGGATGAACAGAAGCAGAAACAGCAAGTCTTGCGAGGAAATCACCCAGGACTTCTGTTGTTTATTGATATTTAAGAGGAAACTGATGCAGTAGAAATAGATTCAGTTTTTAGCCTGAGGCTGAAACACAGATCTTTTCACCATTCACAACTTTTTAGGAGGATCCATTTGTGTCTGCAGCATGCCTTTGAGGAAGGAGAGACTGAGTGAAGTTGTATGTATCATTTTTATATTACTTTAAGAATATATATATATATTGTCTGTAGAAGTATAGGCAGCCATATTCTGTTGTGGAAATAATACTTGTAATTCAAGTTGTATGTTTTTAGGTTTGCTTAAAATATCTTCTTAGCTTGTCTTTCCCCATGCCTTTTTCTCTGCCGCCTTCTTACCCTCCCACCGGGAAAAAGAAGAGAGAAACGGAGAAAGAAACCAAGGAAACACAGTTAATTTGCTAACGCTTGTACATTCACTCTGAAATAAACGTTATGACAAGGTCAGCAACACACACAGGCACACTTCTTGATGATGGAATAGCTCTGCGCGTGGGACAGATGAGGAACCTTTAAGCTGTAATCACAGAAGATCATACAAGATCTGTTATTACCTGGTTCTGCGTATAGCACATTGCGTTACCTTGCTCCAAACAGGGAGCTTTCTTGTGTTGAGTTCCCTGACTGGAAGGTCACGCCATTACTTAGGAACTTTCTCACTTCCAGCTTAAGTGCAGCTGTTGCTGGGAGTTTTTGCCCATTTCTGCTTGCGCCAGATTGCCCTGTCTCTTAGTTCGCTGTCTTTAGTGTCGTGTTTATCTTCTGATCATTTCAATTTAGGTAGTTTGTTTTACTTACTTACTTACTGTAACTTTTTTTAATAGATACACTCCATCTAATAACTAATGATGTCTATAAAATATAGCAGTCTAATTTTTCTGCGGATTAGGAGTAGCTCCCTGTACAGTAACAATTTTGGAAACCATTCGTAACACAACATCCAGTATTTCAGAACTGGTCGTCTTCTGACATCCTTTTTGATGTCTGTGATTATTATGTTGTTATCTATAGCATCTGATTTCCAAACTGTTAAATTTTATTATACCTTGGGAAGTGATGTGGATTAAATGTAAATAAATATATTTTTATATATATTGTTTCTCTTCCCCTGCAGTGACACTGTGTAGTAAGGGCACACTGATTTTTATCACTGGAGACTCAGATTTTCAGGGAGTGCATGCAGTGTCAGACTCATGGGTCCAGCGCACCATTATCAGAGGTTATTCTGTATGTGTTGTCTCCCCAAAACTTTTTTCATCCTTGTTTGATTATTTCATTAGAGTTACTTGACATAAATAGTAAATACCTTTGCGATGCTACGTTGCCCTATCATACACTATGAAGTGTGTGAGATACCTAAGCCAGGTATTTCATGGAACTGAAGAGGAGTAGCAGATGTACATTTGTTCTGTATTTAGAAAAACCAAGCACTGTCATTCGCGAGTTCAAGCTCAGGATAGTGACCCTGGCTGCTCCGATTTTTGGCTTTTGAGGTAAAAGGCTGGTTCGTGTCTTTTCATCTTGAGGTTTCTGGTTTCATGCAGCTATGAGGATATCCCGCAGATGCTTTCTTTGTCTTAGGGGTGGGCAGGACCATTTCTAATTCCAGATTGTCTCCTTGTCTACTACAGTGAACACCTTAACAAAGCTGTTCCTCCCTCAGGGGAATTCACTATCTTCTTCAGTTCATCTGAGCAACTGCTTGATGAAACAGTCTTACGGCCTTTCTGTAGCAGCATCTTATGCCTTAAGAGATGGAGGTATAAAGATGAGCGCCAAAAAGCAACAGGTTTGCTCCATCATTGTAGAGAATCTCGATTCAGTGGCTCAAAGGTCTTTGTGCAGCAGCATAGCTTTTAGACCATGTGCTGTTTGTCTTGGCGTCTTGACTTTTTTTTCTAATCGATAGGGTTCTGTGCACCCTTCTAAACCATGTAGCTTCATAAACGGACACGAAACCTAAAATCCTGGGTTTAGACTATTTCCCGATTTGTGAGGAATGGTTGGTTCCCTTAGTATGTGGAGACATCTCAGTTTATGGACAAGCAGTTCATGTCCCAGCAAGGAAGCCTGTTCTTCAGGGCTGGACAGCCCTAATACTGGAAAACCTTCCTGTCAGTCTGGCTGAGATCTGTTGTGGCAGATACTTCATTTTTTGACAAGGGAGCACGTTTTGGTGTGAGCACACAGGGCTGAGGGAGCAGAATCTTCTTATCCCTGCCCGTGATGACAGGATCATGTGAAAGGGACAGGCATTTCTAGCTTATTTTTAAAAAGATCCTGTTTGTGTTGTGGTGGATAAACCTACCTCCAGGTAGTCCCTTTCAATTCTCTTTGGCCCGACCTTCAATCCACAAGAATCTGTTTCTTCTTTCACTTTACTGCAAAGGTGATGGTCCTTTTGCAACCGCCTTTCCAGGAAGGTAGAAGAAATCCAGGTCGTTATTGCTGATCCTTCCCAGACAGTGCTCTGGCTGGACAGGGTGCTCCTGTGCCCCATCTAGAGTTTCTCTGCAAGGTGTTTTTTTTAATTCCTCTTAAACTCAGCTGTCAACCTGTGTTTTTAGCCAAGCCACTTGGTTCCAGTGCCACATCCCCTCTTCGTATCCTCAATGTCAAAAGGTTTATTCTTCCTATAGTGGCAAAGCAGATCAGTCCCTAAGGATATTTGTAGCAAATAATGAAAGGACAAAGAGCCATAACCATATCCGTGCAGAGACTGTTCAACTGGATAATTAGATGCATTACAGTCTCTCGTAAGACTGCTGGGGTGGAGTTCCCTTCTGTCATCAAGAGGGTGCTCAAACTACTGCTCTGGTCTCACTGAGGAATACCGCCATTCCTGATGTCCTCGAAGTACCCACCTGGAACTCCCTCCAAAACCTTATGGAGCTCCGCTCCTGCTGAGCGCCGCCCTGGCCTCATGGGACACTCCGAGAGGAAGGTTCTGCAGCAGTTCCTTACCTAAAAGATTCTGAGACCACTACCAGGCTCGTGCGTGTGAATGGGGCTTATTCCTGGACCTCTCGGCATTTGCCCTTCGTGAATGTAAACATGGGTTTGAAAACAGGTATTACTGGTAACTGATGTTCTTTACAACACGCAGCCTGCATGGCCGTTCACGGTTTGCATTTGTCTTTCCCTCCCTTCCCGCTCCCACCTGAAAGTCCTGTCTTCAGGATAGTGCAGCCGGATTTAAAACTGGTGTGGCATGGAGCATGCTCCGGAGAGCGCAGGAGAGCAACCATGTGGGAGGACAACGCTAGTATGCCAGGAAGGTACTGGTACAGGGCATCTGTTCCTGAGCGACAGAGTGTATCTGTGCATGCTGTGGGAGTGTACCTATGAGCTGTGGATATCAAAGAACTGAGTTTGCAATATATAACCTTTCTTTTCCTCTTGACATCTCTCTTCTTTGTTTCCCATTATCTTCAGTGAAGTTTTTCTGCGCTCAGATTTTAAGTTCAGGCAAATCTGTCATCGCTTGTTAAAACGTTACGTTGATTTTAAAACAAGGTTCTCTGCTGTTCGGAAACACACCATCCCATTGACTCCAACATGCCTAGCCATGTTTTTAAGCTTCGCTCATGTTCTTCTAAATGAAAATGTCACACTTCCTTTTCTAGCAAACTCGTGAAACTGGTCAAACTAGACTGACACAGCAGCATAATACTAGGCTCGCTGCTACTTTAGCTTTGTAGACAAAATGCAACCCTAACAATGCCTGTGTCTGGCTCCTGGTAGATTAAAGCATGTGCTTTCTTGTAGGATAAATGATGTGGAAATCTAACCTTGATGTGTCCTCTCTGTCTTTTTCTTTCTCTCTTTTCTTCTCTCCCTCTCTTCTTTTTTCTGCTGCCCCCCCCATCTCTTTTGAAAATCATGTGAGACTCTTCCACCATGTGGACCGAATAAGGAGTGATAGCTGGGGGAATGAAGAGAGAAAAACACAGCTCAAGTATTGATGTTGAGATGTCAGCTTTCTCTTCTCTGGGTTTTTGAGCCTGCAAAAGATGGGAGGAGAAAAACCATCTCAGGAAGAAAAATCTAGTGTGGGTCAGTGGAGACCCAGTGTACTCTGAAGTACTTTGGGATCTTCAGATTTGTTGCTGTTTTACTAATGGTATTTACAGAGTTTTCCTTTCTGACTGCTTAACCCAGGAAGCAGAGGAGCGATTATCATCTGCAGCCCCCTCATTTCCCATTTATATGATAGAGTAGAGCAATTCCTGGATTTCAAAAGCTGATACTAACCCATTCTCAATAATATATATTGATTTTCTTGGTAATCTGTCTATTGTCTTCCGCTCTCTCCAGGATACTTACTTAATGTACCCTCATGTTCCCCTTGGTCCTCTCTCACCCGGCAATACATACCTTACACACACATTTGTGTAGCATGGCAGTAAGTTAGAAATAAGTACTAGTGATGCAATGATAAAATAAGCTAAGGTGGCCCTTCTAATTACAACTGTCCTTGTAAACTGAGGTGTTTAGGAATGTCAAAAATTGCTTGCTTAGATGAAGCATGTATAAGTATGAAGGAGTAAAAAAGCAAAGTGCGGTTCTGAGGATAGACTCCAGAACAAGTTTCTGAATACTGACTTCTTACATGTGGTGATCAGAATGGCGATGGCAGTGACACAACTTTGTTTTAATTGCCTGATTCATAAACTGAAGAATGACCGTGAAAAATGTCTGCTAGGATTTTGAAGCCTGCTGTAGATATATTGCTCTTGTAGAGACAAAGGAAAAAAGGTAGATTTCTTCTGCCTCATGCCAAACTGCCAAAAAACCAAAGCAAACTAAAAAAGGATGCGTAGATAGGAAGTATATTGAATGGCAAAAATGGTATATTTATATATTTAAAGTATATGAAAAATATTCTGCTCCCCTCCCCCCCCCATTTTCACTTCAGAGTAATAGTAAATAAAAAAATCTCAAGCTTTCAGTCCTGTGTTTATTAAAATTTATAAAAGCTACATAGTGTTTCTTGCTGTTTGTTTCATGTTCCCAGGGCTGGCTTGTTTATCCCCAGGAAGAGGTGGGAGTGTCTCCTGGGATGCTAGCCTCACAGTCTGAGTCTGGGAACAAATTCATCTAACACAGCACTCCTAAATTAAAAGAAGAGTTACTGGTTGGTGGTTATGAAAATCTGTTTAGGTGAAGATACACCACAGAATCTAAATTTAATTTGGAAATTAGTATGGGCAGGTGCGATAGCACGAATATTCAGGGTGCCTGACATTTCCTACTGTAAGAGCCTGTTTTAAGTTGCTACAGATAGTTTTTTAAAATTTCACAGAAACAGCTCAGCTTTTTTTAAAAATGGGTTTTAAAAAAAGTGGGTTTAGACTTTTTTAAAAAACCCACACCATGACCTCTTCTCTTGAGACAGACCTTGCAGTCCCATTGTTTTTAGCAAAAAATTAAAAATGAACTGCTGCTGCGATTAGCACACGGGATAGGTCACTTACGGTTGCCATAAATCTGTTCTTGTTACCCACACATGGCAGATTGGGGTTCATAACGCTGCCTGCTCGGTCCAGGAGTGTTGCTAAATTCCTCAAAGAGTCTTTCAGCATCATGCTCTCACCTGTGCTAGGAGCGGTTGGGCTGTGCCTGGCAATGGAGAAAGCAGGCTGCTCTGAAGGCAGGGGTGAGGTCTAAGACCTGAGCTGAGGATGTGGCACAGAGGGATCCTCGGCAGCTGCAGGAAGGGAGCAAAACTTGTTGTGGGGACAAGAAGAGAGGATGATGGGCTGGAGGGAAGGGGCAGAAGTAGGAGGAAGAAACCAAGGTCTGAGGAGCCATGGGGAGGCTGCAGCTGCGCTGTGGAGGGGCACAAGCGAGCAGGAGATAAGCATTGGAGGCGATGCTGGTGTTCAGGGTAAGGCAGCGAAGGCTGGACACAGAGAAGGAGGAGGGGTGACACTGTGTGAGGGCAATGGGAACGCAGGGCCTGGGTCCCCAGGGATGGGGGCCGCAGGGAGAGCAGATACTGGGAGCTGTAGAGATGGAAGTTTGGAGGAGAGGAAGGTGAAGCCCCTAAGTTTGCCATGAGAGTAAGACCAAGAGCTTCACACGGGAAAGGTAGCAGGACTAGGACATGAACAAATGGGAGGTGACAGGGAAGGAAGATGACATCTGAGTTGACATCAGCAACCTCAATTTTCACATCTTAACTTTTGGTCCTATTTTTGTGACCTAATACAATGTTTTAACATACAGAGCTCTGTGCGTAGGGGTGTTAAAAATATCTGACCTTGGAAGAACGTAGAATATCTTTACTGTATGAGCCTTTGTGAAAACACAGCCTGTATTTTGTGAAGTACATACTTCAACATTCATGACCTCCAGTGCTCGTATTCTAAACAATGATGACACATCTTGAGATTTGTGTATTTTTTTTAGAGGGAAGGGTTCATTGAAATAAACTGACTGTAATCTGAAGCAAAGATATATATGAAATTTTTCCTCATGAGAGCTACACATCATTTTTATATTGCAAAACTTCAGTTTTGGTTGGCTCTTTCTACGAAGGTGCATGTAAATTGACGTAGAAGCTTAAGTTACAACGAATGAGGTTACCAAAAGACTGTTTGAAGGTGGGAAAGCTGCGTGTTCGACGTGACTATTACACTTAACTGGTACTGTTTTCAAAGCTAGGTATGAATCTTACTTGATACCATGCTCCTCCAGCTTTCAGTATGACTGTGGCACATAAAGAAATCTTTTGTAAAAGAGGTAGGATTTCATGCAAGCTTTTTTCTCTTCCTTCCCAATGTTAATATAGTTCTTCACTTCTTAATAGAAATTTTAAATATCTTAAATATTCCACCAATAGGCTGTTACTCGCAGTGGGAGCCAAATTAATCAGTGCCCCTGAAAGCCCGTAGAAGCAAATACTTCTATCAGGGATGAATTTGGGCTCAAGGGTTAGCTGCCGTGTCTGTTAATACCTGTTATGTAGAGCAAAGGGAGAAAACTTGATCAGTTTTGACTACAGCCTTTTATATAGCAAGAAACTCTGCCTTTTTACAGATCTTTTTTTTTTTTTAACCTTTCAAGTACCTGACTTTAAAGTGGATATCCAAATGTCTCTCTGTAGAGACTTAAAACAGCCTTTGTTGGAAGTATTTTGAGCAGTGCTAATAACAATGGTTTCTGGCAATTGCAAAATGGGATCTGACCAGTTTTAGTAAAATAGTGGCACTAAACCCACCGAGCTTGCTTTTGAAATGGTGTTTCAGTTTGAACTGCGTTAAAGTGATGTTTTAAGAAATAGTTTTGCACCTCACTGGAAATGACAGACAGCTGCTAGGTAATGATCTGTCTTCATGTTTGATGGCGCCTTTTATCAGTCTCAGGTTTTTCACTGAGTCAGATCTATTGATTAGCATTAGTTTACTTCTCAGGAAGCCTGCTTTGCATTGAAATGTCATGGGCTTGGGATACTAAAAGCAAGAGCTTGAACTCTGTCTAATGCTGCTGGGTAAATTACAGGTTTGCTGCGTGTTTAGCAAGGGTAATAGCTTTGCAGCCCCCAAAAAATGTTAAATGGGGTCATTCGTGTCTCCCATGAACAAATATTGGGGGAAAAAATAATGGGGTCATATGGAAGATACCCTGCGCTTTGCTTTGCTTTATGGATTATAAATTTACAGAGTTATGGAGTGAGTGGAACTCTAGAAAGTTTGGGGTAAAATGTCTGCTTCACAGTAACTGATGTGTCTGTATTCAAACGAATGATAATGGAAGAGTCAGAGGAGAAAGATGATCTTCATCATTATTACTAATGAAATTAACCTACCTTTTAGAAAAAAAATTAAAAGAACACACAAAAGCATCTTGGGGAGACAGGAATTTGTTTGAATGCGACGTTTAAATCTAAAATACTAGGGAGCTTGTTTTGTTTTTCCTGTTTTGCTTGCAGGGTTCCAGGTGCAAGACTCTAAATACATATGGTCACTTTGAAAGCAGAAGCTTAAATATAATGCTGTTCAGTAATTACGCTAACTGCATTGATGGAGGTTAGCAGAAAGCTAATTGTAACCTTGGGGAGGAGGGAAATAGTCTGGATATATTGAACAAGATTTTTAACAACCCATTACTTTATATTTGGTTTAACTTCTTCAATATGTATTGAAAATCCAGAATTTTTCTGAAAGTTTCTGGAAATGTTATTGTTGTAAGAAAGACCAGAATGTAAATGTTGATACTGAGTGATTTAGTCTGATGCTTCATCTGCTAGTTTATTGTAATTCTCGTGCATTTTCTAGACAGTTGCCCCCCTTTGTTCCCTTTCCGTGTTTTCTCTAGCTTCTTTTTCCAGACAAGTTTTTATACTTCACCATGCCGTGATAAACATTAATAGATTGGGTCAATGCCCAATATCTACTTTCTGCACTAGTTGCAAATAAGAAACTAACATTTTTCTAACAGTTCCTTTAATGTTGTATATGCAGAAATTAGTTTGTTTAGTTGGTCATTGCAAGAGATTTACTTAAAATACACTGTAGGTGATACTGATACCTGAAGATTTCTGGTACTGATTCCACCCCCAACTCCTACAATCCCTAGTATTACAGTTAGAAACAATGCAGAAAACAAGTTTAAAAAAGGGGGGGGAGGGGCAAATTTATGGTAAAGCAATTCTTCAGAATAACACAGCAGTGTCCTGTGTGTGCAGTCTTTCTTTTAGGTGTTTGTACAATGTTTTGTACAATTTCCAAGAACAATGCTGTATGCTGCACAAATGTGCAGTAATTGTTTCACAAGAAAAAGTTTGCTTCTGTTTAATATCTAATTTTAAACAATAAAGGACTTAGTGTTATTTAGCTCAGAGATAATGCTGTCTGAGAAATGTGCCCATTAATTTCAAAGAGAAGATGGTGATCAAAATAGGGGAGGAACAGGGATGGGAGAGCATCTCATGATTCTTGAAAAAAGATGCATCCCATTCTGTGTATCCGTAGAGAAAAATGAACTGCAAATGCTGAAATTTGCTAACAGTTTTAAAGTAGAGCTAATGTGTGGCATGCCTTGGCAAGCTGTATCTTGCCAATTTTTCTTCATCCCCTCAAGCATATGCCTTGCTTGCATAACCAGTTTTTTAGCCACATGGATTCAGTGTTCCACACTGCACGGAGGCTGTGCAGATTTATCACTAATACTAAAAGAACATTCATGTTAGGTTGTTTTGAATAGCAAATTTGATTTAAAAAAAAAAATCCTGGGTATTACCTTAAAAAATAAAGACGTTATCTGGTGAGCAGTTTCGATATGCCGCTGCATGTGTCACCCATCTCTGCATTCATCAGCTCTGCGCTCTCACAAAGAGAGATCTTCCCATTGTGGTGAAACTCCCTCCATATCTCGAACTACCCTTTAATGGTCTTCAGCTTGGCCAGAATACTAAAGGCCGTATGGCTGTACAACATTTTGTTAATGCTCTTCCAAATCTCAGTAAAAGCCTTTCTTTCCGGCAATGCTAGTATCTTGCCTGAATAAAATTAAATTTTAGTTCCTTGAAAGAAAATGTTATCAGCCTTCCTAGCAGCTGTGAGAATTGTGCTATGCTGATTAGATGTGACACATAGAAGAAAAACTGCTCTAGCAAGTGATTCAGTAGGTGACACTCTTCTCTCTAAACCTGTGCTGAATTGATGCCCCAGCAGTGTATCAGGGGACAGTATACCTGTTGCTGGCCCTGTCATTCAGATGAGATGTAAAACCAAACTCCTGGCCACTTGTAGTCGTGACAGGTTCCATGGTAAACTGAAACAGAACATAGGAGGTTGCCCCCGCATCCGAGTTTGATTTACTGATGAATAAAAGTAATGGGAAATGTACTGTGACAGGTAGATACGGTGTTCTCTCTTCCTTCTGCACGTTCTACGCAGCGACTCTGTGCCGCTAGGCTCCCCAAGAGGAGTTCCCGCACCAGTACATCCGGCAGTGGAGATGCACGTGCCTCTTCCAAGCAGCATGTTGACAAACAGGCTATCTGGCGTGTCCAGGAAGGAAGAGGCTGAACAGATTGCTTTGGAGTTGCCATTTTTACAGAGTCGAGGACAAAGGTTTTCTGGTCTTAAGCATCAAGAGAGTTCTAGGTGCAGAAACTAATTTTTCCTGTAACATTTGCCTTTCACTTAAGCTCTTGGTATCTTCATTTCTTCATCTGTAGAAAACTTGTGTAAGAATTTAATGTGAGCCTACTTTTTTAGGATTTATATAATTGTGAAGTATTAATTAGTAAAATGGTATATACAGAAACAGGAACTATTCTGAAAATCCTTTCTCGTGTACTTACTTTACAATTAAGAGAGTTTGCATGAATTTAGGATTTTTCAGACCATTATGGAGTGCCAGAAAACGCTGTTTGGTCTTTGTTCGGTTCTTTTTTTTTTTTTTCCCCCTGGAAAATGTTAAGTGTGAGAACACTACGGTTGGAAGTATTTGCAGAATGGCAAAAGATGGCTGAATTATGTATTTTGTAGGAAGCTATTAATCTTCCTTGGGAATACCATATGCAAACAAGAGTTTCTGAAAATTAAGCAAATGTACACACCATATAGTCAAGAGGGGAAGGCTAGTACGAGTTCAAAACGTGTATAATAGCAAAAAGATTCCTACTGAAGATTACATTCTCACATTACAACATTTGACTATCTCAAAGATTAAAGCTTATTTTATTACATTTAATACATGGCATATGTGACTCACAGTAAGTATAAGTCTGTAAAAATCTCTTTAGAAATGCAGTTTGGTAGTGTCTCAAAGAATTCATCGGACTTGTACTTGAATTTCCAAGGGATATTACTCTCTTCTCTCCCAGAATTTGATCCTACTGAACTTTTTTTACCAGTGGAGGACGAGTGGACTCTTTATCCTGAACCCATCATTGGGTTTTTTTTGAGCTAGTCTTAAATCCGGCAAACAATACAAAAGGCACTTGCTGAGCTGGAAATGATCCCCCCCCCCCTTTTTTTTTTCTTTTAAATCTATTATTGCAGAGACAAAACAGTAGTTAGTAATGAAAAATTGAACATTAAAATAGAGTGAGCCACAGGGATTGAAGTGATCTCCCCCTGAGCTCTGGTTCCATAGTCATGGAGGTTTCTCAGACTTACGTAACTTCTGAAAGATGTTACAATAAAATTTTCAGATGTTGTCAAATCTGACTATAAGGAAGGTGTGGAAAGAGGGAACAAATGAAGGGGGGAGGGCGAGGAGCAGGGAAGGAAAAGAGAGAAGGTGAATCAGGCTTTCATGTGAAACAAAACATACAATTAAATGGCTCTACCCATGCCCAAATTGAAGTTGGTTGTTTTTATTAAAATCTAAAAAGAGAAAAGAAAGTATTTTTTTTCTTCTTTCTTCTTCCACCTGCACACACACTTGCATCTGAGTTTATTGCCATGGTCACAGTATTGGTTGCTTCATAGTAAGTGACTGAATGAAAGCATGGTTGCTCTTCCCAGATCAATTTGAAGTCCTAAATTGGTCTAATTCTGAACAACATGCATTCAGTACCCACCCTCTTGTCCATGAGAATAACCATGTATTTCAGATGCAGCCAAGCTTCCCATCAGTTTAGTTAAAGCAGCTTGTGCAAATTTATCTAAACCAAGCGTGCGTATAAGCGTGTGCGTGTGTGAAAATGAAAAATCTTTTCTCTGAGCAGCTAATCCTCAGTGGTGGGGGACTAAGCACGGTTCCTGTTGTTTTTTCTATGAAAAATAATCAGTGGTGTTTCCCTAAAGGCCATTTTCCAAATGCTAGGGAAGAAAGGAAACATCGTATTCCTTTCCCTACTGTCTCTCGTTTTCCAGTATTTTGTTGTTGCTGCTGCTGCTGTTGTTAACAAGTACAAATAACAATGTTACATTATTTGGCTGCCTTGGCTTTTTAGGAAATCTGCAAATTATGAATAATCTCTGTTCTTGAGGATTAAAAAATAAACAACAACAACAAAAACCCCAACCCAACAAAAAATCCAAACCCTAAACAAGCAAACAAAACATTCAGCTTGGTTATCTGTTAATTGCTCTGTTTTTTGCAGGGCCTGGAGAAGGCCCCAAGGCTAACATGCCACTTAGGAGCTAACTTTCTACTTGCAGTATGTGTCTTGCAAGCCTGTCTCCCTATTCTCTTTTCATTTTCTTGCCCATTTGCTGATGCAGCACAACTGTTGAGTTGACTTCCAAGGTGAGAAATTTTTTTTTTTTTTAGTTATTGGAGTAAGGAATTAAGCATTCCAAAAAACAGTTTGAAAAAGGACAAATAGGCTGGCTTTTTTTTTTCTCCCCCCCCTGTGATTTTTGGAACTTGGGGGCTCTAGAAGCCAGGGCAGAGCAAGATGCTGATTTACATCGCTTGCTTCATGTCGGATAGACAGAACAAGTTTAGAACGAAGCACTATCCTGAGCCCTCAGCCGAGCAAACAATGTGCATTACCATGACTGGTTCCGTNGAAGCCAGGGCAGAGCAAGACGCTGATTTACATCGCTTGCTTCATGTCGGATAGATAGAACAAGTTTAGAACGAAGCACTATCCTGAGCCCTCA
>VZSC01001427.1:0-12318 GCA_013398225.1 Steatornis caripensis
CTCTTTATTTCAAGCAAGCTCAATGCGTTTTCTCCCTCTGCAGCTTCTGGTTGCAAGCACATGTTGCAAGTGCTTTTGTTACCTAGCTGACAGGTGCCAGGCTGTACTAATCCAAATATTATCTTTACTAATACAGGGAAAATAAACTTTATGGATGTAATATTATATCAACTTTCTTGAGCACCTTAAGTTTTCTTGAGCAATTCAGAGGAATTTTTGATTACATTTCTATATGATTCCTTCTTACCAGATTTAGATGATTTTTTCTTGTATTTGTAGACATTGGTGGCAATGTGCAGATACGAGGGAGCATGTTGTACTTCCTGAAGGCGCTCTGGGAAGTTAATGAGGGCAACCACCTCCAGTTTTCTGGTCACCTCTAGCAGATTTACGTATGAGTGTAATGAGAACGAATGACAACTTTGTCATGGGGCCACTTGGGCAGAGACAGTTTTAGAAGCAGATAAAATTTGGATTTTGCTTTGTATAGGGAAATGAGGAGAAAATAGGTCATTAGAGATGTAAATCTAGAAATAGTCAGACCAGACAGAAAAAAAGATTAGTTGAGCTTTCAGAATCCCGGGAATGTTTGGGTCATGCCTAAGACTGAATGGGTGAAATAAGTGGGGTTTTGTAACAGTCTATCAGGGTAAATATGGCTTCTGTGACCAAAAAGAGAATCTGATGGGAAGGTCTCCCATTTGGGAGCTGAGATTTTGTTAGTTTTATGTAACTGTTCAGAAATCCTGTCTTGAGTCATGGTCTAATATTCCCAAAGATCTGAAGCATGATTGTAGTAACTCAGATTTTAGGTAAGCTCAAGATCTTTATAAGTGAAAGAAAGACTAAGAATGCTTCAGTTGTTCATGCTTATACTGCTGTTTTCTCTACAGTTATCCATAGCTCTATTAGTACCACTGTACCCACAAAATAGCTGAATAATTGGTGGAATATTTTTTAGCCAAAATTTGTTTTTTAAAATTCACTTTAAGCTCATCAAACTATTATTATGACTGCAGAGATGTTTTAAAAATTTCCTTGCTTTTAATTGGGCTCATTTCTCAAAATAGTTTTCGCCTCATTCCTCAAAGCAAAGCAAGCTTTGCTGATGCTGTCAGACCTGTGATAACAAATAAGCCTAGCAAGCTGAGGAAAAGAAATCTACAAGTTAAAACATATGCATTAGCATGTTTTTTTCTCCTTTTATTTATTGAATTTTGGGTCTGAATTTCTTGAATTTTGGGTCTGAATTTTGGGTTTGTTCAAGTGGATTCTGGCACCTCTTGCCGCTTGTACAGCCTTCACTGCTGGCCATAGTCCACCTCCATGTCCTGATGGCGTTGGTGGACTATGGTCTCTTGGTGTGACTTGAGAAAGCCCTGAAGAAAGCTGATGCATTGAAAACAATGGTAGATATTTGTTTTACAAGTATTCCTATTTACAGCTTCTACATATTCATTTATTTATTTCTCTGCTTTATTATTCTGAATATGAGTCAAAAAATGCTTCTTAAGAGATATAGTCCAGCTGCTTAATCCTTGTCTAAAACTTGGCCGCAGCTGCAGCACTTTCTAGTCTTAAAAACAGAATAAAAGTTAACCGATTTTTGACTCCTTTGCGCATGTACGATACGTATTTGTGCTGTAAATATCTGTGTAAGGTACACAAACAATGATGGTTAGTCCTGAGGATTAGAATAGTCCTTACCTTTTTTCTGCATGCTAGGCTCTTAAGTAGACTAACAGGAGTAGCCTTACATAGAGAGGAAAAATAGGAACTATTTGATTGATTTAGGAATAGGATGGGAACAAGTGGTTAATTATTTTCATAGCGAAGTTTTAAAGAAATAATTTTTATAAATTGTGTGCTGTTAAATAATAAACAGTGGAAGCTAAACCACTACATACAAGTCTCTTTCTTTCCAAGAACAAGATTTGGTAACCTCGTTTCATTTTCAGTAAAAGCTGCTTTGGTGGAAAATTTTTGTATTGAAAACAGAGGCAAGTTTCTGGTTTTGTCAGGAGGCTAGGTCTTTTTGAAAACATTTTCTGACAGAAGACTACTGATGAGCATTTTTTGGACAAGTTAACATGAATTAACCATTGCGAAATCATAATCTTTAATAAATAACGACATGATTTTTTTTAAGGTGCTATTTAGTAAAAGCAATTGTTTGGGTCATAGCAAGCATTCGCTTCGACCTATGTTTTGCCTCTTCATGGCAATAGCTCTCTGCTGTCTTCTGGTACCATCTGTTGTGTGCCTGAGTGTTTTTTGTGAAAGTGTGCCCCCTGCGATCTGAAAATCTTTCCTTCTTTTCTCTACCCTATTCTTTCTCTCTGATGTATGTATGTACACACACTTATATATGTCTACAATACATATACAAAATCCAAATAAAAATAAACTAATGGAATTCTTAGCTCTTGAGACAGCTGGGATTTACATGGAACTTAAGTATAAAGCAGTCTTGCAAAACCGTAATGGAAATTTACCATCCAGGGCACAATTATTGCTCATCACCCTTGCCACAGTGATGATGATGATGAGGATACACAATCTAGAAAAGGCAATGATGAGAAAGCATGAGCCAACAGACATATTCTTTTAATGAAATAAATGCATGCTAAAGCAGATTGACATAGTTATGGAACAATTGATAGAAGTGATATAAATAAGGCTGATGAAGATTTTGGCTTCTGTAAAAACAAAGAAGGTCCGAGTCTCTGGAAAGCATATGCCTTACATTTAATATGTTGAATGTAGACAATTGATGCTTTCCAAATACAGACTGCCAAGTACACAAAGAGTAAAGTTTAGTCAAAGTTCATTCTAAGGTCATACACTCAGCACAACCATCAATCTAGACAACCTCTCAGTAACCTCCACATACTTCCAGACAAGATCTGGGATCCTTTGTGTCCTGATTAGAGTATGCAACAGTTAATATGTTTTAAATAGGAAATTAAACAGTCATGTAAAGTGTTATATGAGGGTCATAAAATGGTTCCTGAGGTGTATTGATGAGAGCTACTTGGGATCCCTACTATATATCTTGCTACAGCAAAGAGAAAGAGGATAAGAACAACTGGAGAAGACAATTCATGGTCTTTGTGATAAAAAATCATGCAGGAAAAAGTCTTGACTGAGTAATAAAATGGCAGATAATTTGTTTTTAAAGACACTGTCTATTCTGGTGAGCAGGCTGTGCAGAACTTGTCTGCCTCTTGCACTGCAGAAAGCCTGCTGCCTGCTGGAGGCTGGCAGGAGCACTGCAGGATTAAGATTCTGGCAGAAAATAGTTTCAGAGTTTGTTAAAGTCAGAAAGAAAGAAAGAAAAAGAAAGAAAGAAGAGCTGTAAAAAAGCAGCAGAACATGTCCTCCGCATTAGCACTGGAAACAGGGTGATAGCCCCTGTGATAAAGGGACATTCCTTCGGGGTTTAGGTGATTTTTTTGAGGCTGTGGTTTCCAAAACCATTGGTGCTCAGACTTTGGAGAACAGTCAGTGTTGGTTGAGTGAGGAGGCTGAGAAGGACGGGAGAGACAGGAGGTCAATAGAGAACATGGGCAGCCTGATTGATGGCATGAGTGATATGGGACTTGAACCCATGTGAGTCAGAGGAGAGTACCTTCATTGTGGATTCGGAAATAAAGACAACTATTACTGATGAGGGCAGCTTCTCATGACTAGAGTTAACATTTTCTGCTTCTGGTCATGAGTGCTATTCATCTATCACCATCAAGACTACTAATGTTTTAACAATAATTTTCTAGCTCTTTCCTTTCTTGGTCAGTGAAGTTATTGTAGTGAACCCAGACAAGTGCTTCCTGAGGAGGTGACCTACTAATACATCTCTTACAATTCGAAAAACAAACAAGAAAAGAGATTTCATGTGTTAAATCCAATTTTAAAAGGAAAAGAATAGATTCAGATCCAGCCAGCTTCATTTCAGCAAGATGAGATTTACAACTGTTGAAATATTAACCTTGAAAATAATAATTTGTGAATGGTATTGGAAACACTGACAAGACCCCTTGGTGTACTCACTAGTATTAGAAAATACTGATATATGCAAACCTGATGAGACAAAAGAAATCTAATAAAGGAAAAATAAAGCACTATTGTGGAAGAAAAACAGTTTTAATCTGTTTTAATACCAAATAACACCAAAGGCCCTATTCCCATATATTGAAAAAGGACAACGGAATAGAAGTAGAGGTAAGACAAAACAAAAATAAGTCAAATGCCAATAACAAGTGACAAGCAAGCCTCTGAAGATATGGTGATGTGATTTAGGGAAGCACCCAAAAGTTTGCAAGTTTCTTCTTTAAATCTCTCTCACCTAGAGGTTAAGATTTATTGAGAGGTTTGACTGCAGTTAGATTCCTGTGAAAAGAACTATTCCTATTTTCAATACTCTGCTTCTTGTAAATAATGGAAACATGAAGCAGAGCAACAAAAGTAGAAACAAAACCATTTAAACGATTTTAAAAGAATAAACATATTTTACTTTTTTATACTGAGCAATTACCAGTTTTTAAATTGTATTTAAATCAATTCTTACAGCATTACAAAAGTAAGGTGGAAGTTTTTACTACTCATCTGTATGGTGTTTTGATATTATCTATACAGTCAGTTCTAATATTTTGTGGGTAAATCACAGCAAATTTTGAAGATTACCAGTAACAGTAGATCAAAGGTTTCCAGGGATGAACAACGTAGTGTGACCTGAAGAGGACATCGTTATAACAGTAAGTAAGTGGCAGGTATGGTCAGTCTGGAAAGAAAACCATGATGCTTCTGACTTCTGTGAGCTACAGATTTCTGGCAGGTTACAGTAGGCATGACATTGTATAAGACATGGATGTGACTTTGGATGTGATTTAAATCGCAGTGTAATGAAAGAAGATTTCCTCAGAACTTTGCACGTTAAGTAGCCACTATGCAGGAACTCAGACTGGAAGGGATCTCACATGGCGTCCTCCTGTTCATAGCACTGCCCTATGATTTACAATATTCCAGTTAGTGATGGGACAGGTAGAAAAGTCATAATCACATTACGCATTAATAAACGAGTTGATTTATTATGAAAATAAAAATAAGATACCAAACTGTTGCAATCTTTAACGATTGTGGAGTGTAATAACCACATACTCTTTTTTTCCCTTTTACTCCTTAATGAGCCCTAAACATGTGTAACTTTAAACATTTTAAGGAAATCTCATATCATAAAGCATTTATGATCATTTAAAAATAATAAAAAAGCTGACATCTGTGCATGATGTTTTCTAGGTCTCATGCTGTACTTTGTGCTCATGCACTGCCGCACACAACATCACGCATGCAGGAATTGTTGGGAATTTTGATAATCAAGCACTGCATTGTTCTGAAGGTGACTTGCAGAGAACAGATGTGCTTGAAGGTTCTTAAATATGATAACAATTTTTCTACTTTAAAGGTCCCTGCCATACAGTTGAGGAGTGCTACCTTCCTCATATGACCAATGTGACTGGTCACATGATCAGACGAATAAATATCAATTAGTCAGAAAAACCAAGATGTAGATCACCCACACACAAAAATAAAAATTCTTCTGCAAAACTGCTAAGTGAGTACTCATGAAAAATTCTCATGTTTATGAAAATCTGGATAATTCTTGGGTTTATGAAAGCCTAGATTTGTTCCTAAGTGATTCAAAACTAGAAAAGGCAGAACTGCAATTTCTGCAGACAGAAACTGCAATTTGCCTCATGTTCTGTAATTCGTCTTCGGAAGGATCGGTGTCTTGTAGCAGAGAGGAAGAGGCAGGACCAATATGAGCAATGAATAGCATCACCACTCTGCCCTTTCAAGCAGCAAATCAATGCGGAAGCAGGAAGGTCTGTGGCATGCATTGGGCAGGCACAATTGGGAAGCGAGGAGGGGATTATAGTTGGACTCGACCATCTTCAGAGTCTTTTCCAACCTGAATGAGTTTATGGTTCTGTGATTAAGGCAGGGCCAGAAACTAAACAGGCACAAGAGATGACCATATCTGGCCAGCCAAGACGGTCTGTTGATGTTAGCATCTTGGCTGAAAAGAACCTCAGCACTCAGCATCCCATTGCAGTGAACACAGTGAGAGTCTGGGGGTGGTGGAGGAGGTCTGCATTGGAAAAAAGTCTACTGAAGTCCTGCACCGGAGGTAAAGTCTCCATCTACCAGACAAGAAACATGAGCGCTATTGGGGAAGATATCTTGTAGTAGCTGTGGCACAACAGAAAATTAATGAGGGGCTGGCTTGGTGCAGAGGTAGCCCAAAAAATTGTGCCCAGTCACTGGGGCCATGGATTTTATTCTATTCAAATAGCTCAGCTGGCTGGAAAAAACACACACAAAAGGTATCACCACATTCTGTTAAACTAGTGGAATTAGTATGAATTATGTAACACAAAGAAATAATTCTTATGTATTAAATAAATATTACAGTGTTTTATTGCTTACTGTTAACTTGCTCTGCCATGATACATAAGAAATTCGAGCCTGTAAGCAGAAATAAAACCATCTTCAAGGTATTCCCAAAGTTATAATTTCACTGAGAATTTCTTTGATGTTATAAACTGAAAGAGCTGAGTTGAGATGTTTAGTCATAGGAACCTCAAGATGAAAATTATAGCCCTGTAATGCACAGCAGGCAAAACTTTATGTGTTGACAGCCTTAAGTGGGCCATCTGTGATGATTATACCTTCTCTAAAGACTCAGGGTTCCAGTAAAATGGTTTTCATGCCTACAAAATGAGTGTTTTTTCTCCATCCATTTTTGCCATTTTTTCTTTTTGAAGGAGATGTCACTTTTTACTCTAGTGACAAGAAGGCATGAGTGTTACCCAGTTTAAATTTGATCATAAAATTGGAGAAAGAAAGTTTGAATTACTGTAGCTTTTAATCTTAATAATTTCAAAGCACTGTCACTCCAAGTCTCATTATTCTCTGCTGGCATCAGTGTTGTAAGACATATCAGGAAACCATCATATAATTCTAACAAAGATAAGCCAAAGCTGAGCTTACACTGATCACAGAATGGTTATCAAACAGTCACGTACTCTTCATATCATGCTTACCTTTTTTATTGTCAACCTAGAAGGGCAAATATGGGCTACTGCAAATCTTGGAGTTGACAAAAACCATCCTAGCAAAACCTTATTCTGAGACAAGATCAGCCTCCTGCCTGGATAAAAGCTTTATTTTCCTTTTAGTTTTAACAGATCTATGTTGATTTGTACAGGTTGTCCTGAAGACTGACATCTTTAATGAATCATTTGAAAAATAAAATATGAAAAGAAAGGTAGTTTTAGAGAATACAGCTGATGTCTTTGTTCTCCCTTTCCTTGATAGGAGCATAAGGGATTGTGTATGTCTGCATTTAACTCTGCATAACAGAAAGTTAAACAGAAATATAACTAGTGAATGAACATAATTTAATTGTGTTATTTAAATGATATGCCCAAAAAAATCTTGAGAGACCTATCAGATAGCACACTGGCATGTGCTATGTTTTATATACAAGTCTGATATATAAGTTAATAATTTATTTACGGTATATTCTATGTATTGCCTTTGTGGGAGGGACAATGTCTGTGCACCTCTGGGGCAAGACATTAGTGTTAGAAACTGCCTGGCATGCAGCAGCATGATATGCTAGCATCAAACTCCTGCGCCAGCTTGCATGTTCTGCTCCTGAAAAGGAGAATTAAAGATAACCAGCCATGGTCTTAAGGCAGTAGTTCGTAACAGAACTTCTACCTTTCCATTTTGATTAAGAGTGGTATATATTCATATCTGCAATTACTTCTTCATGTATATACATACAAACATATTTTAAAAACCTTATGTATACAACTAAACACGTTTGTTTTACATCAGATGTATAAGCATACATATATATGCAAATCTTTGAATTTAGAGGAATTCTGAATTTATCTTACTCATCATCACCTGCCTAAAGTTTTCTTTGTTTATTCCTCCCTTTTTACTTAGGTATGCTGTGGCATGTTATCTAATAGCTCTTCAAGAGAGAGGATATTAAAAAGGGGAACTACATGAGGAAAAAAGATTTTTAAGGAAGGTTAGATAATCAAATCACGTAAGAGAAGTGCTATCACACATGACTGAACATTTTCCTGATGCAGTATCTACTTCCACTACTTCCAATTGAAAATTAAATGTGTTTTCCAGAGTGGAAGTCAGATTTTTTCAACTTTCCTCATTACAACAATATACGCAGTTCACAAAAACATATTAATTTGCAGAAACACTACAGCCAAGATGGGCAAAGCCAATATTAGCCACAAAATGTTAACACATTTGCCAATAATTTCAAGCAATAGATGAGTGATTTCCATCAGCACTTGCAGTATGTAATTTGCTGAATATTTCAGACTATCCTTTGGCATCTTAATTTCTCCAGCAGTTCTCCCCCTGTCAAAGGCAACTGACTACTAGCCCAGTTATTTATATTTGCAGAGTGAATTAACAAAAGCAGCTTTCATGTTTTTCTTCTGTTTTTCATACCACAGATACGCCTTATTGTAAAAGTAGGTTTATATTGAATTGCCATTGAAAATAGCTTTACTGTGAGTTATGGAAAAGGATTTCACATAATGACTGCATTTGGTAAAGCTGAAAACTGCTTCATTGGTTTTGTAAGTTTATGATGTTCCCAAGGCCTGGGGATGAACTTGCTGCCTTTAACCCCTCTTCTGGCGGCATCTGATATACTGCATCAAAAATGTCCTAAAATATATTTCCTGTGTTCTTCCTCTCTTTCTCTAAGGAATGGTGTGTTACAGAAAACAAACATGCAGGGAAGTTCAGAGCAGGGAGTTATTCTGTATAATTTATTCCTTTACGTGAAAGAAGTTTTTTCTTTTTAAAAATCTCTGGTAAAGTCTGAATCCTGCAAAGTGCAGAGCACCTGGTGATGCTGCTGACTATGATCACATCTGTTGTCTTCAGCAGGCACTGATGGCACTAGGCAATTCCCATCAAGTCTACAGCATTTTTCAGGATTTGTCCTCACATAAACATGTTCCCAAATGCCAACAGTTTAGGGGAATGAATACAAGGCAATAATGCAAACACCTAGCATCTCTACTGGAAGGATCTCAAAGAAGTGGTTATCAGCCTAGATAAAATCACGAGTCACAACTTTATTCTAAAGCAAGAAATGTTTACTTTAATTGGCAGGAAAAAAATAGCGAAGTCCAACATCAGTTAATGAAGGGAATGAACGCGTGGGAATGGGCAACATGAAATTGTTTGACCAGTGACAAATGATGAAGATTAGATGGAGAAATTCACACCCGAAAAATATCCAGAAGCTGACATGAACGATGTGCTCTGTATTTGCCTCCGTACATTCTTCTATACTAGTCCATAAACCCACATAAAATCTTCTTTCTTTGGGTTACCTTGTGCCTGCCCTCACAGCCTGTCGCTTTTGACTGCTTAATGTACAGAACCAGCCCTTACATAGCCAAAGGAAAGAATAGCAAAATAGTAAACGCAGTTGTATAAAATCTTGAAGCGTCCCTTTGAATCTGTAGGAAATGAAAACAGCTCCCAGTTGTCAGAATGAGAGGCTAGTGTTCTGGAAAAGCAAGAGTCATTAAGCTAATTACACATTCGCATTGATTTGGGGAAAACTGAATGAAGCTAAATTCATACAAGCCAGATATAAACCAATTTAAATGTGTTCACATAGGAGTTTTCACCAGTTTAATTGATTTAAAACCAATTTTGTGCATAAACAAGGCCATATATCCTTTTTCTTCTCCTTTACAGATGGAATATTAGGTAATCGTTTCAACTCAGATTTTAATAACTCTACATTAAAAACATAACTGTATTGTTATGTAATAATGAGTCTCTTAGTAATTAATACACTGCATAACCTTCCAAAAAGATCTCAAATTCAAACATTTCTTTATAACCAAATCCCACATGGAATGATTTGGATCCAAATCTGTCACCTTGGCTGGCAGGATCAGTATCATGGAATTGTGGTTACAGAAGGCTAAAATTGTTTCCTTAGTCCACACATATATCTTGCAATTTCAGTAAGCAATATCATGCAAGCTCCAGAATAACACTCAGGAAAATGTTAATACCAAGCCTGGTCATGGGCAGAACGGGTTACTCCAGCACAGGAAGAAGACAGCATCCCTCTGTGGCTCTCATCCTGTCATTCTTCCATGTCATTTCATCATTGTTCCTCAAAACCTCCTTCTATCAAATGGGCATAACCATTATTTATTGTTATGCTCATTTCAAGTTGCTTATGAGAAAAAAAAAAGAAAAAAATGTAAGATTCTTACAATATACGGAAATGAACAATGTCGTTGACACAAAGCATGAGTGAAATGAAGAATGCTATGATATACAGAAATGGAGAATGTGCTGCCATTCAGTGTGTCCTGGACAAGCTGGAGAGCTGGGCAGAGAGGAACATGATGAAGCTCAACAAAAGCAAGTGTAGGGTCCTGAACCTGGGGAGGAAAAGTCCCATGCACCAATACAGGTTCGGGGTTGACCTGCTGGAGAGCGACTCTGCGGGGAAGGACCTGGGAGCGCTGGTGGGCAATAGGTTCACCGTGAGTCAGCAATGTGCCCTTGCGGCCAGGAAGGCCAATGGTGTCCTGGGATGCACTAAGAAAAATGTGGCCAGCAGGTCGAGGGAGGTGATCCTCCCCATCTGCTCTGCCCTGGTGAGGCCACATCTGGAGTACTGTGTCCAGTTCTGGGCTCCCCAGTTCAAGAGAGACAGGGAACAACGGCAGAGAGTCCAGTGCAGGGCAATGAAGATGATGAGGGTACTGGAACATCTCTGCTACGAGGAATGGCTGAGAGATCTGGGTCTGTTCAGCCTGGAGAAGAGAAGGCTGAGAGGGGATGTGATCAATGCTGATCAATATCTGAAGGGCGGGTGTCCAGAGGACGGGGTCAGACTTTTCTCAGACGTGCCCAGTGACAGGACAAGGGGCAATGGGCACAAACTGGAACACAGGCAGTTCCACCTGAACGTGAGGAAGAACTTCTTTACTGTGAGGGTGACAGAGCCCTGGCCCAGGCTGCCCGGGGAGGCTGTGGAGTCTCCTTCTCTGGAGATATTCAAAACCCACCTGGACACGTTCCTGTGCAACCTGCTCTGGGGGCATCTGCTTTGGCAGGCGGGTTGGACTAGTTGATCTCCAGAGGGACCTTCCAAGCACTACCATTCTGTGATTCTGTGATTTTAAATTTCATGTTACTGTAGTGGCACACAGGCAAAATGATGGTAAATTTCTTTCTGACTCAAATTCTGCAGTGGCATTGACCTAAAATGTATGTTTAATGTTAGATCTTTGCCTGGATAGATACTACTGTGATGTCCCTCTAAGTAGTTTGTTGTCCACTTTTTTTAATGCTAAAGCCCCTTTCTTCAAGTTTCCAAACTGGCAGGGACCATAATGTGTGAGCTGGACAGTTGTCTCCTCCACTGGTGCAGATTTGACGTCTGTAGATATGAGCAGGGTTGGGAAACTATTCCTGTCCTCTAGCTGATAGCATTGCTGGCTACATGGATGTTTTTCTCTATTTTCCATTGATATTGATGAGATCTCAAAATGTCAAGAATTCTTCAGGCATTTCTGAACGAAAGAGGCTGTGTATATCTTAAAATCTCTTGCTATCTCCATCTCTGCATCTCACCCCTCGATGACTTTCTGTTGGTAGGAGTTTTGGCAGGGAAGCAAGGAATGGTCTATGATTTGTACTTGTGCTCCTTAAAATCAGCACTTTGGAGAAATTGCAAGCGGAGAGTGGGAATCCACAGAACTCCTAAAATACGACCTAAAATTTGCTTTCTATGCTGAAAAGTGAGAAGTGAGGATGCTAATGTCAAAGTGACGGACCGGTGAGGACCCCACCACTGCTGCATAGCATAGAAATTACTGAAGGGCCATTTTTGGGGTCTAAACAAAGAACCTGTACACACGCGGGCAAACATTTGTGTATGCAGATATGAAATAGAAGTAATAGAGGTGTATGCAAAAAAATGGAACAATACTGCAGGCTTACTCTATAGTAAAATACACATGCAGGAGAAATAGAGTCTGCAGGAACCAATACTTGTGCTCTTCAGAAAAATGATTGACTTGTTATATTGAATCAGTTTAGAGAAGATGAGAGTAAAATTTCGGATATCTAAAGGTGGTTCAGTGTGTCTCCTTTAAAGCAAAGGTGCATCAATAATATGCTAAAACTTTTGAAATTTGTCTTTATTCTTCATCGTTTGTT